>OX459062.1:5222317-5592142 GCA_949775005.1 Orthosia gothica | reverse complement strand
GAATGCGAGACTAGAAAAAAAGTTTTCCAAGAGGCAAAAAGACTCAAGTGTTCTGACTTGTGCCTCCGAGATTTTACTATTCTTGCTTTAAATTAGCGCTTTGTTTTTAATTCTTTATATGATTGCAAAACTACTTTCATGAATACTCATCGCAATTTTCGTAATCAGAAAAATGAAAAAAAAGGTTGGTTATCTCCGAAAACACTCGTCTGTCGTCTCGGGATTTCGCAAGCACTCATCATCATCATCAGCATTTTAATGTCAAATGCTGGGACACACCTCCTCTCTATGAGATGTAATGGGCAGTAAGGGTTGGACCTCATCTGGCAGCACGGAATCGCCTTTTTCCGTCGCCCTTTCTCTTTCTGTCGCTTAGAACTGCCATTTGCTAGACCGAGACAGAAAGCATAATGCGATAGCACGCGGCGGAATCCTCGAGGCGATCTCTGTCTCGGTCTAGCAAATGGCAGTTCTAAGCGACAGAAAGAGAAAGGGCGACGGAAAAAGGCGATTCCGTGCTGCCAGATGAGGTCCAACCCTAATCCACCACGCGGGCCTGGTGCGGGTTGGTGGATGTCACATGTATTTGAATTTTTGGTTCTAGGACAGAGAATAGGAGAATAGCCTAGGAGAATGCCGGTTTTCTCAAGATGTTTTCCTTCACCGTTTTGAGAGCAGTGGTGATGCAATAATTCACACAAAGTAAAACCTGCCTGGGTTTCGAACTCACGACCTACAACCTGTAAGGCGCGACCGCTACCACTGGGCCACCACTGCTCTCGAAACTCCCCCAAGCACTACTTGCCATGAAATATTTATATTAAATATTAAAAAAAAACACCACCCAAGTGTGTTGTGAAAAAAACTGATTTTTTATTATATTGGTAGTTTTTACTAAAATATACGTACTAATAAACATTATCACCAAATTTCAAGTTCATAGATCAATGGGAAGTTAAAAAAACATTCGGAACAAAATTGTGTGACAGACAACGGACAGATAGATAAGTGAGTGACAGCAATAGGGCACCTTTTGGACCCTACGGGTACGGAACCCTAAAAAAACCGGCCAAGGGCGAGTCGGACTCGCGCACCGAAGGTTCCGGACAACCCTATAGGTATATAAGTAAAATTGGCAGGCCGGCTGGTGATTGGTCGGTTTTTAGATTGATGATGTAACTAAAAACTTACGGTTTTCGCAATGTTTTCCTTTATCTGTGCTAAAAGACGTTGCTTCATACCAAATTTCAAGATTCTGAGTTCACGGGAAGTACCCTGTAGGTTTTGATTCCCTTGCGAGTGTCGAAAATTTTCGGAAATTTGAGGCAAAAACGGCTGTAACTTATGATTGCATTGGCTTAGAAGTTTGATTTTTTCACAGCTTTAAGATACAGTATTTGATATAAATTTCACCTTGATACCTCCACGCAATCCTGAGAAAAAGGGTCTTGACAGACAGACGGACGGACAACTAAAAAGTTCCGTTTTTTCCTTTCGAGGTACGGAACCCTAAAAAGTACTAAAACTAATGTCTACAACAACAACAAAATTAACACATCAAGATCAACAAACCCTTAAACCCCATTAGTTAACGATTAACAATCGATCAAACAGATAACCACCAAATTCGGAATAAACTATTCAAAGCCTTATTATGAAGCGAAATTACAAGTTAACTCTATAGAATACACGGCTAATCGGATTGTGGGGAATAATGAGATTCCGATAGCGGTCCAAGTATCCGCCGATAGGATCTACAGATAGTTGCGACTCGCGAGTCACGTTGCGCCGGCGCACGCTTTACAACTTCATCAACGACGAACCAACCCATACAAGGCTAAGCCCGAAACAATTATTTAATGTCGGCGACTCATAATTAAAAGGTAATATAAAATTTATAGCCAATTGTCATTTGTCAGGTTTATAAATTAATAATTTTATGTTGCGAATAACATGTTTTTAAAAGGAGCATTTGAAAGTGGTCGAAAATTCTTCCATACAAACGTAGTCTAGATATTACTCCACTGTTTGACGATGTACGTTCAAAATAAAAAATGATATCAATTTGTCTCATCATTATCTAGTCCTGTATGGAAACAAAATTAAAAAAAGAATATATATTTGAAAGTTATGAGCTTCGAAAGTTCCATATTTCAAAACTAATTTTAACGCATCTTTGGGCGGAAATAAATACCATAACAAGTAGGAAAATTGCAATACGGCCCCCATACAGGGATAGATTAGTAATTCAACAATGCAAATTATGTTATTTTATAAATATACATTTAGTAATTTTTTCATGATGTCTAGAGTTCTAGACTCCCAAAGGTCTGTTTATAAAATTAAAATTTCACGCGCTCGTTTTCGTCCTAAATCATCATTTGCATTTTAACCCCGCGCACATAATAGTTCGTGCCGTCGACTAGTTCAACCTTAATGTCGGCGACTCATAATTAAAAGGTAATATAAAATTTATAGCCGATTGTCATTTGTCAGGTTTATAAATTAATAATTTTATGTTGCGAATAAAAAAAAGTGTTTTTAAAAGGTGCATTTGAAAATATTAAAGGCTTTGGCGCTCGTTACATCGTTTCGGAAAGTAGTCGACTATAGTGCGCGCGGAACTAGTTGGCCGCACCTTAGGTGGCGCGTCATCTCGCTATTGCAATCTCATGTGCGTTTTGTCAAAACTAGTGCGACGCCGTGAGGTGGGCAAAATGTATCATTTTTGTGGTTGGAAAATTTGCATCTCGATCACTAAAATGATCCAAAACACTGACATGTTTCATTTGGCTCATTTGGATCATCGGCTCAAAGGATCTGCCACATCACCATAATACGATAACTTGTTAGTACAAACATTATAATTATGCAAAAAAACAACCGTAGGTATAGTTTTTGATACGTAAGCGTTAGTGGTCATTTTTACGTGCATGTATAACGATAACAAAAATCTGTGAGAGTATGAGTGATACACACATCTCATTTGGTATCTCTTTCTAACTTGTATAGATTGTGATTATGTCACCCGCTCACTAGCGACTCGCGACTTGCGAGTCTATATTTAAGTAACTAAGTGTCTCTCAGTCTGCATCTCTCTCTCAATCCCTCACTGCTCAATCGCCTCGCGAGTGACGCGTCGCGCGGAAAGAGCACTGAGCAAAGTAATGTTTCATATCCAAATGATGAGTTTGAAACGTTTTTACTGAACCAATCTTTTGGAACACTTCAATGATCCGGATCAGTGAGTCGGTTCCGTAAAGAGTTACACACGCCTACCGCCGTACTTCGCGACGGCAACACGTGTTGAAAGTTCCGACTAGTTTAGACAAAACGCACTTCAGATTGCAATAGCGAGATGACGCGCCAACTAAGGCGCGTCCAACTAGTTCCTCGCGCACTATAGTCAAACATCTTTCTTTCGTATAAGTTTAATTAAATTGAAAGCCTTATAAGGATGTAATGCAATTAAAAATTGATAAAACTGAGTTTATATTATGTGCAGATGAAAAAGCTATGCGCTTTAATGTGACTCGACACGCAAACAACGATTAATATTACATTACAATTTTGTATAAATTACAATTACCTATCTAATAACCGCTTTTGCCTGTAATAACCGTTTTTAACCCCCTTAAAACACGTAATTAACGCAAAATTAGATATTAGCTGCATGTAATGTATTGGCATTTTACATGAAACGGAAAGATAAACCCAATGCGTCGTGTTAAAGAAGGCTAAAATTTATTCAGACCTACTTCTAACTAAGCCAGTCGTGTTATTTAAAAAGTGTCATTGCAAATCATTTACATCCGGCAAAAAATACACAGCCTAATTCCTTACTAAATAAAACAAAATGTTTTAATACATACATACATAAACTCACGCCTTTTTACCATGGGGGTAGGCAGAAACTACAGAACGCCACCTGCCACGATCCTTACAAACTTCTTCTGCTTCAATCACATTCATACATCTAGTCATACACATATGCCGGTTATGAGTACTGCGCACCTGGCCTTTCTGAAGAACATCACCTATAAGGTCTATGTATCTGTTTCTAGGGCGTCCCCTCCCGGGGAATAATAATAATGATGATTTTACATAATTTAAAAAAAAGCTATTATCGGATGATCATATTGAATACATTAGATTTAGATTTATGTAAGATTAGAGGACGTTTGAAAGTGGCACCAGTGACTGATTTTTTTAATGAAAATCGGTTATCATGGTGCGGGCATGAAGATGCATGCCAGGAGGAATGTTCTGTGTGTATGAATGTGGATTGCTATAAGCAGAGGGGAAAACCAAAGAAACGATGGATGGACTGTATGGTCAATCTGGAAATCTCTGAACTGCTTGAGGGGCCAGGTTAGCTTCTCTTTCCGCCTAACGCAGGTCCTCACCGGACACGGCAGTTTCGGGAGGTTCCTGTTCAGGATAAGGCGGGGGAAACGCCCGGATGTCACCATTGTGTGGATCACCCGGAGGACACGGTGGAGTATACGGTGGAGGTCTGCCCCGCTTGGGCGGAGCACCGCCGCGTCCTCGTGAAGGCCATCAGCGGTGGCGACCTCTCGCGTCCGGCCCTGGTCCAGGCCATGGTACGGAGCCAGAGGACATGGGAAGCTGTCATCTCCTTCTGCGAAGCAGTAATGCTCGCGAAGGAGGAGACCAGATTTGCATCAAACATAGCTAAGAACACTTTCGATAAAGACACATTAATAAAAAAAACTAAATAAAATCGGTTCATCCATTTAGTAGCTAATGATGCCACAGACAGATACACCTAAACAGAAATACACACGTCAAACTTATAACACCCCTCTTTTTCCTTCAGCGGTTAATAAACGGGTGGTATTTAATACTTTAACTGTAATTCCCCTTTTTTCAATCAAAATATTCGAAATTACTACCAAAAATACTGAATTGCACACTAAATTTGCTCATCAAATAAATGAATTATACTATACTGCTAGATCTTTAAAGCTTAACTGTTTTACTGAATAACTATCTGTTAACTAAAAGTAAATCTAATAATTCTTCGAGTGCAACAAAATATTTAAGTTTTAAGGGAGGGGGGGAAACGAAACAAAGTCGACGGAGCCCCGCTGCGCAGGGCTCCTATTTCTGTCTGCAGGGTCTAAAGTAACCTAACATGAAGGAGATGACGGGAGCTGAGTTCGCTCGCTTTGCTCGCTCACTTCAGCTCCCGTCATCTCCTTCGAACCTAACCTATCCGTGTCGGGGTGCCCTAAGCTCCCGAGCTCGCTTCGCTCGCTCTTGGACTAATTCACATTTATTTTATATTTAATTGAATAATTTGTGTGCAAATCAGTATTTTTGTTTTACGGTGAGTAATATTGTTTTGCAGTAGGTTATTAGTGGAGATATTTTGTTTGCTTAAATTTCTAAATAGAGGTGCAGTTAAAAATTCCCCTTAATAAACCCCGACGCGTATGTACGCGATTAACTCAAAAACTACTGAACGGATTTTCATGGGGTTTCATCAATAGAAAGAGAGAGAAATGAGGAAGATTTTTGTGTCTAAATTGTCACGGTTGAAGCCTGGACGGGTTGCTAGTTTAAAATATAATTGTATCCATGTTTCGTTAAAATAATATCGTTAATTAACCAAATTAAACCATTAATTATCAGGAACAAAGCAATCGCAGTATTTACGTTTAAAATGCAATTTATCAGAACATGGTCTTGTTTAGTCCACTCGGTAATTAAACGAGAGCTTTCACTAGAGTAATGGAATTTAATTAAAACTAAATCGCAGTGCATTCAGCCAGTGATACCAACTTACAGGCTAGCGTAAACTTCCGTTGCATACAAGGTTACACTAGTCGAAAATTCTTTCATACAAACGTAGTCTAGCGATTACTCCACTGTTTGACGATGTACGTTCAAAATAAAAAAGTATATCAATTTGTCTCATCATTATCTAGCCCTGTATGGAAACAAAAAAGTAAAAAAAAATATATTTGAAAGTTATGAGCGTCGGAAGTTCCATATTTCAAGAGCGTCTTTGGCAGAAATAAATACCATAAGAAGAAGGAAAATTGCAAAACGGCCTCCATACAGGGATAGATTAGTAATTCAACAATACAAATAATTTTATTTTGAAAATATACATTTAGTCGTTTTTAGGGTTCCGTAGCCAAATGGCAAAAAACGGAACCCTTATAGATTCGTCATGTCTGTCTGTCTGTCCGTCTGTCTGTCCGTCCGTATGTCTCAGCCAATTTTTTCCGATACAATAAGAACTATGCTGTTGAAACTTGGTAAGTAGATGTATTCTGTGAACCGCATTAAGATTTTCACACAAAAATAGAAAAAAAACAATAAATTTTGGGGGTCCCATACTTGAAACTGAAACTAAAAATATTTTTTTCATCGAACCCATACGTGTGGAGTATCTATGGATAGGTCTTTAAAAATGATATTGAGGTTTCTAATATCATTTTTTTCTAAACTGAATAGTTTGCGCGAGAGACACTTCCAAAGTGGTAAAATGTGTGTGTCCCCCTGTAACTTCTAAAATAAGAGAAAAATAAAAGTAAAAAAAATAAATTATGTACATTACCATGTAAACTTCCAACGAAAATTGGTTTGAACGAGATCTAGTAAGTAATTTTTTTTAATACGTCATAAATCGTAAACCGCAATTTACCAAGCACGGAACCCTTCGTGCGCGAGTCCGACTCGCACTTGGCCGGTTTTTTTTCATGATATCTAGACTCCCAAAGGTCTGTTTATAAAATTTCGCGCGCTCGTTTTCGTCCAAAATAGTTCGTGCCGTCGACTAGGGGAACCTTATCGTTGGAAGACCTAACTTTTTTACTTATTTAATTAAATTGAAATTCCTGATTGTCTGTCTACAGTGGAGCTGTACAGGTTAAGGCGGTACCCCGAGCAAAACGCCGCGCAAGCCGTTTTTCGTGCTGTTTTTAGGAGCTATATACTCGTTATGTAAAAAGAAATATCAATTATTAAACATACATAAAATTTCTACATAATATTGATTCTAAAATGGTAGATTCCGTTTTTTTTTAATGTTGTATATATTTCACTAATCTCATTCCAAAAAAAACATAAAAATGAGAAATAATTATAGATAGCATGCATCTCCTCGTAAAGTGTTCATTAGTTATTTTTTGTACTAACTCTAATCGATAGACAATTTAATAACGAACATTTTAATAGTAATTTTTTTTTCAAAAGACCAAAATTCGATTTTATAAAGATTTTATTCTAAAATCTGGGCGTATTCACTACTGTAATTCATGAGCCACCAGTGCCGCTAGACAAATAGGAATACTCGTATCTCATGCCGATTTTTGGTCAGGGTACCGCCTTAATCTAAACTCTGAAAACTCAATCTGCTAATTAAACAGCCGAGTAAGAAAGTACAACAAAACTATGGAGAAGCGCAGCAAAGGCATCTCATATTGGCAGTGTAGTCGGGATCGATGGCGCTCCCTCGCGGCCCCCCAATCAGCTCCATCAAAACTCGAGCTCATTACTCAAAATCAATTAGCGTTATTAGTGCGGCGCGTCTTCGTTAGCCCGTGATGGAGGGTAATTTATTGGCATCTCTTAATTAGGGATAAGTCTAATTGGAGGCTTAGTCGTAACGAGGCCCTCGAAATCTGACGTCCCGACGAATAAATTGGTCGGCAGGGCCACGGCCCGGGCGCGAGCGGCCCGGGCGGTACGCACGCCGCTCTGTCACCGCTGATATTTTGACGTGCCAACTCGATTTATGCTCCTCCTCTGTACTCACTTTAACGACAGCTCTAATAAGTTTCAAACATCGACTTAGACCTGGCTTAAACAGATACGTCATAACGTATGGGATTTAGAAGATGGTACTGAAAGTTATGCGGTTCGGCGTCTAAGCTACGGACTACTAATAGTAGTTTATGCAATGGTCATATAACAGGGGTTATTAAAACACGAGCGTGGGTTTATCATCATCAAGATAATATTAACACGCGAGTGTTTTAATACCTAATTATATGCCGTTGCATACACTATTTTATCTTCACTCATACAGTTGAAATAAAATAAAAGTGGAAAAGGCAAAAATGTGCAGTATGGCGGGCAATTTAGAATAGATACTCATTGCACCATGACTGTCAATGTCAATGACAATTGTGAGTGTAGATAAACGATTTTATCTACATTCACAACGTAATGTTCCAAATATGAATTAAAAAAATATTGCATAAACACGTACTTTATATTCGTGGATCGGTAAAATTAAAAAATAAAACCATTACAGTGCAACATTTTCCTTCGATTTTCAAACAACTGCATCATAAAAAAACTTTTTATTTTTTATAGCACACTTTTACTTTTTAATTTATTGGCTCTTGTGGGCTAGTGTCACTGTCTATGGATGCGCGCGCTGCGCTTTCATGGTGCATTGAGAATCTAAATTGCCCGCCATACTGCATATTTTTTTCGTTTCCACTTTAATTTTATTTCAACTGTATGAGTGAAGATAAAATAGTGTATGCAACGGCATATAATTAGGTATTAAAACACTCGCGTGTTAATATTATCTTGATGATGATAAACCCACGCTCGTGTTTTAATAACCCCTGTTATATGACCATTGCATAAACTACTATTAAAGTCGCACCACACGAGACGTTTAATATTGATTTTATATGTGGTTTGACGGAGAACATAATGCATTCTAGTAAGACTAATTCGGTCGGGTGGGACCTGCGGCGAGCGCTAAGCGGTGCGGTCGCCGTTCAAAGCGGTCGGACAAAAATAAAGGATGGGGCATAAAGCATATAAATAAAAGAGTGCGGACAACGGCATGATCAAGTGCACCGCGCGATGTAACGCGATACTTTGTAGCGTGCCTTATTCCGACGAAAGGTCCCCCCCTATGCCCACCGGCGGCCCACAGAACTGGTCAACTCTATAATTAGATCGGTCCTCTGTGACACACTTCGTGGAAATAATTTGTATTTTAATAATGAGATGAATTTAGATCTTCGATAACCGATCGTCCGTTTCTATCACGGTCGTAATTGATCCCTAAAACAAAACGACCACGGATTTGTTCCACTTGTTGAAGGAAAAGATAAAAGAAAAGAAAAAGATAATATGACGAAAAGAAAATAAAAAGATATTAATATGATAAGAAAAAAAAGAAAGAAAAAAGAAAAGAAAGAAAAAAGGAAAGAAAAAGAAAAGAAAGAAAAAAGGAAAGAAAGAAAGAAAGAAGATAAGTGGAAATGATTATTATTTCTTAGACCATGGAATACTAGTTTATACTAGTTATAAAAAGTTAAAAAAAAAGAATGAAAAAAGAAAAGAAAGAAAGAAGATAAGTGGAAATGATTATTATTTCTTAGACCATGGAATACCAGTTTATACTAGTTATAAAAAAAATAAAAATAAAGAAAGAAAAAGAAAAGAAAGAAAGAAAAAAATGGAAGTGATTATTATTTCTTAGACCATGGAATACAATTTTAATACTAGTTATAAATAGTAAAAAAAAGAAAGAGAAAAGAAAAGAAAGAAAGAAGATAAGTGGAAATGTTTTTTTTTTTTCAAGTTATAAAAAGTTTATGATCACTAAACTAACATAAGAGAACGTAAACATGAAATTGTAACTAATTTTCCATTTTCTACGACTGACCAAAGTCAAAGATACTCCATGATGGAAACCAAAGATTTAATTCTGCACTCGCCATACTTGCTTATCAACAAAAAAAACACGTATGAAGTATTAAAAAATCTCTCACTGAATTGTTCCAAATCGATACAAGGTCCGCGAGCGCCAAAGAATTAGTTTTAATGCCAAATCGAATTACGATCAGACGATGTAGGAACAGCGGTGGCTTGGAGCTGTGTCAACACTATATTTTTTTGTTGATACCAGTATTATTTGAACAATATTGACCTTGAATGTTTAGACAGGTGTTCATTCTCCATTCACGTTCAATATTCGAATAATTATCAAATTAGACGCACTTTCATTTTATTTATTTTTACAGATATGGATTTGTCTGTGTGTGAAGGTGTCTATCGTTTTTATATGCAAGCTTTTTTATTGCTTCAATATAACTTTTATACTGCTATTAAGCTATGGTCATATTTTTTTATATAAATGTGTTGGTATTTTTCTTTTTAACACCCGCCGGAAAAAGAGGGGTGTTATAAGTTTCACGTGTGTTGCTGTGTATCTGTGTTTCGGTGTCTGTCTGTGGCATCATAGCGCCTAAACGGATGAACCGATTTAGATTTTTTTGTTTGAAAGGTGATTTTGTCGAGTGTTCTTAGCTATGTTTGAATAAAATCGGTTTAGCCGTTCATAAGGTATGGGCGTTTTACTGTTTGAATCTGGGTGTTTTCGCAAGATAAATGTGTCGGGGGATTTTCAAATTTTGAAATTTTACTTATGTCTTTCCTATTGAGAGTTATGACATCATACTTGTACATACACTGAGGTAACTTTTAAAATTTTCTTTCTCTATACTCTCTGCGCTAGATCATGGTGCGGTTGACAGTTTCAATAACAATTTTTACGCATAAACGTATACGTATTTTTTGTAGTTTAACGTCATATGGTATAACTATGGTATAATACGTTTATGCGTAAAAAATGTTATTGAAACTGTCAACCGCACCATGCTACAGCGCAAAGAGTGTAGTTAGAGATAAATATCTTTAATTTAAGGTTTTTCTGCCCATAACTAACTAAGATTTATATCTACGAGTAATTTAAGGCTCAATGAATTGCCGTTTTAAAAGTCTCTTTACTAGGTTTAATGTCCAAAACGTGTGGAATACAACACAGAAATTTCTTTCACACCAAAATTCTGAGAAGTCAACATAATAACTAAAAATTTCTCGCTTTAGAACAATTCGCCATTCAAAACGGCCATAAAGATCACCGCGCTAATCCCCGAGCGTCTCAAATAAAACCGAATGGACCAGCTACGTGGGCCATACATTACCCTTTCTTAGGACGACGTCTCGGCGGACTAATGCCTACAATGTGTATTAAAGCATTTAATATAATAATAACGTAATGAAACGTCTCGCGCGAGGGGCGCGGGCGGGGCGCGGGCGCGGGGGAGGGGGCGAGCCGCGGGAACCGGTCGCGGAGGTCATCGGCAGCGAGCCTTCCGCGACCGGTGTTGCCAGCTTAGACCGACTCGGTTGCCCATTTATGTAGGTTTTCGAAACGGCTGAGGTTAACTGGGACAGCCCGTAACATTTGTTGCCTTTTTAAGACGTCTATTAGTCTTGTACGCGGCAGCTACGGACAGGATATATTAGAAGTAATGATCAGTGCATGCGACTCTGCGTTAAGCAAAACTTTTTCTTCCTTCAAGTCTATATCCGCTTTTTGCAAGTCTTCGGAAAACAAGACTATCTATTAAGGACATTATCTAGTTCATTACGTGACATCTTTCCCAACGTACCTTTCGTAGGTGTCCAAAAAGCCCAGGTTGTGAAGAGGTTGGCAACCCGCTGTTGGCTATGGTAATGCTCCGACGCGTCGCCCGCGCGTATGTTAATGCTCCATTAAGATTATACTAATTGAAAGCCAATAAATACAACGGCTATGAATATTAATTTTATTTGGCTTCGTGCTGTTACTGAACGGACCAGTTTCTGGATCGCGTGCGAGGAATTACTCGCGACTCTTTCCAATATTTTATTGAAGACAAGCGATGACGGACTTCGGAGAAGGCAGGCCATGTTTAAGTTCAGTGAAAGTTGGCACAAGTTTATCGTTGTCTCCGACTAAATTGACGTGTTGTTGAAGCTTGCAAGTTATCAGTTCAATTTACCGTAATTTTGCGAGAACCATTAAACAATCATGGAATTATCCAAATCGTGCAACCTTCAATCTCATTAGTTAATTTTGAATCAATAAGTCAATGGTGGACATCCCATCCCACCCATGCGTACAAAGCGTTTTGCGAATACTTTCATTGTACACACAGCTAAGGAGTGGAATTCCCTGCCGGAGTCTTTGTTTCCTGATAGCTACAACCTTGGGGTCTTTAAGTCAAGAGTGAATAGGTTACTTCTAGGCAAGCATGCTTCACCGTCGACCACATCATCACTTACCATCAGGCGAGATAGTGGTCAAACGCGAGCATATCGATAAATAAAAATAAAAAAAACAATAAGTCACGAGAGATGTGTTCTCTACAAACTCCTTCGAATTCGTTCAGAATCAGTGATCTTAGGGCTCTTTCAATTTAGACGTTTGCTGCCGTAGGACGACGCAGCAGCCCCGCACCAAAAGCATAAATTGAAAGAGCTCTTGCTGTATGTAAGCAAGCGTGACGCTAGTAACTATCGACAACCAGTGACCACCGACAATTGACAAGTGTATCCGTCACCAGAGACACGCGCGGGAGCTGTCAGTGGCGTGCGTATCTTTGCCATCCGCCGCCGCCGCTAGCGTGACGTCTCGATATTCCTGTCAATCCCGTTCGTCGCCGATTACACAGGGACAAATCAATTACCGCTCGCATTCCACCGACGAATTCTCTGTCACGATCCTATCGGACGATGACGAGACCACTCATCGAATGGTATGCAGATCACTGTGCGCCCCTGTCCGGCCCTAAAGACTAGATTTGCACAGAGAGAGCGATGGATCGCGCGCTTCAATCAATTGTCCGTGAATTCCACGCATTCAAACATACGTCTAGATCGCATCGTTGTGTACCCTCAAGCACAGCTCAGCAGCCAAGAATTTCGTGTTCGATACCTGAACCGGAATGTTATCAGTGCGTCGCATCGGTACTCGGCATCAAACATGTCCGACACTATCGTACTTCATTGTAAACCACTATTTAAATGAGTAGATAAATTAATTGAAAACGCAATCATGTAACGCGCTCGATATAATAAATAAGTTGGTATTACATGTACTTTGTACATCCTGCGGTAATCAGCTAATTGGATATGAATTATTGATCCCGTAAGTGGTAATGATCGGTTTGTGTGGCGGACCGGATAAAAGTCGTACTGAGGTGGCGTATTTAAACATCTTCCGTCTTATTAATAAACGTAGAATAAGGTAAGATTAACTTTACTCCAATCATTAGGTTGGTACTAACAAATTTCCGTATTAATAAACACGGAATAAGGAGAGATTATACTAAACTAACTCTATAGTCTCGGACTAAAAGTTACACCATGGTGCTAGCTAGTTTAAGGTCGGATTAAGAGTAGTGTATCTCTGGCGATGATTTGTTGATGAAAACTTTTGGTTACAAATAAATATATTGTATTTATAACTACAATCATTTCATATTTCTGAGGTTAAAAGTTAAAATTGTTGAAATAATTTTAAAATTCCCTCCTTCACTTTAAAACTGTATGACGGATGTCACTCTATCTGCCAAATTCTTCGTTTTTTTTTCAACCTTATGTCATCAACTTGCTTGGTTTCATTCACTGGTTCATTCTTTTTAATTTTAATTTCAACTGTGCTGCCATAGCTTCCACGGAAATCCAAGAATAAGGAATGAACAGTTAGTCCGAGGTTACTCCATGTTTATTAATAACATTGCTAAACATAAGTTAATCCGTAGTTACTCTGAGATTAGCTAGTCCAAGAGTAACTTTGGAGTGTGCTGGTAATAAGCCATTTTTATTAATAAGATGGCTTGGGTTTTGTAGAACTCGATTACTTGCCACGCAAAAAAACGTGGTGGTGGATCGCTGCGGCGGCTCCGTGCCCTCAACGCTGAGCGCTCGACGCTCGTTTGTAGACCGAGTGGGGCTCGCTGCTCGCCGGGTCAATGTCAGCGCGTGCGGTTTTCCTTCGCAGTTGGGCCGCGAGGTCGACTAACTGCTAATTATTTTTCGACCAACGAGTTGCAACATCAGCTGGTTTATGATGACTTAAAGCGGTTTAGTGGTCACGAAATACTTTAGTGATTACCGTGGTGTGGTAATAGGATTGTGTTTGCTTTGTACATTTGTTTTGTTTAGAGGAAGCGAGATCCCAATATAAGGCTCGGATGCGCAAGAGCACGCGCCCACGCGGGGTCGCCGCTGTTCGCCGAGATTTTATGTTAATCGAAGAGCCGTGTCGCCGGACGACGTGTACATAAGACACAACGGTTAGGTAATACGGAACATCCAGTCACAAGTACATTATCCTCAGCCGGGAACAATTTCACATTTACGACTTTACACTGACACGTCGTAAATTGACTCTATATTATAGTTTCTATTGCGGCCTTATTTGTACGAGTAGTGATTGGAAACGAACCCCAGTGCAGGACATAGTGCAACGGCTTAACTTTTATTAGATTTATCTATACTAATATATATATATATATATATTATATATATAATCTATAATATAAAAATGAATCGCAAAATTGTGTTGGTAAGCGCATAACTCAACAACGCCTGGACCAATTTGGCCAATTCTTTTTTTTAAATGTTCGTTGAAGTTCAAAGATGGTTTTTACGGGGAGAAAAAATCTAATAATTGGCGAAAAAAAAAAAACAGGCCTTTTCTTTTTCCCATACAAAAGTTTTCTAACTGAAACGTAGAGTCAATTTGAGCTTTATTGCTATTGTATAAGCTATTTTTGGTTTGTGTAGGGTAGGGTAGTGTAGGGTAGGGTAGGGTAGTGTAGCGTAGGGTTGGGTAGGGTAGGGTAGTGTAGGGTAAGGTAGTGTAGGGTAGTGTAGGATAGGGTAGTGTAGGGTCGGGTAGGGTAGGGTAGGGTAGGGTAGGTAGTGTAAGGTAGGGTAGGTAGGGTAGATAAATGTTTGGTGTTTTTATGGCAAAACAAAGTTTGTCGGGTCAGCTAGTATAATATTATAAAGCTGAAGAGTTTGTTTGTTTGAACGCGCTAATCTCAGGAACTACAGGTTGGAATCGAAAAATTATTTTTGTGTTGGATAGTCCATTTATCGAGGAAGGTTATAGGCTATATAACATCACGCTACGACCAATAGGAGCGGAGCATAAATGAAAAATGCTGCACCAACGGGAAAAATATTCCTTTTGAGAGCTTCCGTTACGTGCGCTGCGTAAGCGGTTAAAGTTACGCAACATTCATGTATGTAGGATAGGTAGGGTAGAGTAGGTAGTACTTAGGTAGCCAGTAGACGGGGTCGAAGCCGCGTGGGACAGCTAGTAAGTAAATATAAAGGGCACATAATTCTTTTCTCGTGAGGAATAAATAAAGGAAAATAAAACTCGCTCCACACGATCGGTTTCGTGTTACAAGATATTTTACAATGCATTTCCTCGAAAAGAGCGGTTTTCCAAGCAGCCAAACTGTGCGGAAAGTGGCACTTTTTTCACTAGTGCTTTTTACTTTCCTGTACTTTTTTTAATTTTTAACTCCAACGTCAGCCCGACGCATAGAGTTTTTATTATTTGAGAAAAGTTTTAAAAATTACTTATGTACAGATTATCATTCATATAAAAGGTAAAATAAAACTAATACTTTATTTTAGGCGTTTTTAATTACTCTAGATTTAGATTTTGATCAATTAATTAATTTTAAATTAATTAAATATGTTTGGCAGAACGTATATTTTGCTCGTGCCTTATTGCGTTACGTTGTGACAGATATTCGCACATGCGCAGTAGATATGCGCGAGGAACTATTAGTTAATCTGTGGATATGCTGAACGCGCTTGAATGAGCCCGCCATTTTATTAATTTATTTATTTCCTCGCACAATGCATAGTAAAATGTTGTATGATACACGTACGTAAGATGATTTCCGACTTGTGTCGATTTATCCACTCATCGGAAATCACCTACCTTCCGCACTTGTAGCATAAATAACTATTATACACTTAATGTGGGTAGTTTTATTACCATAATTATACACCTAATTAAATGAGAAACATATATTATCCCACTTACTTATATAACGCTTGAAAAGTTTAATAATAACGAACTTATGGAAAGTAAGTTGGAGGTAACAAAAAAACCGGCCAAGTGCGAGTCGAACTCGCGCTCGAAGGGTTCCGAACTTGGTAAATTGTGGTTTACGATTTATGACGTATTAAAAAAAACTACTTACTAGATCTCGTTCAAACCAATTTTCGGTGGAAGTTTACATGGTAAAGTACATCATATTTTTTTTTTTTGTTTTAACATTCTCTTATTTTAGAAGTTACAGTGGGGATACACATTTTACCTGTTTGGAAGTGTCTCTCGCGCAAACTATTCAGTTTAGAAAAAAATATATTAGAAACCTCAATATCATTTTTGAAGACCTATCCATAGATACCCGACACTTATGGGTTTTATGGAAAAAGATTATTTGGGTTTCAGTTATAAGTATATTCTTGGATCACCAAAAAAATTGAAAAAAAAACAATATTTTTATATTGTTTTTTTTTCAATTTTTGTGTAAAAATCTTAATGCGGATCACTGAATACATCTACTTACTAAGTTTCAACCGCATAGTTCTTATAGTTTCGGAAAAAAAGTGGCTGTGACATACGGACGGACAGACAGACAGACATGACGAATCGATAAGGGTTCCGTTTTTTGCCATTTGGCTACGGAACCCTAAAAACGTTTGATTGTAAATTAATGGTAATTGCAATAATAGGTTGTTAATAAAGAGAATGTGAAGGAATTTAAAGTCGTGTCCAAGATATCGAATGTGCTCCTTATTCATTTGTAGTTGTTCATAAATTAGCGATTTAATGTAATATTCATTACGGCATGCCGCATTTTTCTTCGCTACCGTAGAAGTACAAGTCGTAAGACATTTCGTGTGCAAGTAGTAGTTGTAATTTAAAGGGGCTACAAACTACAAGCATGATTAAGTTTTATTTAGAAAATATGGAGAAATTGGTTTGGCTTATAAATGTTTCATGTGAGTAACAAAAATGAAAAACCGGCCAAGTGCGAGTCGGACTCGCGCACGAAGGGTTCCGTACCATTAACGCAAAAATTGCCAAAAAAAAACACATTTGTTGTATGGGAGCCCCACTTAAATATTATTTTTATTCTGTTTTTAGTATTTGTTGTTATAGCGGCAACAGAAATACGTCATCTGTGAAAATTTCAACTGTCTAGCTATCACGGTTTATGAGATACAGCCTGGTGACAGACAGACAGACAGACAGTCGGACCGCGGAGTCTTAGTAATTGGGTCCCGTTTTTACCCTTTGGGTACGGAACCCTAAAAATAATCGTGCTTCTTTGTTGCTTCTACTAAGTTTACAAGTTCATCACGTCATATCGTTCCCACTGCTGGGACACAGGCAAGATTACCTCACTGTGAGAGAGGTAATTGGCCTTAATCTACTACGCGGGCCCAGTGCGGGTCGGTGAATGTTACATGTCTTCGAATTTTTGGTTCTAGGACATGTCGGTTTCCTCAGATGTTTTCCGTCACCATTTTTGAGAGCAGTAGTGATGAAATAATTTACACAAAGTAAAGCGCCTGTCTGGGCTCGAACCCACGACCTACAACTTGTAAGTCGCGGCCGTTACCACTGCTCAATGGTAACCAATAAAAATATTAACATACAATATTTTATTTTTATGAGGAGCTCGTGGCTAAATAATAACAGCCGCACGGGTCGATCTTTAAGGTTAAGCAACGCTTGACGAGGTCGGTCCGTGGACGGGTGACCATTTCAACATACCGAGTTTCCTCCGTGCCTCGGAAATAACGTTAAGCCGTTGGTCCCGGCTGTCATTTGAAGATCTTTGACAGTCGTTACGAATAGTCAGAAGCTTGAGATCTGACACCAGTCTTGCCAAGGGGTACCGTGTTACCCAGTTACTGGGTTGTGGAGATCAGATAGGCAGTCGCTCCATGTAAAACACTGGTTCTCAGCTGAATCCGGTTAGACTGGAAGCCGACCCCAACATAGCTGGGAAAAGGCTAGGCAGATGATGAATATTTTATTTTTATAAAATGTTTTCATATCAATTTCAAATAAACTCAACTAATCCCTCCACAAGGTTCAATTCTCCAATAAAACTACGTGAAAGTGCACCTACATACAAGAAACTACCAATATTGTATCCACAATTTAAATAGCTTCAAAGGATGTCTCAATTTATACAAATAAAGACGTTACATATATAAAACCGTGCTTTGTAAAAAAAATATCGTATAGTTCGACCAAATATCTTGATCCGTAAGCGTCTCCTACGCAAACACCTACTCCTTACTTACCTTACCTACAATATAAATGTACAATCTATATCTTAACAATATTATAAAGAAGTAAAATTGTATGTTTGTATATTTATGTTTGGTAATCTCTGTAAATTCAAAACCGATTATGAAAATTCACTGAAATACAGCAACATTACCGCTGAGTGTCATAGGCGACTGTTTTGGGATAAAAAGTATTCAGCCTGTCCTTTTCTGCGGATGGAATACGGAGCGAAGCCCGGGGGAAAAGCTAGTATAGTATCTTAATATTACAAACGATAAAGTTTGTGAGGATGGATGTTTATTACTCTTTCAGGCGAAAACTACTGAAGGGATTTGATGAAACTTTACAGAAATGTAGCTTATACATCAGAATAACACAAAGGCTATCTAAATGTTAAAGTTTGTGAGTATGGATGGATGTATGTTTGATACTCAATCACGCTAAAACGGCTGAACGGATCTGGATGAAATTTGGCACAGAGATAGACTATAGTCAGGAATAGCACATAAGCTACGTTTTATCCCGGTATAATGTTCCTTTGTGATAATAAAACACTTTTAACGCGGGCGAAGCCGCTGGCGGCAGCTAGTAATATAATAAAGCTAAAAAATATTGTTTGTTTTCTTGTTGCTAAGCGGTTATTTCTGGAACTACTAGCCAGTTTTAAAAAAAAAACTAGAGTAGGCAGAGAAAGAAAGAACGCGAAGTAACAACACGGGTGGGTGAAACCGCGGGACACAGCTAGTATCTTAATTTATTCGATCCGGTCTACCAGGGGACTATGAAATCGTTATCGTAAATTATGTTTTTTGGGAACAAAGATTTGATTTCCCTTTGTGATGTAAAACTAATATTTGATTACGGAAATGGTCATAAAACTATAAAAGTTTATTAGATAATTAATTTATGGGCCCTTGGAGCTAGATGGTGGATTTATGATTTGAAAATAACTTTAAAACAATATTAAATCTTAGGCTTTCCTAACGGCCTTAATAGATTTTTAACCCCCGCCGGAAAAAGAGGGGTGTTATAAGTTTGACGTGTGTTGCTGTGTATCTGTGTGTCTGTCTGTGGCATCATAGCTCCTTTTGATTTAGTTTTTTTTTTGTTTGAAAGGTGATTTTGTCGAGAGTGTTCTTAGCTATGTTTGAATAAAATCGGTTCAGCCGTTCAGAAGTTATGGGCGTTTTACTGTTTGTTTTCGCAAGATATCGTATCATAATTACGTGTTCAATAGATTGCCGATCGAAGCGTATCTACTATGTACTAGATAAATTATGTAGCATGAAATATAAAATTGTCGGGGGTTTTTTAAATTTTGAAATTTTACTTGTTATCTATTAGAAAAAGTACAAACTGGTGGATTTACAATTTCAAATGGACTTTAAAAATAATAAATCTAAGGTCCCTAATAAATTATCTGTTAAGAGAATCTGCTAACAGTCATAAAAAGAACACACACAGTTACATTTTGAAACTGCTCATATTGTTTTAGGTAGAAATATTATGTACTTGTATATAATATACAAGGTTTCTTTGAAATTATAATTATTCATTACTTAAACATATTCAAAATATTCCAATCCTCATTGTATTCAAAGCGGATAAGGGTAAAAAGGAATGTTCAAATGCTTTTTTAACATTTAATTATAATGTTAACACAATACCCACTGATGTTTTATCACGAATTAACAATTCAAACAAAACAGTCGAGGTAAGCATGAGGGCCTGCTAGGCACAAGTATTAATTAAGAGGTTTGAGCCACTCCGTCTCTAATTAACCGAAGACCCGAGCCCGCCACATTCGGAGTAATTAGTTCCCTCCGAGGGCAGTTCTCACGCTCTCGGACCTCCGAAATAATAGGAATTTCATCGATTACAATTATGCAGATAAGGCAAATATAGTTGAGTATCCAGCCAGTCGGATACATTGAATATATTAGTCGTCATTAATACTGAGTTGAGAATTGAAGCAGTCGCACACTGCGCACCGGACAGTACGTATAAGTGACACAGACATACATCTAACTAGATGACGCGAATGTACTTCGCGTGCCAAAAAAAAAGTTAATCAAAAAATCAAAATCTGGTGTATCCTCCACCTGCACAGCATGATTTTCTCCTTGTTTACGTCTTTTTAGTTCGCTTTTGAAGCAGTCGGGTTTTTTGTTTTTTTTATTTAACTTTTTAGTTATTTATAACTTTTTAGTTAGGTACATTTAAACATATAAGTATTATATGTTTTTGTAATCACCTCTTAAAACCCTTTATTTTGATACCACACACGATGGGTTTGGAAGAAAAAAAAAATTGTGCCTACACAATATGGCGCCCAAAAGCCGCATTTTTTCTATTTTCTAATTTTAATGTAGCTAGTGACACTCACAGGGTTAAGACGAATCGATTGACGCACGTATCATGAAAATCAGCCAACGCATTTGGTCTCTGGAACGCCATATAGGAACAAACATACATACATAGACTAATAAACACATTAACCTCCTTCGGCAGTCGGGTAAAAACGGACTAAGGTTACGATCAATGATCGTAATCTAAGCTTTTCTTAGCATTAAATCTAGAAAAATGCCTTTTTACGCCATATTGAGCTGTAAAGAATGTATAGAAAAAGTTAGCCGAGGCATTGGAAATGTGTCCTTTCATTGGTTAGTAAATTGTTTGTGAAAAAGTGGCACGCTTGGTTTTCATACAGATGGAGGGACTTGGGTTATCTAGTTAGATTTATGTCTGTGGTAAGAGAGATGTCACGCGTGCAGTGTCATTATGGCGGCGGTGCGGCGGTCAGCTGGCGCAATTTGTCCCCCGCTACGTGGATCGGTTATTAATCTGTTGCTACAATTACTCGCCGACCATTGAATTAATTGTACCCCTTATCTGGCGAATTCACTCGCGAACGTCAACTTATCGAGATGTTAACTTCTTGTGTAGCTGTCAAGAAACATTCGTGCTGATATTTTTATTATTGCAAAAACTGGCCAGTGTGATCTTGCGTTGTTATAATGTCAACCACTTGTCGCACGCAAAAACTTTCGTACTCCATGGCCCGTTTTACTTAAAATAATGCTTAAGACATTCGATCGAAAACCCGTCGACAATGAAATAAATGATCCCTCTCGACGACACAGCAATAAAAATTTCATAATAAGACTTTTTAAAACAATAACACTCGAACGAGGGTGGTCGAGAATCTTTATTAAAATCTCCAGAGAGTAATAAAAGCACAGTTAAATATGGAGAACTCTGATGAAAATATTAATTAATGTTTCGGAATGGGAAACATGTTGCTAATTAAATGGCGATATCGCATAAAACGTAATTAGAGGCCGGGAACATTGGTTTCTCACGGGGCCGGGGTGGGGCGGGTGCATGCGTCCCGGCGGGCGCGGCCTGCAGCACGGGGCCCGTGCGGTACCGGGGCCCGTGCGCGCCCCGGCCGGCGCAGCGCATCTCTCGCGCTTATAAAAGGAATGCAACGCGTACGTTTACACAGCAAAACTGGTTACGCTCCAACTGCGTACTGCATAAAGATTTTCTTTACTCGACACATTAAAATTCGCTCTTAAGGTTACACTAGTCGATCATTCTTCCATACAAACGTAGTCTGGCGATTACTCCACTGTTTGACGATGTAAGTACGTTCAAAATAAAAAATGGTATAAATTTATCTCATCATTATCTAGCGCTGTATGGAAACAAAAAAGTAAAAAAATAAAATATTTGAAAGTTATGAGCGTCGAAAGTTCCATATTTCAACGCCAATTTGAACTCATATTTGGACGGAAATAAATACCATAAGACGAAGGAAAATTGCAAAACGGCCTCCATACAGGGGTAGATTAGTAATTCAACAATTCAATTAATTGTATTTTGAAAATATACATTTGGTCGTTTTTTCATGATATCTAGAATCCCAAAGGTCTGTTTATAAAATTTCATGCGATCGTTTTCGTCCTAAATCATCATCCATTTCGATACAAAATTGCAAAAGTGCTAATTCGTACGCGAACTAGCTTTTTACTGCTCATCACAGCATCTATCTCTTTCGCACATGTTGTCGGATGAGACAGCATGCATTTTAACCTCGCACACAAAATAGTTCGTGCCATCGACTAGGGGAACCTTAATAGTCGTTAACTTTTCGCAAGCCACCTCCTGTTAACAATGTTAAAATAGCAATTTGTAAGGATGATTAAATAAAATCGGTTACAAGTCGCGGGTGATTCTTCGAGAGTTTAATTTTAAAAAATAGATTAAAGAAGGAGGAGTTTTATAATAGAAATTCCGCGAGAGCGAAACTACGAGCATTCCTTAAGGCGGTACCCTGACCAAAAAATCGGCATGCGATATGAACATTCCTATTGGTCTAGCGGCACTGGTGGCGCATGAATTACAGTAGTGAATAAGATTTTAGAATAAAATCTTTATAAAATCGAATTTTGGACTTTTGAAATAAATTTTAATACAAAAATGTTCGTTATTAAATTGACTATGCATTAGTGTTAGTACAAAAAATAATTAATGAACGGACGTTTACGTTTCAACATTTTACGAGAAGATGCATGCTATCAATAATTATTTCTCATTTTTATGTTTTCTTTGGATGGAGTTTAGTGAAATATATACAAAATAAAACAAAAAAACGAAATCTACTATTTTAGAATCAATATTATGTAGAAATTTAATGTATTTTTATTAATTGATATTTCTTTTTAAATAACGAGTAGATAGCTCCTGTACGGGACGGACGTGATCGTCCAAGACCGACAGGCAATCGGGAGGTTGTAAGGCTCCTGCTTGAACGCGTTGACGCCCCTTGCACCTATTGTTCAGTTGTCATCTGGTAACTACGGACCTTGGAGACACTTGAAGGCTGCCAAGTATGTTGAGGTGAAAACGTGATGTCCAGGTTAAATAAAAAACTATTTGTTCATGGCCAGAAGCGACGTTCCTTCATGGTCCTCGATGCGCAATGATGCGTGGAAATACTTTAAGTGAAATAATGGCTACGAAATGTTCACGCGCCTGCGCACTATTAAAGAAGCGAACTCGACCGCGACGAGGACCACAACATTCCGACCGCAAAAACTTTATTTCTAAGAAAAATATACCTTATGACTCGTAGCTTAAAACTGACAGGAACTACCCTTCCACTGGACCGATTCTGGTGAAACTTGCACCTTTGGATAGGTCTCGAGGAGACCTTCCCTCCGGTCTTGATTGATTCAGGTCCCTAGCCCCTACCATCAGGGAGTTCTCGTAAGGAGAACGTCAAAGAAAGGGAATTCCCGCCAGTTTGAAGCTTTACAATCGAGTTTCTCCTAAAACTAGACATGTTAGCTCTAGGGTACCAGCGAGGGACTTGGAGCCCTCCTACTGGGCCGTTGACACACATAAGTGTTACAGTTATATTCAAAACATTCAGGCGTACAGCCGCGAAATGGTGCGAGAAGTTAGCTTATGCCCCTGATCTTGGCACATAAACTCGATTCCTACTCAGACCGCTGGGTGGATTTTCGAGTTACATTCACACCCGGGTAGCCCTCGTGATGGGCTATCCCAAGGTAGAAGTCCGGTAGCTACATGTCCAACCCCCGATGAGCTATCGTTTGTTACAAGTTTGTTTACATAGCGAATCCATGTAACCTCGCACCATATCAGGTCGCTTAACTCCTCAACCACCAGAGCTAAGCTCCTTCCGGAAGTGTGGTTGGGTAGCTGGAAAACTAGGCTGTCTGACGGCGGTACCCTGATGGGTGTACCACCAGCCTTTCCGCAGCTTAAGGTGCCGGGAAGCGGCCGAATACTAAATTTTACGTCGTCTCACAGCTTTAATGTGTCTGTGTGCGTTATATACACCTATATACTAGTTTTGTGTCATGACTGAGTCTAGGCGCCCGCCTGTGGGTCCACGAAGGTAATGCTTCAGACAGCATATCTATAACTGACCAGGCACCAAGTGTCCCTGGACGTAGTGACCCGTCGGCAGACGCATAGAAACGTCCATGCCGGCATACACAGACACATCACTTCAAGCAAGTGATGTCTATGTACTAGAATTACACAGGTGCTATCTATTTATAGGGCCTAGACAAAATTCTAGGTCACCTAGAAGCGCTAAATGGCTTGTATCGAATTTTCCAAACACTTACTTGAGTAAAATGTATGTATATTTCCCTTTTTAGAGTGAAAATGCACTATGACTGGCCATGTACTGCTATTATGTATAATTTCTCAGTCATGGTATCCAGCCATCCTATCTAGAACACCTAGGTGGTGTTTCCTAACAAAACAATTACGTGTAAGGAAATAATCTGATTGGTAGGTGAATATAATACCTATAGCACTACTTGATACCCTGCCAATTTTGGGGGGTCTAAAATAAGTAAACAAAATATTTTATTTCCTTAAAACTATACATTTATCATATATCTAAGGTACCTTATGTATAACTCTAACACATAAGCGCTATATGCGCACTCTAAACTATGTAAAAGCCCCTAAAACATGAGTTTAAAGTTATCAAAATTCTACAATAACTGGTTTTAGTATAAATATAAGGTGCCGCCCTCTTACAGGTCATTGTGAACTAAACGCTCGTTGAGGACGGTTGAGTTTACGGAGTTAAATACTTGTTTCTTTCCGTAATAACATAGTCAGTATGCATATTAATGCTTCTAATTTATTGTTATTAGACTATATAACTCTATTATATACTGATAGACACATAAAATATAATTTTAGTGTCTCAAAAACATGAACAAAATTAGTTACGGGCTTTACTATAAAAGGTTTTTTCACCTACCGACATCGCTTAGTATGCGATGGCGCTCTGGGGTGAGCAGACGTGTGTCTGTCAATACCATTTATCTTTCACATATGACTACCTATGCAAATGGTGACGTATCGTCGCGAACAGCTCCTAAAAACAGCACGAAAAACGGCTTGCGCGGCGTTTTGCTCGGGGTACCGCCTTAAGGCGGCGGGCGTTATTAAATGCACTGACTGGCAACTATTAGCCCCGATGATAGACGCATGAATGGGCGGCGTAATTAAAAAAATCAATGATCACTTATTGTAATTAGCGGTGTATCGCTAGCCCGACAAAAAGGTAATTGTTTCCTGGCGGCCGTCAATCAGTTGGCGAGAGAATGGACCGGGATAGACACGTGCGCTTCTCAGACGGATCGACGCGTCTTTCTTTTCAATTGCGATACATATTAACGCGATATTAAAGCTGTGAATAACGGATTGATCAATAGAGAATGGTAATTATTTTAAAATTATTTGTAATACTTTTTCGATAGTAATGAATGACGTGTAGTTCTTGGTGAAGCTATTCTTTTGTCTATTAATACCGACTGTGATACTTTCTGCATTACCATTACAATGTATAAAAGTGGACCTAATGTAGTTGATTAAAAACTTTTTATCAAAAAATCAAACCGACTTAAGGATCGTAGCAGGTGGCGTTCTGTAGTTTCTGCCTACCCCCATGGGAAAAAGGCGTGAGTTTATGTATGTATGTATCAAACCGACTTCCAAAATAAAACACTGCAAAACGAAAAATAAATTTATTTTCTGAAGTTGGTGTCTTTTTAACCCCAGCGGCCCCGCCGGAAAAAGAGGGGTGTTATAAGTTTCAAGTGTGTTGCTGTGTATCTGTGTGTCTGTCTGTGGCATCATAGCGTCTAAACGGATGAACCGATTTTGATGTAGTTTTGTTTGAAAGGTGATTTTGTCGAGAGTGTTCTTAGATATGTTTGAATAAAATTAGTTCAGCCGTTCAAAAGTTATGGGCGTTTTACTGTTTGAATCGGGGTGTTTTTGCAAGATAAATGTGTCGGGGGTTTTAAATTTTGAAATTTTACTTGTATACCCATTTTTTTGCAGTTTTTCGACACCGACTTCGGAAAAGAACCTTATTTTTCATTTTGCAGTGTTTTGTTTTGGAAGTCGGTTTGAGTTTTTGTTTTTTTTCTCTTTTTAGTTTTGGCACCTCTAATTAACATGATAATCATTTATAGCCAAAGTAAGTTGTGACGATTCCAATAAGCCCAAACACGACTAGGATACATTGTTTAATTTCGGAGTTCCAGTGCCTACCTTCCGGCTTCATCATCAGAACAGTACGATGGTACCATTTTCATCAGTACCATTTATTTATAAGTATTTGCTTCATCATAGTCGGTTAACTATTCGAGATATCTTATATCCGTGACATACCTAGCATTAAGGAATTCCAGTGGCCATTTGTGGTCTTCTTCATCAGTTCCAATTCACCAAATGATACTTTCTGAGTGCAAATGAATGCATTTTTGAAGAAAACACCAAATTCGTTATGTATTCCTATAATATTTCAGGAGTTCCCTCGATTTCTCTTTCAAAAAAAAAGAAGAATTTTCTAAATCAGTCCAGGCGTCTTTGAGTAATCGGGGAAAATACATTAAAAAATAAAGATTCCTTTTTTTGAATTCGGTTAAAAAGGGGTTTAAACATAAAATGCGATCACAGAACCATTACTGCAATAACATATTTTAAAGGAGCACGTTTTGTACCCAACCCTATGACATACAAAATAAACTTTATTTTAATTAATGTAACCTTACATTGTTAACAATTTCAGTTATAGAACAAAGCGCATAGTCGTAAATAACGTCGGAAAAACAATATAACAGCGTAAAATACACAGACCCGTCGCGTTATCTAACAAACAGCAGAGGCTCGTATATTTCATAATGAGGTTATTACTGACTTACTGAGCATTCTAGTTGCCTTATCTACGGCTATTCCGAAGCAGAGACTAGCGCCAAATTGGCGTGGCGGAGTGCGCGGGCGCAGGCGATCGGTCGCGCAGATATAGCTAATTAAGGGCCGCGCGCGCCGATCTATTTGGAGAGATCTAGCCGCTGACGTGTGAAAATACCCAATTAATTAACGCGAGACGCTCGCTCGATCGCGGGGCATCGCTCCTCGCGTGCTACAGGAACGGCCTAACGCTACCGAGTATCTATTACAACTTTAATTCGAACTATCTCTCGTTAGAGACACCCATTACTATTTCCAACTTGAAGTTCAGCGTTTTTACGAGTAACGAGCCGTCTTTAAGTGTTATGTTGGCATATTTAGAGCTGTTTTGTACCAAGTTTCCAATAGATCCATAAATCCAAAGAATTCGATTGCACATTAGCGGCACTACCTTTTAAGGTTCCCCTAGTAAACGGCACGAACTATTTTGTGCGCGGGGTTACAATGCATGCTGTCTCATCCGACAACACGTGCGAAAGAGATTGATGTTGTGATGAGCAGTAAGAAGCTTGTTCTCGTACGATTAGCACTTTTGCAAATTTGTAGCGAAATGGGAGATGATTTAGGACAAAAACGAGCGCGCGTTTTATGAACAGACCTTTGGGAGTCTAGATATCATAAAAAAAACTACTAAATGTATATTTTCAAAATAATATTATTTGCATTGTTGAATTACTAATCTATCCCTGTATGGCTATGGAGGCCGTTTTGAAATTTTTCTTCTTCTTATGGTATTTATTTCCGCCCAAAGATGCGTTAATATTAGTGTTGAAATATGGAACTTTCGACGCTCATAACTTTCTTTCTTTTTTTTTTTTACATTTTTGTTTTCATACAGGACTAGATAATGATGAGACAAATTGATATCATTTTTTATTTTGAACGTACATCGTCAAACAGTGGAGTAATCTCTAGACTACGTTTGTATGGAAGAATTTTCGACTAGTGTAACCTTAAGTGGGACATTTGAACGTTTATTTATGACAGCGGATTCCCGTCAATTAAGCGGGGTTCCCCTCTGTGGTCATGTGGAGATGGGAGTGCGGGGGGGTGGGGAGGGTCTAGGGGGCCTGGTAGTCTGGATGGTTGGATTGGCGGTGCACTAACAGGCGAATAGATGGAGGTGAGCGATGTCCGCGGTGTAAGCGAGTGTTAATGGGCTATTAGCCCGTGGTGCGACGGCGTCTAATTGGCGCGCGGGCACGCGGGCACGCCGCACGTCGGGCACGCCGCGCTAGCACGCGCTAGATGCGCGCTGATACCACGCACGCTAACTGCACTATTTTCGGATACTTAATTGCCTATTTCCCCTAACTTTGGTCTATCGTGATTTTAGAAAGTTCATGCACTATTCGCCCCATTCCAGAAACCTTGATAAACGAACCTCATACATGTTGTAATTGGTTAATTCAAGTAACAAGAGCGAATTGAATCTCTTGACATCAAAATATTTCCAGAAATATTTAAATAATTATAATAATAATTATTATTATTAAACATAATAATTAAAAAATATTAAATAAATTATTATTTATTAAATATATATTTTTTTATTATTTTTTATAATTTTTTATTTGAGTTAGCGAATAATATGCATTCTTCCGTATTTTCATACGTCTCTCTCTCTATTAGTTTGTCACCACAGTATCAACTGTTTTTAGGGTTCCGTACCCAAAGGGTAAAAACGGGACCCTATTACTAAGACTCCACGGTCCGTCTGTTTGTCTGTCTGTCTGTCTGACACCAGGTTGTATCTCATAAACCGTGATAGCTAGACAGTTGAAATTTTCACAGATGACGCATTTCTATTGCCGCTTTAACAACAAATACACAACAGAATAAAATAAATATTTAAGTGGAGCTTCCATACAACAAACGTGATGTTTTTTGCCGTTTTTGCGATAATGGTACGGAACCCTACGTGCTAGAGTCCGACTCGCACTTGGCCGGTTTTTGAAAAGTCTAACACCGGATTCGAAATTCGGCAAACCTTTTGGCAACCGTCACAAATTTATCACCAGAAAATTCTATGAACTTTGCGTTGACCAATTTTGATGATCTTACGTCAATCGATTCGTACCTTGCGACTGTCACTGGCAACATTCAAATTTGAAAATAGAAATGGCGGTTTTTGGGCGCCATATTGCGGGAGCCCAATTTTTTTTCTACCATACCCATCGTGTGGGGTATCAAAATAAAGGGTTTTAAGAGGTATGGTACGAGGTCTATGTATCCTCCGACTGCACAGCATGATTTTCTTCTTGTCTACGTCTTTTTTTTTGCTTCTTAAGCAGTCGGGTTCTTTGATTTTTTAAATTATTTTTTTTATCTTTCAAATATTTTCTGTTACTGGGTTGTGGAGGTCAGATAGGCAGTCGCTCCATGTAAAACACTAGTACTCAGCTGAATCCGGTTAGACTGAAAGCTGACCCAAATATAAATGGGAAAAGTCTAGGCAGATGATGATGATGATGAAATATTTTCTGCTATAATAATCAGCAGCTGTCAATTTTTTGACAAAATATGTCATACATCAGTTATACAGGGCTCAAGACTTTCTGGAACTCCAACAATCTAGTTCCAGCAACGTCCACAAACTTTTCCCAGTTACAGTTATCTCACAAAACTAAGTAGGAAAACATTAGCTAACAGTTCTTGTGGACGTTCGACTTGCACAATCAAGCGTCGGGACGCGGCGTCAACGGAAATTAAACGCTTGGACAGTGCAGCCAGCGACGCGTCGCCGTCGGCACGTCATCACTGTGACGTCATTCAACCAACCACGACGCTATTTACAGGCGGATTTTGAGTGAGCACTTCTGTTCTCTGTTTTGAGAGTGAACTAAATGGGTTTTAATTAAGGAATTATTAAGATGTTGAGCTGTATGAAGTTGTTTTAGCTTATTGGATTGGTAGTGAAGAAAATAGTCTGGAATATTGCAATTGATGTTGTTTGTAATTCAATGTGAATGTGTAATTTAAACAGACTGTACAACTTTTACATAATAAAGACAGAGCATGTACCAAAAAAATATGGACTGTAATGTCACAGAATAAATATACAAACAGTATGGAAACTACCAACAAACGGTCGAAACGGCACACTCACACAAACATGCGCGTCGACGAGACCTCAACGCGGCTCGCACTACTGACAGCACTGCAGAAGTGCCCGAATGGTCTCCTCGGTGCGTATGTTTGTGTGAGTGTGCCGATTCCAGCGTTTGTAGGTAGTTTCCATACTGTTTGTATATTTTTACTGTGGTAATGAGGTTAGACAATATAAAATATACCCTCATTTTATTATAAACAATTTTGTTTTTGAAAGTACCCGCATTCAGATTTTTTTAAGCATTTGGGATCCAACCGAAACATTTTTTGGGATTCAATGACAATAACACGTAAATCTCTTGCAATTTTAGAATTTGGGATCCAACGGCAATATCTACTTAATAATGTTGTGTGGGATCCAACGCCAAAAATGCGAAAATAAATCCAATTTTCCCCGAAACAGCATATTTTAGGTATGGCAATTTCGCTACTCCAACTCTTCAGATCATTTGTCCACATAATACAATTATTTTTCACGCAGCTGCAATGAAAACATAACTATCTTAACCACTTCTAAACCAACGAGAAGTCTATAGAAAATACCATAACATTCAACTAGGTACTCAATAACAAATTTATGACATAATCTTTACAAAACACAGAAATTAATACATTTACGATCACCATCAATTCACCATAGCAAAGTAATCAAAACCCCATAAAGGCAAGCAAAGATTTCAAAGGCCGTTATTACGTTGCTGCGCGTAAATCAAGTAGTTTCTGGGCATAGAGTAAGCAAGGCTGGGCATAGACTCATAGAGTGAGCAAGGTAATTGAGCAGCCATAGACAACCCGTCCTCTATGTCGTCGGTTAATTTCCTGGTGCAGAGAATCTCAGCGTGCGTTGTGGCACGTTGATCAGTTAGTAGAGTTGTGGGTAGTATAGATTTTTGTTAAGGGTTTAATTATTATGGGTTAGTTAATGTTGTTGCTGTTAATTAATTTGAGGTAAGTATTCTGGAATATAGACAAAACAATTTGTTATTTTATTTATTTATAATTTATTATATACTTTATTGCACACCACTTAAATAATTACAGGACTAAACGTTTATAAAGATAAGTGTACAATGGGCGGTCTTATCGCACAGGGCAACCTCTTACAGACAACCTTTGTATGGACTGAATGAGACGAGATAGACATAGGGCTGTCAGTGTACAAAAACTATATTAGATAATATTACTTAGATGTAACATAAAATACATACATACAAATAAAATAATATACTAATAAATATCAAATATAGAACAGAGAAAGGAGAAGAATAGTTACAGAGAAACGAAATGCTCCTTCACCATTTTTTTTTAAAAACAGGTAATGTTTGCGCACGCCTTATCTCAATAGGTAATGCATTCCACAAACGAGCTGCTTGAACCGTGAAAGATTTCTCGAAAAAGGATGTGGAATGCATACGAATGCTTAATTTTAGGTTTTCCGATGATCTCAAGGACCGAGAATGTGTGTCACAAAGAAACTGAAAGCGTTCTTTAAGACAAAAAAGACTAGAAGGATTAAAGAGCACATTATATAGCAATGAAAGTATGTGGGCATTCCGGCGAAGGCGAATAGGAAGCCATTTGAGCTTGGTTCGAAATTCAGAAACATGGTCATACTTGCGCAAGCCAAATATGAACCTGATACAGAGATTTTGAAGTGGCTCAAGCTTGTCCAATTGGTCTTGGGTGAGATCGAGATAGCTGGCATCAGCAAAGTCCAGGATAGGGAGAAGAAGAGATTGTGCTATCGCAATTTTAGTGGTGATGGGAAGAAAGTTCAGGAAGGAAAGGCGTCTCAGGGAGCCCGCAGACGCAAACAGTTTACGACTGACCTCCTGCAGTTGTTTAGTCCAGGAAAGGGTGCTGTCGATGTAAATCGCCAGGTTTTTCACAGTTTGTGCTATAGAAACAATGGTGTTGTTGAAAGAAACCTGCGGAAGTGTCGCCCAATCAATCCATTTTGTACTGCATGTTGAATATTTTTCGCGATCCTGCAGTCTCGAATCTTTGAAGGCGTATTAAGGGCCCGAGGCCAACTTGCAGAAGCCAGTTATTCGCGTTTAATGAGTGACCTTTGACTGCTTTATTTTTTTAGATTAGATTTCTTTATTTGTTTAAACATTGTATACATGGTACAAGAGTATTCAAAATATTACATCGTTTGAGTCCAATCATGTTTAGCCGTAAGTATCGCCATACAAATATGTCCCTATCATTGAATTGAATTAAAAATAAGAGGAATCGAAAAAATATCTGGAATAGGCACTTATAAAGTTTACAATTTAGACACTTTATATAAACTAGAAATTATTTTTAAATTATAATATCAAAATTCCATGTTCATGTAAATTTAACATCAGTGTCAGGCAAAAGATAAAACTGTTCAATCAAAAAAACTTTTTCAGCAAATAAAACGCACACTCTATAATATGCTTCTGCGAAATAAATATTTTTTATTGATGCTGATTTTTTTTTTTAATTGTCTGTAGGCTTGCGCTTGACCACTATCTCACCTGATGGTAAGCGATGATGTGGTCGACGGTGAAGCACGCTTGCCTAGAAGTAACCTATTCACTCTTGACTTAAAGACCCCAAGATTGTAGCTATCGGGAAACACAGACTCCGGCAGGGAATTCCACTCCTTAGCTGTACGCGTAATTAAAGTGTCCCCAAAACGTTTTGTGCGTATGGGTGGGATATCCACCATGTACCGATGACGCATCGCCGTACGTCTGGTAGTCCGATGATGGAACGGGCTGGGCGGAATCAGATCATGCAATTCCATCGCACACTCCCCGAAATGCAACCGATAAAAAACCGACAAGCTGGCAACTCGGCGACGATGTTGAATGATCACTTGAATTGCTATTTAGCTCCTTCCAACGTTTAGGCAATATGTTTTAAGGCACCATGCAGACGATACTTTTGCGCATGAGTGCCGTTTATGCTGAATAGGCTCGAAGAATGTACACATCCCGTCTGCTACGCGGTACAACGTCCGTCCGGTAGACGTGGAAACAAAATTGGGTTTGTTTTAACAAACATTGCTGTTTCGAGGATATACAAGGAAGAGTTAATATCTTGTGCCTTTTAAAATATGGTTACTATTACAGTCCTCTTCATCCTATTTAGCATTATTTTTATGCTAGATTTATATGGCATTATGTTCAAGTCGTAGGCTATTAACATTAACTTTAGGCAATACTATGCATAAAGCTAATGTCAAAAGCATATGTCTGATGTCAAAACCTTTTTTTTATCTACTTAAATAATTTGGTGACTTCCTGCAAATACCGCTTAAAATAGCGCAATAAAAGTGTGTTTAGAAATCCTAATAAACGAAACTAGCAGTCACTTTTACGTTGCGTAGCAAACTCGTAGCATCACGTAGTACAGGCGTAGCAGACGTGTAGTCTACGCGTAGTAAATTCGAAGAATATATTTGCTCATTCTCGCCGCCATGAATTGATAGCTTTGTTGAAGATTCTTCGTAGTACGCGTGGAATTGATTGTGTTATCAACGAGTCTACACGCAGTAAATTCGTGACATACGCGTAGCAAACTAGTAGCAAGCCCGTAGCAGATGAGCTTACGTGTAGTGAATTCGTAGCAAACGTGTAGCTGAGCGTAGTACGCGTGTAGCAAAGTCGTAGCTGATGCTTGATCAACACGTAGCAAACTCGTACAGGACAGAGAGATGTAGCCTATTCAAAAATAAACTAACCGTCATCTAACTACAATCTTTAAATGAGCCTGATACATACATACATAAACTCACGCTTTTTCCCATGGGGGTAGGCAGAAACTACAGAAAGCCACCGGAACTACGACCCTTACCAACTTCTTTTGCATCACTCACGTACATACATCTAGTCATACACGCACGCCGGTTATGAGTACTGCGCACCAAGCTTTTCAGAAGAACATCACCAATAAGATTTATGTCTGTCTTGCTAGGGCTTCTACTCCCGGCGTTTCCACACACATCTACCTCGTAAATACCTTTTGTCAGTCGCCTTTCATTCATCCTCTCAACATGGCCAAACCGTGTCAGCATAGTTTTTTATTTTTTTACACTACATCTTCTTATCAACGTTGTCTTATAACATCACTAATAGCTTCTGCACGCGGCTTTACCCGCGTAAAAGTCGAAATGTATCCTGAAGGCACATATTCCCGGCATAAAAACTATAAGCGACTATAATCTATCTCTGTGCCAAATTTCATCCAGATCTTTTCAGCCGTTCTGGCGTGATTGAGTAACAAACATACATCCACACACATATCCATCCAAACTTTCACTTTTATAAAAAAAAAACGTTTTTTTGATGGGTTTGCTCTTGACTCTAGTCTAGGTCAGAGGTGACAGAAACAGAGTCTACGACGGAGTGAGCTTACCCAGAAGAAGCCTGTTCACTCTAACTTTGAAGAGATTCGGGTTGAATGCGTTCGGAAACACAGACACAGGTAGTGAGTTCCATTCATTCGCTGTGCGCATTATGAAGGATGTTTGGAAGCGCTTGGTGCGAATTGGTGGAATGGCAACAAGGTAAGGATGGTAACTCGCAGTGCGTCTAGATGTCCGATGGTAGAAGGGGGCTGGTGGGATGAGGTCGTGGAGCTCTTGAGCACACTCACCGAAGTACAGTCTGTAGAAGACCGACAAGCAGGCAACCTTGCGGCGATGAGCCAAGCTATTAAGCTTGGCATCCAACAGTTCAACGTCGCCGATGAGCCTCTTGGCACTGCGTTCCACCGAGTCAAGCGCGGCAAGCTGATACTTTGATTAGTATGATTCCTCAAAAAAATGATAGAATTTAAAGTTACACCACGCATACCAAAAAGACATTAAAACCACCAAAACCATCATGAGGCTGATAAACCGTCAAACCCTAACTTCAAACCTCCAACAAAACATTAAAAGACAACAAGACAAGAATAGTTATTAACAGCGCATTGTTTTGAGGAAGAAAGTGACCATATGACGTTTAATTTCCTCCCGAGCCACCCCCCTGCCTACCCCCTCACCGAGCTCACTCTCGCTGCTATCATCTGATTGTGGGAGATTCAATTAACACAGCACAGCGTAACTGGGCCTTTGTCTGTTATCTTTACGCCTTGGAATCAAGATTGAGTAGGTAGTGATAAAATGTGTTGTTAGAATAGAATAGAATAGAATATACTTTATTGTACACCATAAAAGTTACACATCTATTTTATAAGAAAAACTTAATTATACGGGTACAAAGGCGGTCTTATCGCTGACAGCGATATCTACCAGACAACCTTTGGATGGACTGAAAGAACTTACAATGAAAATGGGGGTAGTCTGTGGTGTACTGCTATTACATTAAAACATATATATATATTCAAAAATATATTGTTTTAATAAATACTATCCATAAACTTAAATATACATATACTTAGATATATACTTACATACATAAATAATATTACATGTTAACAAATTCAAAGAAAGGAGGGACAAAAAAAAAAGAAGTAAATAATAATGATGAAAGTAATTAGACCCAATATAAAAGCGTTAGAGAGAAAGGAAGTGGTTTTTAACTAGGTTCTTAAAAGAAGCCAGTGACTGGGCTTGTCTAACAGGCAACGGCAACTCATTCCACAATCGCACAGCCTGGACCGTAAACGATTTGTCGTAAAACTTAGTGGAATGAGCAGGCATCAAAAGTTTCAAATTCTCCGATGATCAAGTGTCTAGAATGTTAATCTGTTGTTTATTGTTAGAAAACTGTTTTTTTGTTGTTGTTATGTCATGTTTTGTGATTTATTTTTTCATGGAAGGGGTTTACGAAAAGTGCACCCTGAAAATGGTTTTATTAAATTTCATTGACCATAAAAATCGATACACTTATTTTTACCGCCACTACTTATTTAAGACGACGACTTACGCCAACGACCTTGAGGGAACAAAACGCGCCCTCGTTTCACACCCGCGCGACCCAAAATTTAGTGGTTTTTTGTACTTTCCTTATTATTTTTAGACTTTAAAAAAAAGCTTCAGATGAAAATGTAGATAATTTAATTGTTTTTGAGATGGTGTCGATTTCATTAATATACGCCCAGCGGTTTTGGTGCGATTGTCGTGTTTTTTGTTCGTTTTAGACATAACTTTACAAATTAATTACACTATATTATACGAATAAAATACAAAATTTTCTTATATCAAATTATTAAGAAAATGGTCTAATATAACATATATTTTTTCCAATAAATTACGAATTTTGGTGGCTGGTTCGTTCGTAGTGTATCGGTATTTATGGTATTTAATTAAACCTCGATGTCTCTTGACAACTGGAAAAAAATAATAATAAAGAAGCTGAAATGGTCTTAAGATGACGTCGTCATAAGATGACGACTAACGCCAACGACCTTGAGGGAACAAAACGCGCCCTCGTTTCTCACCCGTGCGACCCGAAATTTAGTAGTTTTTTGTACTTTTCTTATTATTCTATAACTTTAAAAAAAAGCTTCAAATCAAAATGTAGATAATTGAATTGTCTTTGATAGGTGCCAATTTCATTAAAATACGCCCAGCGGTTTTGTTGTGATTGTCGTGTTTTTGTCCGTTTTAGACATAACTTTACAAATTAATTACACTATGTTATACGAATAAAACTCAAATTCTGCTCAGATGAAATTATTAAGAATATGGTCTAATATAACATATATTTTTTCCAACAAATTACGACTAGCCGTTTAGACGTGATTCTCATTTTAAAATCAGCTACTCAAGGGAATCGGCGCCTTAAGGGACTGGTCTAGTATCCCCATCTAGTAACCAGCTAGTAGGAACTACGAAGTAATTTTCCCGTGCAGGTTTCACGGAGCGTTCGTCGCGTGTTTGCTAGTTAGAATTCGGGTGCAGTTCGGAAATTAATCAGAGCCCATTGTGGGCGCTTTGTCGCGAACCCTGCTGCCAATTATTGGCTGCGCAGCGCCGTAATTGAACCAGCCCCCAGGCAGTTCCTGACTGAGGACCGGCGAAAAAGTTTGCTTATCTGTGTTGGGTAAGCGGTGGGTAAGTTGTTTTGTGTTAGGTGTTCTTTTATTAGCATAAATAATTATATTCATTTACATAGATAAAAATATACACAATATAAAATACTTAATAAACTACCGCAATACGAGGTTAAATTGATTAATTTTGAAATTAAAATTGACATATGAATAAAATGCAGTGTTGGCGACTGTACTAAAGAAATTATATTCCTTAAAAAAATTTTTTTTATTTCCATAGTTTGGGAGAAAATAAAAAAAAACGAGCCTATGAACGCTAAAATGAAAATGGGGTTACTTTGATGACCCATTGTTTTTTCATTGCAATATAAAGTAACCCCAATTTAAAATGTATTTTTAATGAATTCACACTGTACAATTCTAAATATTTTTCTGCAACAAGTAAACTTATTCTTGCGCTGAGGTTGATGCAAAACATGGCTGACTTGTCAGTGTTGCAAATTTAAAAAGAAAATTGAGATGCGTTCCGTTTTCACGGAGTTAGCTTTAAAAACCTATAAAAATAAAGTTATCATCAAAGTTACCCCAGATCTCAATGTAGGGTTACAGGGTAACGTTTAACCGGTACTTATGTACGTATACATATGAATAAAAAACATGAATAAGTTAAATAGATTCAGGTCATTCATCAAAACTAACTTTTTTTTAAAATGTGTATCCAGCATCGGACCTTCGGCATTCGGATTCTCATTGAAATGTAAGATATTTATTTTTAAGATTTTTCCGGTAAAATATGCAATTAAAAATATATCTATGTATCATCCGAGCACGAGTGATTACGTTAAAGTAGTTAAGTATCGCTTTTGAGAACAGAAATTGCAATAAATATCGACATTAAGCATAAACACAGCGCAAACATGTGAAATATCATTGATGTATTAAAAAGAGGAAGATACGTTACGTGCTAACATCGCTATCAGAAAACCTGGGATCGCTGCACGACTTCATGCATCGAAACTCACACATCTGTGTTCAGTGTCAGCACCAGTCCCAAACCTACAGTTACCGATAGACAAGGACAGAGATATGAGATGGCGCTGTAGTGCAAGCGAAATCGCGTTGAGTGAGTCGAGTGATCCCGTGTGACTTATTTTTCTTTCTGGTATTATTTAAACACTGTTTAGCTACACAAGAAGTCATTTTGATGCGTATTTATTGCAAAAAAAATATAAAAACACTGAAATTATTGAGTTGTGGGATCAACCATGTGCCTCGCGCGACTGAGTGCCCACTGCGGGCATTTTCTTAGATTAGTAGGACCAAGCGCTGTGAGCAGTCCCGTATCTACCTCTTTTTAATACATCAATGTGAAATATGAAAAATTGTAGCATTTCCGTCGGACTGTTGCGAATCACACATATAAATATGAATTGAAAAACATTGAAAGGAAAACGCATTTAACAATCACATCATAAGCAATCACTCGCGAGTGAATGAAATAAATTGCACGTTCCCATTCAAAATATTCGTTGTTGAGAAAAATTGGAATGAAAACATGGCGGATTCGGCAGCGGCAGCTTTGCAATTTGCGCGGCTTGTGTGTCGCGCGGGTTCGCCTGCCCACTGATTGATTACAATAAAATAATTTGCGTGAAAGCGCAAACCTCGTCACCTTTGTGTTGCCTTTCTTTTTTTTACATTTCAATCACAATTATTTACTGCGCAAAAATATTTCAATGTTTATTACTTACCGTAGTTTTAAATCCGATGCGTGGATGGAAATAACACTACGGTCCGTTAGGTTGTGTTTTCGCTTTTATTGATTAATAATTTAAAGTGTATCACTATTTTTTGTTGTTTTGTATTGAAATAACTGTTTGTTTTATGTACGTTACCACTGACCAATTAGCCACTATTGAAAAAAACTACATGGCTTCCATATTTTATTATTGAAATTGTATCTAAATCAATCAAAATTTATTGTAAAATCCGGAACTATTACTTGTCCTCTCTTACATAGCTCGGTCTTCGTCATATATATTATATTTAAATTTCTGTTTCGTTTAGAATATAGTATTTATTATAATATTTATTGGTCTATTGTTTTATAAATTATTTATGTATTTTATTAGTTAGATAGTTTAATAACCAATTTTAATAATAGTTCATTTTTTTTTTGACTCCTACCACTGTTGTGTTCTTTTTAACCCAAAGGTTGACTGGTACAGAATGCCTTGCTGCATTAGGTAAGTCCGCCTTTGTATCACCATTGTACATGAAATTTAAATAAATAAAATTTATTACTAGATAGCTACCTTTCAGAAATTTTTAATATTTATTTATGCACTTTAGGATCACCAACGCGTGTTACAAAACCATAAAACTTAATCAAAATATAAAAAATTGTATACACCATCATTATCCTGAAATGCACACTTAATTACCGGCAACCTCAGCTAAAAAAGCTTAAAAAACAAATAAACAAATATTGTGTTAAATTTTGGATAGGTCATTACCTTGCAGTGTAAGAAAAGAATATAAGAAAATACGTTCATTAGGCACAAACTGAAATACTTCAATTATTGTGTAATTAGTCACCTCAGTAATATGTCCCTTTCGAGACATATTTCTCATACCGACATGTATATATCCTTTGGTCCTTCCAATGGAACAACAAAAAACCAATAAACAAAACAGAAAAAGGCCAACCCTCCATAACACCCCAAATATTTATATTACAACACATCGTCCGCTAAACAAAAACAAAGGATTAGCACTAAAGTCTCGTTATTCGGGGGTTAACGTATTAAAAGGTATAAAAGTCCAAGGGTGGCGTAAAGCGGCGGTGTTAAAACAATGGCAAGTAACGCGGTAACCGCCACCGAATTTGCATTCCTCATTGCGAGAGCACATAAAAATGCTCTCATTAACCTGGGGTGGTCAACTCACCCTGTATAGTGGCCGCTACTACCCTACACGACACACGCTGCGTCTAAGTGCGGTATTGCTCTATGCTGACGTCCTGAAGCTATAATGACACTATCTGACAAAACCATATTTTGAGTTTTAAGCAATATAACGCAAAATATTAAGGTGCAGATACCCCTGAGTTGCTGATTTTAAAATGAGAATCACGTCTAAATGGCTCGTCATATTTTTTGGAAAAAATATTGTAGACTATTTTTTTTTTCTTTCTTTTGACTTGATGATTTGATAAATTTTGAGTTTTATTCGTATAACATAGTGTAATTGATTTGTAAAGTTACGTCTAATACGGACAAAAAAACGACAGTCGCATCAAAACCGCCGAGTGTATTTTAATCAAATTTTCACCATCTTAAAGGCAATTTAACTATCTACATTTTGATCTAAGTCTTTTTTTTCAGGTCATAATAAGGAAAGTACAAAAAACTACTGTATTTTGGGTCGAGCGGCTGTGAATTGCCAACGAACTTGAGTTTGTTGCGTTTTGTTCCCTCAAGGTCGTTGGCGACTATCGTCGTCTTAAATAATTCAAAATCGATACTTTAAATCATATATGTTTTTTTTTAAATATGAGGTATTTAAAAATTGATATAATTGCGCATTTTCGAAAAGTCTTTATTTTAGTTTATATTATTATTATTAATGTTTAGATATCTTTACCGTGTTAATGTCGATGAAGTCATCTTATCAAAAATAGGTTTTTAAACATAGCGTTTTTTAAAAACTATATTCTATTGATACTAGAAAATACTGCAAACAGATCTATAGAGAATTTCTTCCTGATTATGATTGCATCAATAAACTAAAATGGGCCAAATGTCGGATAGTGGCATTTTAGCTTAAAGACAGCAGCATGACGCCCTGACGTCTGTGACAACCCCTGACGCCACTGACACGTCATGCGTCTGACGCTTAACGTTGTCAAAGATTAAATTGAATATCGTGTAAATGATAATACTCGATGTGGTAATTAGTAACAGTAAGCTGCTATATTATTTTAAATAGTTCGGTTAATTGGAAAATGTCATTCGTTGGGCTTTTGTGGTGATTTTTAACGCACATTATGCTGCTGACATGTTTTTGTATTTATTTTACTGGCAATAAATTATTTGACCACGATGGAAAGCGATGGATGAGATCTACGATGAAATTCCTGTGAAAACTGCTATTATTGAGTTCAATACAAGGTGACAATTCTATCAGCGATAAAATCAATCGTCAAAAAGTTCAAAATTATATCTATTGGATTGACCACTTGAGATTTCGGCAATTAATTAGGTAATTAATAAGATATACTATTTAGTCCGTCAGTGAGATTATCAAATAATATAGGACACGTATTGTTTGCTTTACCAAATCAATAAAAATTTACAAAGTTCAGGAATAGGCTTGTGACGTCACTAAGGCAGTATAAACTGTAATAACGGCGTGACGTTTCACGATATTTTAAGGCATTATAATTATATTCGTCACTTATTTTTTACGTGTCAAAAGAAAAAATACGTGTCCAATATTTTTTATTAATCTACTTGACGGACATAAAACAAATTTTCAGTAAACTCAACTATTCCAAAAAAAATTGTCTTGGTGGCTGATGATACTCGTAAATAGGTTTATGGATAGTATTTATTATAACAATAATATAGTTTTGTGTATATTTATGTTTAATAGCAGTACACCACAGACTACCCCCTTTTTATTATAAGTTCTTTCAGTCCATCCAAAGGTTGTCTGGTAAATATCGCTGTCAGCGATAAGACCGCCTTTGTACCCGTATAAATAAGTTTTTCTTATAAAATAGATGTGTAACTTTTATGGTGTACAATAAAGTATATTCTATTCTTATGACGCTTTATATAAGCACACTGGTTTATTAACCAAATTCAAAGGCCCTAGACAAGTGGCATTCTATCATCGAAAACGTGGCGACAGCAATTGTCAAAAAGGCAAACTTGTATGGGATTGACAAGCGATATAGAAAAATCACGTGATCAATCCCTTACTTTTTGACATTTCGAGTAACGCCTTCGCTGACCTCGAATGCCACTTGTCTAGAGCCTCGTTTGTTAACAAAAACCAATCGACGCACCTGCCCCAAGCGAACATCCTACAACACACAGGGTGTAGAATACCCAGCAAGATCAGACGACGCGAGTAATCGTGTATCCGACGCAGTTTTATTTAAAGCCAGGCTTATTAGCAGAAACGCCACAAAACTAATCGACGCACCTGCCCCAAGCGAAAGTCCCACAACACACAGGGTGTAAAATATCCAGCAAGATCAGAGGACGCGAGTAATCGTGTATTCGACGCAGTTTTATTTAAAGCCAGACTTCTTAGCAAAATCACCACAAAACCAATTGACGCACCTGCCCCAAGCGAACGTCCCACAACACACAGGGTGTAGAATACCCAGCAAGATCAGGGGACGCGAGTAATCGTGTATCCGACGCAGTTTTATTTAAAGCCAGGCTTATCAGCAGAAACGCCACAAAACTAATCGACGCACCTGCCTAAAGCGAACGTCCCACAACACACAGGGTGTAGAATACCCAGCAAGATCAGAGGACGCGAGTAATCGTGTATCCGACGCAGTTTTATTTAAAGCCAGGCTTATCAGCAGAAACGCCACAAAACTAATCGACGCACCTGCCTAAAGCGAACGTCCCACAACACACAGGGTGTAGAATACCCAGCAAGATCAGAGGACGCGAGTAATCGTGTATCCGACGCAGTTTTCATTACCACTGCTTAACATACCGGCGTCGCGTGCCACATACCGCCTCTTTTTATTTTATTTTCTCCTGCCTAATGTTTATGGCTCACCGGTCAAGTAATGCGACACTAATTTTGCATGCCTTCGTTTAGCAATGTCCTAGGAAACTGCGCTCGTTACACGTAAGCGTTTACTGTTGTTTGTAGCTGGTTTACTTATAAATAAGTGCGAGTTTGTTTTGCATGTTTTTCTTTTCGCCTTCTCGGCTTTATCAGCCAGTATTTTAAATTGTTTTTAAGGGAGTAGAGGGGTCTTCGATTTAACTGTGAAAGGGTTCTTAGATTTTAAATTCCACCATTAAAAGAGATCAACAAAGATTACCATTAAACCATTTAATTACACAAACCATTAATTTATTTGAGAAACTAAATTAGAACACTTTCAGTATTTCGTATATTTACGTCGATGCTCGTAATCTCCCCGCTTTCGAGGGTTAAAATTCAGTCCACAATGGCGGCATTGTTCCATTAACACAATTTTATACCCGACATATTAAAATAATAAAAACTTATGCCTCTCTTAATTAAATAATTTAGCGGCGGCCTGAGCCGAGATATGTAAATTGTTTTAGGGGATAGATCAAACAACCCTTTTTTATGACTTTAATATGCGGTCGCCGGAGGGAGGGGGGGGGTTCATGAGACAGTCGGGGCCGGGGGACGAGGTAAGTTATGAAATATTTAATAACGGCGCACACGATTCCATTTGAATTACTTTCCGAGGAAATGACGACGTGCAAAGCAGGCGGCACATCGCCCGCTGCCCCGCCTCGCTTCTACGTGAGCGCCGAAATGAGCCAAGAAACAAATATTACTACAAACAAACTTTTTGCCTTATTAAAATTCACCAACGCAGAATTATTTTTACATAGCCAACGTTTTGTTTTGCGGCGACGTCTGACGCCTTTCTCTTGTGATATTTTCAGAGCGTTTTTAGGGTTCCGTACCCAAAGGGTAAAAACGGGACCCTATTACTGAGACTCCGCGGTCCGTCTGTCTGTCTGTCTGTCTGTCTGTCTGTCTGTCTGTCTGTCTGTCACCAGGCTGTATCTCATGAACCGTGATAGCTAGACAGTTGAAATTTTTACAGGTGATGTATATCTGTTGCCGCTACAACAACAAATACTAAAAACAAAATAAAATAAATATTTAAGGGGGGCTGCCATGCAACAAACGTCATTTTTTGGCCGTTTTTACGAAAATGGTACGGAACCCTTCGTGCGCGAGTCCGACTCGCACTTGGCCGGTTTTTCATTGTAGCCGACCGTTCAGTTACAAACAAACCTTGGCATTGAGAGAGCCAGTTAATTGTTTTTTTGGTGAGGCATTCTCTGAGAGCAGTGGTGGCCCAGTATCGGCCGCGACTTACAAGTTGTAGGTCGTGGGTTCGAGCCCAGGCAGGCACTTTACTTTGTTTAAATTATATCTTCACCACAGCTCTCAAAACGGTGAAGGAAAACATCGTGAGGAAACCGGCATGTCCGAGAACCAAAAATTCAAAGACATGTGACATCCAACCCGCACTGGGCCCGCGTGGTGGATTACGGCCCATTCGCTCTCACAGTGAGGAGGCCTGTGTCCCAGCAGTGGGAATATTAATAGGCTGATGATGTGATGTGATACCTAAATGGAGATACCGTAGCATTCGTTGTAAAAAGTTAATGAATTAAATAATGATATGAGTAATCTGCGCTCGGCTATTACGCGGGACTTCACTGTCTCAAATGCCGAGGGAGTGTTTCAATTAATGTTTCCCGACAAGTTGCGAAAAAACCGGATAATGACGTCACAGGGCTCGTGTGTGGGGTAATGACGCGGCGGTGTAATCAAGTAATGACGCGTATTATTGTTATGTGACGTCATCAAGACACGTCTTTTAAACGATGGCTGTTTGAGTACAAATGCGTGTCAAGAAAAGGATCTGTTTTTATAAGTGTCGTTAATTTTAATGTTTATTTTGCAAGTGTCATTTAATTTAATTGGGGCTATATTTATATGTAGCCATCAGGGAATAACATTTTTTTTTCTTGATACAAAAACCGGCCAAGTGCGAGTCGTACCCGGCAAAAAAATTAACATTAAAACAAACGTTTGTTACGTTAAAAACAAAATGTAGTAAGTATATGTAATTATTGTTTGATTTATTTCTCGTCTTTACTAACTTAATTTAAGTACTACTAATACTATTGTTTAAGGGTATTTATTATTGTATGTATGTCGTTTTGTGACAAATAAACACTTTTTCTTTCTTTTCTTTTCTTTCTATATGAGAGCACAAATAAAAAAACCGGCCAAGTGCGAGTCGGACTCGCGCACGAAGGGTTCCGTACTTGGTAAATTGCGGTTTACGATTTATGACGTATTAAAAAAAAACTACTTACTAGATCTCGTTCAAACCAATTTTCGCTGGTAGTTTACATAGTAATGTACATCATATATTTTTTTTAGTTTTATCATTCTCTTATTTTAGAAGTTACAGGGGGGGGGACACACATTTTACCACTTTGGCAGAGTCTCTCGCGCAAACTATTCAGTTTAGAAAAAAATGATATTAGAAACCTCAATATCATTTTTGTAGACCTATCCATAGATACCCCACACGTATGGGTCTGATGAAAAAAAATATTTTTAGTTTTAGTTTCAAGTATGGGAACCCCCAAAATTTATTGTTTTATTTTTATTTTTGTGTGAAAATCTTAATGCGGTTCACAGAATACATCTACTTACCAAGTTTCAACAGCATAGTTCTTATAGTTTCGGAATAAAGTGGCTGTGACATACGGACGGACAGACAGACAGACAGACAGACAGACAGACAGACAGACAGACAGACAGACATGACGAATCTATAAGGGTTCCGTTTTTTGCCATTTGGCTACGGAACCCTAAAAAAAGGTTTTTTGTATTTTTTTTTATAGCGGCTTCATAAATACATCATCTGTGAAAATTTCAACAGTCTAGCTATCACGGTTCATGAGATACAGCCTGGTAACAAAAAGAAAAACGGACAGCGGAGTCTTAGTTAGGATCCCGTTTTCACCCTTTGGCTACGGAACCCTAAAAATTGCGCAAAAATCACAAAAAAAAAAGAAAAATGTTTTATCTAAAGTCTACGATCGAATTGATGTTGGACTATAACAAACATGTATATTTTTTTCATCTCGTCCTGAGAAATGATGCTGGGTCGCTTCTCATGCGGTCGTAACGAGTCGGTATTATCGGGCGTATCGCTCCGACTCGCGGCCGCCTCGCGCCCAGTGTGCACACACCCTAAACCACGTTCGACGAACAAGCCTTATCAGTGTAATACTGATTACTGAAATATATGATCTAAGCAGTAAATTATGTTTCTTCGTGTTTCTACCCACGGTCGCGGTAAAATATGTAATTGGGGCAGGAAGTTGTTTGTATGTTTTATTACTATTTTTAATAGTCGTTACGAATGGTTGAAAACTTGAAATTAGCTTTACTAATTGATAGTAATTATTAATAAAAAAACTAAACATATTTCTCTATGTTTTACTGATTAATTAATTGTGATAGATATCGAATTGCCTTGTACAAATCGTAGAAAATATTTAAGCAATGTTAAGTTGTAATTAACTAATCAAATATATCTAGCGATATCTATTTTCCTGATAGGTTCCAATGAGTTAAAATAACATCAACGTTTAAGGTTACACTAGTCGAAAATTCTTCCATACAAACGTAGTCTAGAGATTATTCCACTGTTTGACGATGTACGTCCAAAATAAAAAAAATATATCAATTTGTCTCATCATTATCTAGTCCTTTATGGAAACAAAAATGTAAAAAAAAAAATATATTTGAAAGTTATGATCGTCGAAAGTTCCGTATTTCAACACTAATTTTAACGCATCTTTGGGTGGAAATAAATACCATAAGAAGAAGAAAAATTGCAAAACGGCCTCCATACAGGGATAGATTAGTAATTCAACAATGCAAATAATGTTATTTTATAAATATACATTTAGTTGTTTTTTCATGATATCTAGACTCCCAAAGGTCTGTTTATAAAATTTCGCGCTCTCGTTTTTGTCCTAAATAATCATCAATTTCAATACAAATTTGCAAAACTGTTAATTCGTTCGCGAACTAGCTTCTTACTGCTCATCACAGCATCTATCTCTTTCGCACTTGATGTCGGATAAGATAGCATGCATTTTAACCCCGCGCACAAAATAGTTCGTGCCGTCGACTAGTTCAACCTTAATAGAGATTTTATCAATACACTACAGTTTGATTGAGTTTTGGTCATTACCATCCAGTTGCATCATTATCTTAGAAGACCTTTTTAATTTCATTAAAACCTCGGATTAACAATCTTAAACCAATCACGCTAGGCTCAATTTCCAATACAGTGAAATGTCTAGTACGACATTTCCAATTAATTTTGTCATTCTAATATTAACTTTAATTTGAAGTAGTCATGGTTGATATTTATCTAAGTTGCAGTAAGTTTTCCGTGCGAGTGTACTAAGTGGGTGCACTGTTATTTATTGCGCGTAGTGTACCGCGATCCGCGATACCGAAAAGATTTCTGTAATGAAGGTTATTTGAGTCGGTAAATCACCGAACATCATTAAGTTGTTATAACAAGCCGATTCTACGTGACTTGCTCGTACTTGTGGAGTCAGTATGCAAAAAAAGTTAAATCTAAAAATCAAAATACCCGACTGCTTCAAAAGCGTCGGCGTTTTGAAGCAGTCGGTTTTTTAATTTTTTTTTGATTAAACTATTTTAATTTAAAACTATTTAGTTAGTTTTTTTTTTCGAATTAGGTACATTTAAACATATAAGTGTCATATATTTTTGAAATCACCTCTTAAAACCCTGTATTTTGCGACCTCACACGATGGGTTTGTAAGAAAAATAAATTTGGGCCCCCACAATATGGCACCCAAAATCCGCCATTTTTATATTGTCCAATTTCAATGTTGCCCACTGGCAACATTAAAATTGGTTCCTCTTAACACTGCGAGTGTCACTACACTCGCAGTGTTAAGACGAATCGATTGACGTACGAATCATCAAAATCGGCCAACACGTTTGGTATCTGGAACGCCATATAGGTACAAACATACATACATACTTAAACTGATAAACACATTACCCTCCTTCGGCAGTCGGGTAAAAAGGCCAATATACAGACAAGGAATTATAATCTTGATCCGTATCGGCAAATTTCAATTGCAATTTATAAACAAAAGAGATTCGTACCGATAATACACCTCGAGAACAAATTAAATTAGTATGGGAAACTCTGCAAATCGATAAAAACATTTAAAAAAAACTTAATTATTATTTTCAAGTAACACTAACACGTCGGCCGATAAACTGTAGTCACTTGAAATTAAAGTTAGGATTTCGATAAATATTTTACAAGCCTTTTTAGGGTTCCGTAGCCAAATGTCAAAAAACGGAACCCTTATAGATTCGTCATGTCTGTCTGTCTGTCTGTCCGTCCGTATGTCACAGCCACTTTATTCCGAAACTATAAGAACTATGCTGTTGAAATTTGGTAAGTAGATGTATTCTGTGAACCGCATTAAGATTTTGACACAAAAATAAAAATAAAACAATAAATTTTGGGGGTTCCCATACTTGAAACTAAAACTAAAAATATTTTTTTTCAACAGACCCATACGTGTGGGGTATCTATGGATAGGTCTTCAAAAATGATATTGAGGCTTTTAATATCATTTTTTTCTAAACTGAATAGTTTGCGCGAGAGACTCTGCCAAAGTGGTAAAATGTGTCCCCCCCCCCCCTGTAACTTCTAAAATAAGAGAATGATAAAACTAAAAAAAATATATGATGTACATTACTATGTAAACTACCAGCGAAAATTAGTTTGAACGAGATCTAGCAAGTAGTTTTTTTTTAATACGTCATAAATCGTAAACCGCAATTTACCAAGTACGGAACCCTTCGTGCGCGAGTCCGACTCGCACTTGGCCAGTTTTTTAACTTGTAATGTATTACGTATGTGTACCCTACACCGATTAAGATGAAATTTTGCATAAACGTTTAGTATGGATGACAATGCATGGTTAGATAAGTGACGTCATTTTAAATTCAATATGGCGGCAGGCCTAATATGGCGGACTAGTTATTTTTTGTGCACTGCCATGACATGGGTATCAAATGAAAGGGTTTGCTAAGAAGAATACGAAAAAAGCTTGTGTTAAAAAAATGTTTTAAAGGAATTATTTTATTTATTCTTATTGTTAATGTATAAGCTGATAAACAGGTGTCTAAATTGTGAAACGCAACGTCATGCGTCTGATCGTTTGTTAATGAGCTTAATGAAACCACTAATTTGCAATACTTTTTTATCTTTTATTTAATAAAAGTTCGTAGTGGTCCAGATAATAATACTTAGGTTAAGAAAAATATCGTGAGAAAACCTGGATATTTAATTTAAGTATGAAATTGCCAACCCACCTTGATCAAAGGTGGTAATCAATGCACGTGCGTTATGGCATTTGCCCTGCAGTAGGACACATGCTGTTTAAAAAAAAAAAAAAGTTTTTATTCATGATTACTAACTAACTAACACGACGGCATTTGGGTAAAAAACTGCCTGCATACTAATCTCTTTTGTTGACTGTACCATATAAAGTGAGGTTCCAAGAGTAGATATTATAAACCTCTTTATTAAGTTCAATAGAAGTAAATCTTTATGGTTTTCGTGATTTAGTAAATCAATTAAATATGATGAATGATAATTAACAGCTTAATAAGGAAGTCAAATTAATGTCAATAGTTTTCTATCGAATAACCAAGTTATTTTTCATTACTTGTTATTTATTTTTCAAGTTCGTGAGTTTTATCGAATGAAGTTTTAATGACTATATTTAAGTTCTCATAAAAATGTTCTATTAGTATTGATTAATGTTGATTTCTGTACAGTTTTAAAGATTATTGTTTTTTTTTTAATTTATTTAATAATTCATGTACACACACAGTATAATACATAAAGACAACACATAAAGACAAAAGAGTACAAGGGCACTGCTTATTTCTTAAGAAATTTCTGCCAGCAGACCCGCGAAAAGGAAAAATGAAAAAGAAATGTAGACAATAGTGTGTGAGAACAGGAAAATAAGAAAAGTGAACGTCTTAAACTAAGATATAAAAATTAGCGCACCCACACAAATAGTGTGATGGTGGACATATACAAATATAAATACATAACTGCAAAATATATAGATACTTATGTATAATATATAAATACACACACATATATATAAATAAAGATCAGACTTGAGAGGATAGATAATGCTCTTTTAAACGTTGTGAATAGTGAGATAGTTATTGTTAATACAACTTATAAACTTACTTTTTGTAAGGTCAAATAATAGCTATCGAAACCGACCTACCTACCTACCTTATTATTCGTTGTCTTAACTACTGAAGGTCGTGCCCGTCTTGGAAAGCTTTCACGGAGTCATTGATGAGCTGCTTCCGAGCCACTCTGTCTTCGGCTCTTCTCAGGGCAGTGGTCACCGTGAGTCCCTTAATCGCCCTGATCTGGTCTGACCATCGAGTGGGTGAGCGTCCGCGTGGCCTTTTCCCATCCACTTTGCCTACAATAACCAGTTTTTGCTGGTTATCTGGCTGTCTCCTGGCGATGTGACCAAAGTAATTCAGGACTCTTTGGAAGCAGATCGTGGAGAGTCTGGTTTTGATGTTTATCTGGTCTGGATTTGTGCGTTTTGCTATCCATGATATGCGCAACATCCTCTTCCAACACCACATCTCGAAAGCCTCAATCTTTCTTCGATCCACCAGGCGAATTGCCCAAGTTTTTGTTTTTTTTTAACTTTGCCCCACACTAGGAATTTCTGCCTGTATCGTGGGTGTGTTTACAAACATATAAACTCACATACACAACACCCAGAGCCAACGGAACAACTATCTGTAGGTCATACAAATATTTGTTCCGTGCGGGAATCGAACCCGCGACACGCAGCGCAGCAGTCAGCCGTAAAGGAAAATTGAGAATATCAGGGTTCTAACGAGTCTCTTCTTGGTTTTGTTAGATACGTTCCTTTATTCCGTAGGTACCTTTATTTTCCATTAAAACATTTTTTATTCGTTATGTCAAAGTTGGTCGCATCGTGAAAATGGTTTCATCCCCTGGAAGGATGCCAGACAAGCCACCGAATTCAATGTCAACCAAAAGTCCTCTATTGCTTCCTATACTTTCACTGCGTAATGTTTTTTATCGTTAAAAATATAAAGATTAATTTCGTTCAAATTCTGCATTAATTCTAATGCAGATGACAGATAATATAAATGAAGCTATACGCCTGCCTTTGCCCCACCTTTGGACACAAGTTAGGATGGGAAAAGAAAATTGCTTGTCCCGATATTGTGAAAATTCTTCCATACAAACGTAGTCTGGCGATTGCTCCACTGTTTGACGATGTACGTTCAAATAAAAAATGATATCAATTTGTCTCATCATTATCTAGCCCTTTATGGAAACAGAAAAGTAAAAAAGTACAATATTTGAAAGTTATGAGCGTCGATAATTCCATATTTCAACACTAATTTTAACGCATCTTTTGGACGGAAATAAATACCATAAGAAGTAGGAAAATTGCAAAACGGCCTCCATACAGGGATAGATTAGTAATTCAACAATGCAAATAATTTTATTTTTAAAATATACATTTAGTAGTTTTTTCATGATATCTAGACTCCCAAAGGTCTGTTCATAAAATTTCGCGCGCTCGTTTTCGTCCTTATTCATCATCCATTTCGCTACAAATTTGCAAAAGTGCTAATTCATACGAGAACTAGCTTCTTACTGCTGCATCATAGCATCTATCTCTTTCGCACGTGTTGTCGGATGAGACAACATGCATTTTAACCCCGCGCACAAAATAGGTGGTGCCGTTGACTAGGGGAACCTTAAAATCAAATTCAGGCATTTAACAAAACTTGCAATAAACAGTTGAACGAACTTCCCCAATAATCTTTTGCATCGTTTTGCTCACATAAACAAAATAATTAATTTACACACAATCTTCAATCTCCATTCCAAGAACTGAACAACAAGAGAGCTATTAATAACTGGATTCGTCACAGTCTTTTTTGCCCATACTGTGGGCGTAAACTAAGGGTGTGATCAGACGTGCAATAACCACACCGCAGCGGCAAAAATGTTTAAGTAATCCACACAATTTGCAGTGCTATTCAGAACGAAACAATCAACTGGGATAAACATGATGCCGGAAAAAAAAGGTGCATGAAAACGACGGTATGACAATTTGCATTCGTATACCGTTGTTGCTTTCGTTTGTGGTCAGTACCTGCAAAATCTTGGCCACAAACGCTAAGGTTGAATTTCAGTCCATCAGCGTACTACATCTGTGGTAGATAATGCAACTACATACCTATTCGTCACGTTTACGTGCAGCCACAGCCGTAACAACTGGCCATGGGACTTTTAACAAGCATCTTTTTGTCTTAGGGATCACGGCCCACTGTGCAGAGCATGCATGGAGGAAGACGAGACAGCGGCAAACCTTCTCCTAAGTTGCACAGTAATCGCTGGTTACAGGACCAAATTCCTCGGTGACCCAGGTACCGTACAGGGGATAGTTGGCACTGCTACACTAAGGCACTGCTGGCTTTCTTCGAGGGGCTGGGGTGGATCGAGTGAGGAAGACGAATCCCACCCGTACGCAAAATACGCGCTTAGACGTGGAGTTACGGACACCAGCCCAACTTAACTGAACTTATACCTATTCACCACATGAAATCTGCTGCGTTGATAGTATAGTCTGCGCTGAGGTTGACCGCCATGATCGAATTTGGGCCAGGAGGACTAGGTATTGCTGTTTTGAGTCAGGGTCACACACCTTGTGTGCACTAGTTCAAACAGTTGCAACAAGACTATTCACACCCTTCGATCACTAATTCAAACCACCACGCCATGGTGTCATTTTAATTATTATACGAACAAGCTTTATATAGCATTTTATATAGTCACCCAAACGGCAATGGAGAGGAATAAGAGTTTCCTTGAGTGATCGAATCAGAAATGTAGACAGAACCAGGGTTACCGACATAGCCCGAAGAATTGCGAAACTTAAGTGGCTGTGGGCAGGGCACATTGCTCGCAGAACGGATGGCCGATGGGGCAGAAAGGTTCTGGAGTGGCGACCGCGAACCGAAAGACCGATGACCTGGTGAGGGTTGCGGGGATTCGCTGGATGTGGGACGCACGACACTGGTCAATGTGGCGACGGTTTAGGGCAGACCTATGTCCAGCAGTGGACGTCTTTCGGCTGATATGCTGATGATGATGATGAAGCTTTAAATTACGTTTCTTTCGTATCCAGAAGGGTTTATTTTTATTGAGATATAAATAACTAAATTTAAACGTAAAATGAAACGTTAAATTCATTAGTAGATTGGAATGTAAAGATGAGTGAATGAGGTGAGTGCGATAGAAAGAGAAAGAAAGGCGTTTGATTGTAAGTAGATTATGACGTTAATTAATAAAAATAAATACGAAGTGTCCTCAAGAAGTGTTTCTCTCATCACACCCCATCACCTACATACATAGAAGGTGTATTTAAAATTGGTATTATTAATTTATTTAATAGTTTAGGCAGACAAACGTACAGAGGCGGCTTAATTACTACATTTAAGTTCAAAAAGTTTTTTTAGGGTTCCGCACCTCGAAAGGAAAAAACGGAACCCTTATAGGATCACTTTGTTGTCCGTCCGTCTGTCTGTCAATACCCTTTTTCTCAGGAACGCGTGGAGGTATCAAACTGAAATTTATATCAAATACTCAGGTTTACTGTCCCTTAAGCTGTGAAAAAATCAAACTTCTAAGCCAACGCAATCAATAGATACAGTCCGTTTATGCCGCAAATTGCCGCAAATTTTCGACACTTGCAAGAGAATCAAAACCGGGTACTTCCCGAAATTAACTTTGAAATTTGTTACGAAGCAACATCTTATAGCAGATAAAGGAATAATTGCGAAAACTGTAAATTGTTAGTTACATCATATACAAATAAAAATATTTTAATAATTTTAAACTTACTACCACTTTCCTCATGAACGCGTCGAGGTATTAAATTGAAATTCAAATCAAATACTCAGGTCTATAATAAATTTAAGCTGAGGTTTGTACGGAACCCTCGGTGCGCGAGTCCAAATCGCACTTGGCCGGTTTTTTTACTTAATACTTATTATCGCTGCGGTATTGTCGTTTTGTGTTCCATCTGAACAGACCTTTACCGTAGTCGTGAAAACCTTTGGCAGATAACTCGATAGGTAATTCGAAATGGTTCATTGTTGTCTGTAGTTTCAAAGGCTGTACTTTCACAGATATTGTGCTGCTGCAGTGTCTTGCACAATAGTGTGGCCAGTAAACCTGGCTAACTGGCAAGGGTTGGCGATTAACGTGAAGAATTGATGTGACAAAGTAGGCCCACAATGGGCGTTTTAATTTTAAGTATGAAGTTTTTAGTACCGTCTGTTTTGTTAGTGGTGGTTTGTGTAAAGTTTATTTTGTTTAAAATAGGTGGTACCTTCGTGTTTGATTTAAGTCTTGAGTTTTTGTCGTAATTTTATTTAAGGCGATGTATACGCCCCAATGTTAACGCAGTACTGGCCGTGCGACCGCTCGATGTCACAAAATATTATTTGATTTACATATGCTATGTTAGTTATGAAGAAATTCCAGCCATCAATTTTTCCGTGTAAAAATATTTTTAAACATCCAAGTCGTTTTGGAGGAGTTTCTAAAAGTTGCGAAAAAATATCGTGTTGTTAATTATTTTTTTAAAGCAAAACTATTAGTTACACGAAAAAACCTTAATAATAAATATATATTTTTTTCAATCATTTTAACCTAGCCGTTACTACGGAGTATGCTTTAGAAAGTTACCGTTTTACGGCACTAAAGGGTATGTAGGCCCTTAAGTGTTAAGCTTGCTTTTAAAGCTTACAGTGCTTCTGTTAATTCAAATATGTCAAGAATTTTGTATGTTTATGAGTATATCTGTCATGGACTATGTTTAAGGCATGGGCTATATATATCAAGTCAAATCGATCAATGTAATGAATATTGATTTAAACTTCATTATTTATCTCATTGTATGGTCATTATGAATATTGCTATAATACGTTACTGTTGGGCATTTAGTTTTTTTTTTTTTAAATATTCGGTCACCAAAAAAATACCTGCGACAAAAATATATTCACGGTAAAATTATATTATTTGGTCAGCAGAATTATAGAATTGGTTAACATAAAATAATATTCGAAAGCGGTGCCGCTATTTTCAACGAATTACCAAGAGCGAGCGAAGCGAGCTCGGCACCTTAGGATGCCCCGACACGGATAGGTTAGGTTCGAAGGAGATGACGGGAGCTGAAGTGAGCGAGCAAAACGAGCGAACTCAGCCCCCGTCATCTCCTTCATGTAAGGTTACTTTAGACCCTGCAGATAGAAATAGTCGACTTTGTTGCTTACATGGTAACCATACTGATTCTATATTAAAAGCAATGTCAACATTAAAATAATTTAATCTAACACATCTTTTATCCCTACCCAATAAGTAATGGGTATTATTCAGAAAGCCCGGTAATTTTTATTATTTTAGTAGTTTTTAGCAAATTGCCTACTCATATTGGGCATTCTTCAAATTGTCTGGGCATTCTGAATAAGGCTACGAGACTTTGTATTTTTATCTGAATAATAAATATTGAGTGATTTGGCGTATTTATTTCTCAAACTACCCGAGTATAAAAACAATTTTTTAATATCAATCGTTACTTGCAATCCGTCTATTTCGCTCAGCTGCTCATGGCATAATGGTTCACGCCAAATTATTATACATATATATCGTTTATAACACTCTAACATATATCTATTTACCTGTAAATTTAACACCGTAAAATCTGATTCACATCCGTACACTTCAACGTAAGGTTCAGTTGAAAAACAACCATTGTTAATGAATTGTGATTGCGACGACTTTGTACCTACCACCAATTGTAAAATGATTGCTAATATTGTATAAAATCCTACCTGAATACTGTCTCTCAAGATACAGGTTGCCCTAGTTTGAGAGGCAGGGTTCATTACTCAAAATGGTTGCAATGAAATAATTCTTGCAATATAGCTGTACGTTAACTGTAATGTAACCTTTCTTTTTGCACCAATAAACATTTTTATTATTATATTATTTTTATAGCGTCAGGCAACTCCCAGTTGTCTGGCATTTTGCTGAACTGGACCTTTATGGCGCAGCCGCGGGGCACACTAGTATGTAATTGTTTTAAAATTAAGTTCCCTTTTATTTGTACCAACATTGTGTGTATCTGTGTGCCAAATAAACTAGTTTTCTTTTTATCTTTCTTCATTTTCTATAGGTATAAAATTTGTCAATTTGCCACTTTTATTCCTCAGATAAAATTTATTTGACGATTGGAAAATCATACTCTTAGCTCTACATAACTTTGAAAAGTTAAAAAAAACTTTAGACTTGTCGCAAAAAAATGCGCATCATGATATTTTTTTTTTCATCTATAAACCGGTGACTTATTTTATTACCATCATCAGCATCAGTCTTTTAATGTGTAAGGCCTCCAAGAACATTCATATTTTATGATACAGGGTGTTGTTAATTTGTCTACTAAGTGTAGTGATTAAGGCCGTTCTTTATTGCGTCTATGATAGAGTTAGTGCTAAAGTGATGGCACCTCTAATTTCCACACATTGCGGTGTTTTAGTATTTAATGGATAAAACTTGTTTATGATTGTAAAAAGGATGCAAAGTATGAAATATTGAGACTTAGCGTAAGACAGAGTTTTCCAACTTATACACGCACATAATAAAAATCCGGTGGTATTGGGACCCAATGTTGTTTGTTTGTAGTGCCATATTACTGTTTAAAAAAAACGTTGCCCCACACTGAGAATTTCTTCCTGTATCGTGGGTGCGTTTACAAACATATAAACTCACATACACAATACCCAGAGCCGGAACAACTATCTGTATGTCATAAAAATATTTGTTTCGTGCGGGAATCGAATCCGCGACACGCAACGCAGCATTCAATCGCTCAACCACTGCACCAACCGTGCACCCAAAGATATCTATCAATCTATCTATAATATAAAAATGAATCGCAAAATGTGTTGGTAAGCGCATAACTCCTGGACCAATTTGGACAATTCTTTTTTTTAAATTTTCGTTGAAGTTCAAAGATGGTTTTTACGGGGAGAAAAATTCTAATAATTGCAGGAAAAAAAAATAGCCCTTTTCTTTTTCCCATACAAAAGTTTTCTAACTAAAACGTAGAGTCAATTTGAGCTTTATTGCTATTGTATAAGCTATTTTTGCTTTGTGTGTGGTAGGGTAGTGTCGGGTAGGGTAGGGTAGGGTAGTGTAGTGTAGGGTAGGGTAGTGTAGCGTAGGGTAGGGTAGTGTAGCGTAGGGTAGGGTAGTGTAGGGTAGTGAAGGGTAGTGAAGGGTAGTGTCGGGTAGTGTAGGGTAGTGTAGGGTAGTGTAGGGTAGTGTAGGGTAGTGTAGGGTAGTGTAGGGTAGTGTAGGGTAGTGTAGGGTAGTGTAGGGTAGTGTAGGGTAGTGTAGGGTAGTGTAGGGTAGTGTAGGGTAGTGTAGGGTAGTGTAGGGTAGTGTAGGGTAGTGTAGGGTAGTGTAGGGTAGTGTAGGGTAGTGTAGGGTAGTGTAGGGTAGTGTAGGGTAGTGTAGGGTAGTGTAGGGTAGTGTAGGGTAGTGTAGGGTAGTGTAGGGTAGTGTAGGGTAGTGTAGGGTAGTGTAGGGTAGTGTAGGGTAGTGTAGGGTAGTGTAGGGTAGTGTAGGGTAGTGTAGGGTAGTGTAGGGTAGTGTAGGGTAGTGTAGGGTAGTGTAGGGTAGTGTAGGGTAGTGTAGGGTAGTGTAGGGTAGTGTAGGGTAGTGTAGGGTAGTGTAGGGTAGTGTAGGGTAGTGTAGGGTAGTGTAGGGTAGTGTAGGGTAGTGTAGGGTAGTGTAGGGTAGTGTAGGGTAGTGTAGGGTAGTGTAGGGTAGTGTAGGGTAGTGTAGGGTAGTGTAGGGTAGTGTAGGGTAGTGTAGGGTAGTGTAGGGTAGTGTAGAGTAGTGTAGGGTAGTTTAGGGTAATGTAGGGTAGTGGAGGGTAGGGTAGTGTAGGATAGGGTAGGGTAGGGTAGTGTAGGGTAGGGTAGTGTAGCGTAGGGTAGGGAAGGTAGTGTAGGGTAGGGTAGTGTATGGTAGGGTAGGGTAGTATAGGGTAGGGTAGGGTAGTGTAGGGTAGTGTAGGGTAGTGTAGGGTAGTGTAGGGTAGTGTAGGGTAGTGTAGGGTAGTGTAGGGTAGTGTAGGGTAGTGTAGAGTAGTGTAGGGTAGTTTAGGGTAGTGTAGGGTAGTGGAGGGTAAGGTAGTGTAGGATAGGGTAGGGTAGGGTAGTGTAGGGTAGGGTAGTGTAGCGTAGGGTAGGGAAGGTAGTGTAGGGTAGGGTAGTGTATGGTAGGGTAGGGTAGTATAGGGTAGGGTAGGGTAGTGTAGGGTAGTGTAGGGTAGGTAGTGTAAGGTAAGGTAGATAAATGTTTGGTATTTTTATGGCAAAACAAAGTTTGCCGGGTCAGCTAGTGTTCTATAAAAAAGATTTTCTTGTCAATGATGACAACAAAGTTGTAGAATGAATCGAGCACTATTTCCATCCATACATACCTACATCGTTTTTAAATAATTTACCTTGTCTTTTTGTATGTTCACAAGTATCTACAAGGAATAACAAGTTTATGGGAACAAACCGGAGATACAAGGTTGTGAGCTAGCGCAAACATAAGGGCGTGGACACATCGTGGCGAGCGAGCCGCGTGGGCGCAGACACGACCGCCCCTAACAACTTAATAAGCGGTTGTGCGTGATTTACGCGCGCTCGCGGCGCCGGCGCACTCGCCCCTCCGACTTATTTATACTAATTTATGACAGATAAACATCGATTTTACTTAGCAATGCCAAGACAAAGGATCGAAATGCATCCCTCTTATTATCCTCAAGAATTCATACAAAAGCAACACGATGCACAGTGTTCTCTCATAGAGAGGAGGCCTGTGTCCCAGCAGTGGGAACATTAATAGGCTGATGATGTGATGATGTGATGTGCACAGTGTTTTATAGACCCAAAAAAAAAGACATCGGCTTTTTATTGGCTATTTCTACCTAATAGTTCATTACAAATGCACGAGTAGAACTCCCATGTGCCAATTTTGAATAGGTACTTGTTTTTTTTTTAAATCGTAAAGTTTTCGTAACCTTGAATCCCAAAACACGTGCATTGGCACATGGGAGTTCTACTCGTGCATTTGTAATGAACTCTTAGGTAGCCAATAAAAAGCCGACGTCATTTTTTTTGGTTTTTGTTTATCTGTGCGATGGAATCTTATTCGTGCTGTCACAGTAGACTATCCCCCAGTTTCCCAGCTCAAAATTATAGGAGAATTTATGTGACAAATTGTCAAGCACGCGTTATCTGCTGTGATTGGTTGAACGAATTGTCAGCAGCCAATCACAGCTGATAACGCGTGCTTGACAATTTGTCACATTAATTCTTCGATAATTTTGAGCTGGGAAACTGGGGGTATGTCTATCATAAAAAGCTACAGCCAGTCAGAATAGCTCATTAGCGCTAAGCGTGTCATTAAAAAGTGCCCACAACTGGCTCACACCGGCTACAAATTCAGATTATAAATCTAAACGCGCGCTAATTACGCCGCACCCAATAAATCTCTTCGCATTATATAGGCCGTAAATATACCGCAAATATACCATAAATATACGATTCCGTGGTCGTTGGCCATAGACCCCACTCGACGTGGCACTCGGGCCGAGTTATGGCCCTTCGAATGGCCGAGTCGGCCGTAACAATCGGTGTGAATCGGAAATAACCGGAAAATTTCCACAACTTGTCTAATGGCTTATTGTTATACGATTGTTGTGTTATTGTTGTTACGGCTAACAAATAGCCGTGTTGTCAACGTGTTCCAAGCGTTGTTTAGTGAGCACTTATGCGGAGAAATGTCCAAGAGTTATGAAATGTTAAAACGCGTAGAGAAATTCAAATGGACGCGAGACGGCGCGGCTGCGTACATTTAAGTATACTCTTCATTTAGCGTTCAACGAATAAATAAATAATGGAAATTGGTCAAGTGTGAGCTTAACTTGTAGGTGCTAGTTTCCGCATCACTAAGAGGCCTGAGGCCTTAGTGCGAGTTTTTACTCACGGTCAATCGCGTTAACGTAAACGTCAATTTGTATTGAAACTGGATAAGCGCCGTCTGGGGACGGAAAGGAGAAACCTCTTTTTTTGTATACATTTTGACATAAGAGATCGTTTACGTAACACGAGTGAGCGTGAGTCACGCGTGAGTAAAAACTCGCACTAAGGCCTCTGTTGTTAAGATTATGATGGACGATGTAGATTTAGCACGAAGACAAGATTTCCAAATCAAGTTTTATTTGCTTGTTGTTTAAACCCTGGAGTGACCGAAACGTAAACGCAACGGGAGACATAATTGTTTCGGTAATTACGGCATGCAAACGTAGGGTATTTTCAACCTTTATGTCCCAAAAACGAGAAAGGTCATTCATGCAGCTGATCCTTCCGATGTCTACAGAACACTAACAACGAAGAAAGTAACTATAACAATAAGTTAATATCGATTATCGCGTCAACAATAACTGAATACTTATAAAGCAAAGCGAGCTAGTTTGCATAGAAAAGCAATGAAGTTGCCGGCTCGATCAGCCGACCCATAAATTAACAATTTTTTTTATTTATTTTTTCCAGATATGAAACTACACAAGAACCTGCAGAATTAGTGATCAGAGAAGAACAGATGCCTTTTCTACTTAAAGGAAGCATTATTCTAAAGCTGTGTGTCTGAAAACTTCAAAGAGAAAGATGGTGGGCTTTTTCAAATATCCGGCCGCTCGATACTCGTTGCAATTAGGAACATAAACATATAAAACAAGAACTATAATAACAAAAAGTTAATATCGCGTCAACAATAACTAATAACTGAATATGAAGCAAAGCGAGCAAGTTGCAAAGTAAAGCAATCAACTTGCCGGCCCGATCAACCGGCGCATAAATTAATATTTTCAAGAAGAAACTTAAATATTATGAACTTTTAAAATTACACTAATTTTAAAAGTTCATAATATTCTAATTCTGCAAGATATTCTTGTAGAATTAGAGATTAGAGAAGGATAGATGATTTTTTACTTAGTTTTCTAAGAAAATTTCACGTCTGCATCGGTCAAATTGCATCACAATGCGTCTATTTGCGTTTACATTGCAGTTTCTCAAAATAAAAATCGCTTGTCAGTGTGATATAAATGGAAACACGTCGAGCCATCAGGAAGTTCGCTTAAAGTAAGCATATTCTAAAGCTGTGAGTCTGAAACACAAAAATATGAGTGGCTTTTCCTAACATCCAGCCGCTCGATACAGGGAGTATCGAGCGGCTGGATGTTAGGAAAAGCCTTCCTCTTCCTTCAATTAGCAACTTAAAACACACAAAACAAAAACTATAACAATAAGTTGATACCGCGTCAACAATAAGCCATAACTGAATATGAAGCAAAGCGAGCAAGTTGCAAAGAAAAGCAATCAAGTTGCCGGCTCGATCAACCGGCGCATAAATTAGCACAGTTTGCAACGTACGAGCAAACATCATGAATATCGTTACTTATTAATTAATTCACTGGCTGTAAAGAATAGTTGAGCGGACGGAACTAAGTGCTAATGTTTTAGTATTAATTTTTAATTTGAAAATGGAATTGGGTTTGGTGTTTGTTGGTTGGTAACAACTGATTTTGTGTTTTGTCTAGTAAGTAAGCTAGCGAGAGTTTTGGCGGGAACGTGATGGCGTATATGTTGCTTCTCTGTTTTATTTTCCTAAAATTGTGTTTAATTGAATAGTAATAGTGTAAAAATGGTGGTGTTTTGTTCTAATAATATTAGTGAACGTGCACGAGTGTGGGAAAGTGAAACACAGCGGTAGAACATGAGTTTGTTCATGTTGTCGACAAAACTCCGTGGAGGCTTCCACAAAAGTTACCGCCATTTTACTGGGGCCTAACTAGGACTGAAAACTTCGAATGGCTTAAAGAAACTAGAAGATCTAAACGTGACACTGGCTAAATGCACAAAAAGTGCGAAGCCAAAACAAAAAAAACATAAAGTAGGCTAGCCGTTTTTTTTTAAAGTACTTGAAGTTAAGAACTAGTTGAGTATTATTTTTAACCGACTTCCCAAAATGAGGAGGTTTCTCAATTCTACCGTATGAGTATTTTTTTTTATGTGTGTTCGCGGATAACTTCATCGTCTAAGAACCGATTTTGATTATTCTTTTTTTTGTTGGAAAGGAGATATCCCCGTGATAATCAGAATCTGATGATGATCTAGAAAAATCGAGGGAACACTTCAAATATTATATACGCATACAATAGCGATTTTGATATTTTCATCAATAATGCACTCAGAAAGTATCATTTAGTGAAGTGGAGCTGATGAAGAAGACCACAATGGCCCCTGGAACTCCGAAATAAAACAATGTTGGTATCCTAGTCGTGTTTAGGCTTATTAGAATCGTCATGATTCATGTTGATTGGAGGTACCTACCAAAACTAAAAACTTTTTAACAAAAAATCAAACCGACTTCCAAATGAAAACACTACAAAGCGAAAAATAACTTTCTTTTCTGAAGTCGTTGTCGAATAACGGAAAACAATGGGTAAAAGACACCAACTTTGGTAAAAGAAAGTTATTTTTCGCTTTGTAGTGTTTTGTTTTGATAGTAGGTTTGATATTTTGTTAATGTTTTTGTCAAACTATACTTTAAAAGCCTAAAAAAGTCAAAATCAAGCACTAAAGTGGGGTTTGACACGTTATCAACTTAATATACTCAATTCAGAAATCGGTCTATCTATTTTTAAGTCCTTTTGAATGAAGCTTCCTACACTCTATTCGACTCAATCGCCATGCCAATAGGAAACCGTCTAGCCTCTTAAATAATGTCAATAAATTGGATATAACTTGATTGAGTCATGTGAAGGAAATTATGTCGTGGTGGCCCAGTGGCTAAGACCTCACCTCTCGTGCTTGAGGTCGTGGGTACAAATCCGGGCAAGTACCAATGTGACTTTTTCAATTCATATGTACTTTCTAAGTTTATTTTGGGCATCGCAACGGTAAAGGAAAAATCATAAAGAAACCTGGACTTAAAGTTAGTATTTGAAAGTTTGTACTCCATTGGGGTAGTTGCTGCAACGTGCTCCAGTGCGAGGGTAAACAAATAAATAAATAAATTACTTACACTATAAGGATTGGTTTAGTCCTCTGGCTTACATACGCTGGCGGAATTAACAGAATACCAGGAACTTAAAGCAGCTTGAACATTTCTCAAGGAAATGTTTCAAACGACCTTAATTCATCTCACGAAGGAAATTAATCCTTAAACTATAAAGTCACAAATTCCCATAATTTTACTTCAAGTACGTCGGTAAGGATGTGATGAATTAAATAGCTCTAAAATGCAGCGAAGCAGTTTATTTTAATAACTTCCTTATATCCAATCAGAACTCATAAAACAAACAATTGTACAGGAAGTGCCTTAAATTTTCGATTACACAGTTTCTGTGGAACTTCGAACGTAAATCGTTTAGAGACGGTGACGTCACGGTCACGTAAGACGAATGAGTGAAGAACGTCTTGAATGAAGAACGAGTGAACGAATGAACAACTCTTTACGTCGACAATGGCGGTGGTAACGAGGCGATGCCGCAATCGCTCGGTCATTAGTGGTCACTCGGGGAGTCTTGCGTTCACTTGTGGTAATGACCGTTACTTAGATTGGTGGAAAATTTGTATATTTTTAATTATTTAAACCTCGTTAAAGAATGCTAAAGAACTTCGTCGTCGAGTTGTTTCTTATGTCTTTAAAAAAAGCTGGCCAAGTGCGAGTCGGACCCGAGCACGAAGGGTTCCGTACCATTATCGCAAAAAACGGCAAAACGTCACGTTTGTTTTATAGTTGCCCCACTTAAATATTTATTTTATTCTGTTTTACTATTTGTTGTTATAGCGGCAACAGAAATACAACATCTGTGAAAATGTCAACTGTCTAGCTATCACGGTTCATGATATACAGCCTGGTGACAGACAGACAGTCGGACAGTGGAGTCTTATTAATAGGGCCCCGTTGTTACCCTTTGGGTACGGTACCCTAAAATCATAAAATGGTGAGAAACTCCACAATAAACGTTGTTTCATTATTTACATCAAAAGCTTGTTACCACATATTCATTTTTTTCAACAATTCTAAAGCCTCATAATATTTTGAAAGATCTTAAAATTACAAAACAGTCTATCATTATCTCGTGGATTCAAAGTGACAAACCACAGACCTCGACGTAGAAGTTAAAAAAGGAACACATTAGCACATTTAGAAGATACAGGCGTACCTAGCTAGACATGTTCCAAAAACGTGTCCCACCATACCGTCATCATTCAGTTTGTGCAACCAGCCTGAAGGATCCTCACGAACAGGCTTATTTTCCCGCGCACCGGTAAAGCGAAGCGGAAATATAAATTCGTATTGATAACATCTTTGAAAAATACCTGTAAATATAACAGGACCGAAACGTCGCGAAACATCCGTTTGTTGGGTGTCTCGATTTCTTTCTTTTTTTAAACATTTCGAACTACACGCTTCATTTGAATCGCGAATTGAGGTTTAAATAATCTCCTTGGAAATGAAGCTTTTTGCAACATTTATAACGTATACAGAATTTATTTGGAGTTTTGGCGGGAACGTGATGGCGTCTATGTTGCTTCTCTGTTTTATTTTCCTAAAATTGTGTTTAACTGAATATTAATAGTGTAAAAATGGTGGTGTTTTGTTCTAATAATATTAGTGAACGTGCACGAGTGTGGGAAAGTGAAACACAGCGGTAGAACATGAGTTTGTTCATGTTGTCGACAAAACTCCGTGGAGGCTTCCAATAAAGTTACCGCCATTTAACTAACTATTATATATTAGTCTATGATTAGGACATTGGACTAAAAACTAAAGAAACTAGAACTTCTAAACTTGACTCTGGCTAAATGCACAAAACGTGCGAAGACAAAAAAAAGAATTTATTTTACATCGCCATCGTACTAGAAACTTAATTGGGTTTACTTTTCAATCAACGAAACCCAATATTAAAAATAAATGACCGCGAAACTCACACAAAATAAAAACCAAATTAATTTTCCCATAGTCCAAATGACCGAACCCAAAAACCAAATCAATTTCCGAACGCTCCAATTTCAAATCACCGTTCCTAATTTAAATTAGAACGAAACGAAAAAAAAAACACTCTTACTAACCCAATTAACACTTAATAGGGCTCATAAAATATGATTAATTCTAGCATTCCCAACAAAGATATCTAACACAAGTCGGCAACACGTTTTAATAAAACACAAGGCTATTCATTACACTTTGCTGGGTTGCCGCGGCAACCTGTAATTAGGGCTATCGACTGGCTCATTTTCGATAATTCATAATGTATGTTAATTACGGTCGTTCCTCAGCCCCAAGCCTGCCCCAAGCCTGCCCCAAGCAATGCTTTCCTCTACAGCCGGCCCTTGCCCGCGAACTGTGTTTATATTGTGCATTACAAATAAATAATGATAGACAACAGTGAGAATTCTAAATAAGCGAACTAAATAACAGCTTTTGTTATTTGATTTAAGGGAACCGAAACTTGGTTTGTTGTGTGAACTGTGGATGAATTATAGTGTAGTGTTATGAGTTATTTTTTAATGAAACTGTATGGGCAATTGTAGTATCAAAAGTTTTGGTTTGTGAGTATTTTTAAGCTACAAAAAAATCAAACTGACTTCCAAAACAAAATACTACAAAGCGAAAATAAACTTTCTTTTCCGAAGTCGTTGTCTTTCGTACCCATTGTTTTCCGTTATTCGACACCGACTTCGGAAAAGGAAGTTTTTTTCGTTTTGTAGTATTTTGTTTGGGAATTCGTTTTGATTTTTGTTAAAAAGTTTTTTATTTTCTTCTTTTTAGTTTTGGTAGACCACCTCCAATTAACATGAAAATCATTTATAGCCAAAGTACATCTCATGACGGTTCCAATAAGCCCAAACACGACTAGGAAACATTGTTTTAATTCGGAGTTCCAGTGGCCATTGTGGCCTTCTTCATCAGTTCCACTTCACCAAATGATACTTTCTGAGTGCAAATGATAATCATTATTGATGAAAATACCATAATCGCTATATGTATGCCTATAATATTTGAGGAGTTCCCTCGATTTCTCTAGGATCCCATCATGAGATTCTAGTTTCCTTATCATGGTACTTACCTCCCTTGGGATATCTCCTTTCCAACAAAAAAGAATCATCAAAATCGGTTCATAAACGACGAAGTTATCCGCGAAAACACATTTAAAAAATTTAGCCCCTCCCTCTTTGGGAAGTCGGTTAAAAAGGTGGTCAAAAATTTACAAAAATAAACGAAATTCCTTATTTAAAAAAACTTCATCATGGTAAAATATTTCGCCACATTCAGCCTTCTTAATTCTTTATTGTACACCAAAAAACAACATTACATACATTTGATTTAATAAAGTACATGTACAAAGGCGAGCTTAACTCAATGCTGAGTTCTCTTACAGCAAACCCTAGAGTGACAGAGAAATTTTACAATTATAGAGGGCAGGCTTCCAGTGTACAATATTAAAATAACCTATGACGAATTTAATCATTGAAACTAACATTGCAACTAATTAAATAGGCCTTCATTGAAACGAATTAAATAAATCCCTCCTTTTCCCATTTAGACGAGAAGATACTTATTGCAACTTCAGGAGAGACTATGGAGCGACAGTATCCAACAGCTGTAAGCCTTTCATCGTGAAACTGACTAACCGGGGATCTCAGATCTGAAGACTGATTAAAATATCAATATCATGGCAGTTCATGAACAGCAGCAACACTAACTATTAGGCCCATCGTACCGATCACTAGATTGGTCTATATAGCACTTTACTTTTGAAGTCATTGTCTACTTTATTAGCTCAAAAATCTTACTATATAAAAAATAAATGGGGAAGCGGTCAAACAGGTTCTGATACTGAAATAGAAAAGGTCAGGTCATATTCAGAGAGCTACGGATGAAGGATGGTCATAAAAATCACAAATTAGTACTCCATATACAAATGAGCAGGTCATAATCAGTGAGCTGCGGATGAAAGATCGTCACTAATAATCACAAATTGGTAACCCATATGCAAATGGTCAGGTTATATTCAGAGAGCTACAGATGAAAGATGGTCACAAACAATCACAGATTGGTACCCCATATACAAAAGATCAGGTCATATTCAGAGAGCTACGGATGAAAGATGTTCATAAAAAATCACAAATTGGTACCGCATATATAAAAGATCAGGTCATATTCAGAGAGCTACGGATGAAAGATGGTCACAAACAATCACAGATTGGTACCCCATATATAAAAGATCAGGTCATATTCAGAGAGCTACGGATGAAAGATGGTCACAAACAATCACAGATTAGTACCGCATATATAAAAGATCAGGTCATATTCAGAGAGCTACGGATGAAAGATGGTCACAAACAATCACAGATTAGTACCGCATATATAAAAGATCAGGTCATATTCAGAGAGCTACGGATGAAAGATGGTCACAAACAATCACAGATTGGTACCCCATATATAACAGATCAGGTCATATTCAGAGAGCTACGGACCGACGCGACCAGTAAATAGTTTATTTTATATATATTTTTTGTTTTTTTTTATAAAATAGTTATTTACTCTCGTTTCTGTGCTGTTAGGGACTTGAAATTTTCAGGCCTGATATATTTAAAACCAACAATTAGTCTGTACTTTTAAAAGAGGTTGAGATTTATTTTATTCAAGAAATACAGACGAAAATCTTTTTCAGGGAGGTCAATGACCTTTCACAAATTTATTTTTAACTCCTAAATTAAGTGAAATATCAAAACGAGAATTTTTAAGAATGCTTTACTAGGTTTTAACCAATGAAGATAAAAAATAAAACTGGCATGTCCGCAACTAAGGCAAAATAACACACTGTGCACATATACAAATGGCCAGGTCATATTCAGAGAGCTACGGATGAAAGATGATCACAAATAATCACTAATTGGTACCCCATATACAAATGGCCAGTTAATATTCAAAAAGCTACGGATGAAAAATGGTACAAATAATCACAAATTGGTACCACATATACAAATAGTCAGGTTACACACACACCTTATTTATGTACAAAACTAACACTACTAACAAATAAATGTATAAGTGTATATATAACGAGGGATCCAACCCAGGCGCATTACTTTGTGTAAATTATTTTCATCACCACTGCTCTAAAAACGGTGAAGGAAAACATCGTGAGGAAATCAGCGTGACCTAAAAAAAAATCGAAGACACGTGTCATCCACCAACCTGCACTGGGCCCATGTGTTAACGGCCCATTCCCTCTCATGGACATCAGGCCTGTGTATCAGCTGTGGAAACCTTAAAAGGCTGATGATGATTCTTCTTCCCCTCTTCTCTATTAGTCCTTATCTCAGCAGTAAACCCCGTTCTACCCACATCATTGTACAGACATCGTCAGAAAGTTCTAGTTGTTAAATTAACCTCACAAACATTGCCAAAAAGCAAAAGCAATGCTCCTTCAAAAAATCGCGCACACATTCACCACACGCAATTAACATTGCAGAGAACCATATTTCGAGAAACTCGCGCACATCAAACTACACACAACACTTTTGTGTGTTTTTCACGGCATCAACGAGCGCGATACTGAAAAGCCTGAGGCTCCTAATTAGACTGGAGTCGGACGTGCCAATTAATTCAAGTTTCACTCGGAAACTTTGCCGCGTCAATTAATTTCATAGTTAATTAGCAGCGCGGCCCGGACAAAACCGGGTGAGGGAAAGAAAGGCTAACGATGGTAGCCCGCGGGCTCCTACAATGCACCAATTACATCAGCTTTGTTGCGTCCAACTCGAGTATCACAGATTCATTCAATCAGTGCGTTCGCTATGTATGCGAGGATTATTTTGGATACTCGTACGTTTTGCTTACTTTTTTGATGATTTCTTCAACGTGGCCCGCGATTTTTAAGATTGCATAAAACACTGGCAATTTGCAACAAAAAAGATGTTAAATTTCGCGGATTCATTGCCGGATGCTCTTGATGTTAAAGAAAAAGCAATAATAATAACCACAAAGGAGAACAAACCAAGAAGTTTTTCACCTTTATGCACATTTGGCACTGGCCATGCAAGTAAAAAAAAACTAAACAAGCCTTAAAAAAAGAAAAAAAATAAGCTTTATTTAGTTTATTTATTTTTTAAGATTGAGTGGCTTGCCTTGATTTACATGCAAACTATTGTACATTTTAAATATCTAAACTCCTTGGCTCATCCTACAATAGATGTTGCGGAAGAAAATGGAGAAGGCATAAACGAAGAAGTTTCATATTTGGTACTGGACATTAAAGTCAAAAACACGAAAAGGATGCCTTATAAAAATTTACAACTACATATTATTTTTATTTTTAAATAATTATTGGCGTCTTTGCATTTTTTGTATCATGTTTCAGTGGCCTGCCAATTTTATAAAGAAAGCGGTTGATATTTATTATGTTGTTTATAAAAACAATAATCTAACTTAATATATTTAAATAAAGTTGGATATAGATATAGAAAAAACAATTTAAATTGGCTTCCAAATATTTATTTATTGACTAAACCGGTAATTAACAGAATTTCATATGAAGCGTTATTGGACCAAAAACATATTCTCAATGGTCCATAATGACCGCTTCAAAAAGGTTACAAATCACTTAAGACAGGTGGTAACTACCCGTGGTACAATAGAGTAAAATGTTTGGTTTTATATGTGACTGTGAGGACCACAGTGGATGAAAGAAATTACAAATAAAATTCCAGATGTGCAATCGCAATCACGCCATCAAAAACATTAATTTTACTTTTAAACAAGTAAAGTTTAAAAAACTATAGAACACGTAATTATGACACGATATCTCGCGAAAACACCCCGATTCAAACATTAAAACGCCCATAACTTTTGAACCGATTTTCATTAAACATAGAAACATAGCTAATAACACTCTCGATAAAGTTACATTTCTATAAAAAAAAAAAAACTAAATCATAATCGAATATCAAAAGATACACAAACACACAGGTACATACAATAAATCTGCCTGGCCTTTTCCCAACTATATTGGGGTCGGCTTCCAGTCTTACCGGATTCAGCTGAATACCAGTGTTTTACATTGAGCGACTGCCTATCTGACCTCCACAACCCAGTAACTGGGTAACACGGTACCCCTTGGCTAGACTGGCGTCAGATCTAAAGCTTCTGAATACTCGAAACGACTGGCAAAGATCTTCAAATGACAGCCTGGACCAACGGCTTAACGTGCTTTTCGAGGCACGGAGGAAACTCGGTATGTTGAAATGATCACCCATCCACGGACCCACCTCGTCAAGCGTTGCTTAACCTTGAAGAACGAACCGTGCGGCTGTTATTATTTAGCCACGAGCTCCTACACACTACATACACCAAACTTATATTATAACACCTCTCTTAATCCGTCGGGGGTGTGTTCCGTATTTTATGGATTTTATTTGTACGTATTACAGATGGGCAATCTCAATCCCGCCATCAAAAACATTGCTTTTATTTTTATAAAACGTTTGCAGCCATCAGTGATACAATGTCATTATTTTCTTACCGTGACCATCTATCTATTACAAGACACTTCTAGCGAACAAAGTCCCCTCGATATTCTACGAAGCAATAAATAAGAGTATTTTATTTTATTTGTAGGCATTGTCTTACATCAAGCAATAATGGCCCACGAACGTGGCCGATGTACCGAGGAGAATTCAACAACTTCACGCCGGGACTCGCCGGCATTCGAGTAATAACTCCGTGCAAATAAAATTTAACCTCTGCTTAATATCTGGCGGAACATTTCGACGAAGTGAACCAGCCAAATTGACAGACTGTAAAATATTTTATTCGCGCAATAATTTCATTTGTAAGAAAAACAAGATGGGTGCGGGCCCGCAACACCGCCGCCGCCGCCGTGGTGCTTCACAAACATCTTCCACGTGAATTAACCTATTAAACACCAAATTCGGGAAATAAACTTCGGTTACCGACGTTCCGTATCTACTCGTAAAAACGAGCTATATTTTTGGGTGCCATTAGAATGTTTAAATTCAATTGTCTATTTGCAGAACGCCTTCATGTGCTTTTTCAACCGTCTGTTTAACAAGGCAAATAAAAAAAAGTTAAATAATAAAATCAAAAAACCCGACTATTTAAAAAGCGAACTAAAAAGACGTTGATTGATTTTTTGATTTAATTTTTTTTTATTTATAACTTTTTTGATGTTTTTTTTTTGAATTAGGTACATTTAAACATATAAGTGTGTTATATTTTTGAAATCACCTCTTATAGCCCTTTATTTTGATAGCCCACACGACGGGTATGGAAGAAAAAAAAAATTTAGGACCGCACAATATGGCGCCCAAAAGCCGCCATTTTTCTATTGTCCAATTTTAATGTAGCCAGTGATACTCGCAGGGTTAAAACGAATCGATTGACGTAAGAACCATCAAAATCGGCCAACGCGTTTGGACTCTGGAACGCCATATAGAACAACATACATAGACGATAAACACATTACCCTTCTTCGGCAGACGGGAAAAATCGTCGTGTATTTTCGCTTTTTACCTCTCCAAGAGGGTGTTAAGATCTTAAGACCCACGCGTACTTATAACGGTAAATCAGTCGTCTCAGGCTTCAGACTCCCATAACTCCTCAAGTTGTCACACGTCCTTAGGCCGTATTTGAATCGGAGCGGGAGTTAGACGGCGCGGCAGCCGCTCGGCTGTGTCGACCCGGTTCGCTTTGTTTTCCCGCGCGATGTCATTAGTGGAAAGCCCTCGATATTTTCGCAAGCATCGATTATTTTTAATGGGTTGCCGCCGGCACAGCCTGGCCGCACGCCGCACGCCGCACGTACCTACTCGCCCACCTAGTAATTCTTCCGATAGTACATCCACACTCAACAGGATGTAGGAATCGCTGTTTCTATAATTATAGCGAACGCTAAAAATCAAAGTTTTTAGTAATATTGATTGTACACCGAAGCATAAATGCATATCTCGTGTATTTATAATTTGCATACGGCATTGAAGTTTTGTTTACTTTACGTCATTCAGTTTGGCGCAAATATCAAGTTTGTTAAAAATTAAATTATACGACTCATTGAAGTTACATCATAGTCCACTTCAATTATTTAAGGCGGTACCGTGACCAAAAAATCAGCATGAGATATGAGCATTCCTATTGGCCTAGCGGCACTGGTGGCGCATGAATTACAGCAGTGAATACGCCCAGATTTTAAAATAAAATCTTCATAAACTCAAATTTTAGTCTTTTGAAAAAAAAATGTTCGTTATTAAATTGTTTATCCATTAGTGTTAGTACAAAAAAATAATTAATGAACACTTTACGAGAAGATGCATGCTATCAATAATTATTTCTTATTTTTATGGTTTTGTTGGAAGGAGATTAGTGAAACATATACCTCTTTAAAAAAAAGCATACGACCATTTTGGAATCAATAATATGTAGAAATGTAATGTATTTTTATTAGTTGATATTTCTTTTTAAATAACGAGTAGATAGCTCCTAAAAACAGCACGAAAAACGGCTAGCGCGGCGTTTTGCTCGGGGTACCGCCTTAAACAATCAGCCTGTATTTTCCTCAGCACTTCATGACAATCCGATAGCTTCATTTGTTAACCCTATTTCAAATGATGTTCTCCAAACTCTACTCTACTACGTCTAATCATCAAATTGACATTCATAGTTCGAAAATTGACATTAGTCGAGGATTTTTTCCGTTGTCAAGGCGACTGAGTGAAGTGGCGGTCTTCCAAACTAACTTGGAATATGGGTCATAAAACCTCAAAGATATTTTTTCATTTTTGATATCCAAAAACCACCAACAAAAAGTCTAAGACCACACCATTGAGTTGGTACTCGTTGGGCTGCGGACTCAATCATTAAGAAATCATTATCGGCGCTTAAGACCCGCTTTCGTGTCACTAACTCAACGGCGCCCTCCAGTGTTTGCATACGCCTTAATAAGTCAGCACGCTGCTTGAATACTGATGTCTTGGGCTGTTTTTTATACCCAGTAGTTTATGAAAGTAGTATTTTTTTCTAAGTTACCTAAGTGACGCTTATCGCAATTTATATCCACTATTACCTGTGTTTTTTCTCATAAGTATAATCATATTGTGAGCGTGCTGAAGGGCAGGTTTGAGGTCGAACTTTGAATAAAACACAACACAACAACAACGGAACACACAGAACAACAACACACAACATTCTATAATGACTAAGTTATGTTTTAATTCAATTATATTTTTGAGACAAATTAAGGATTTACTTTCACCATAAGAATGCCTAAAAAAAATATTGATATCTACATACATACATACATAAACTCACGCCTCTTTCCCATGGGGGTAGGCAGAAACCACAGAACGCCACCTGCTACGATCCTTACATAGGTAGTTCTTGAAAATATAAAACTTCTTAAAATATTGATATGTAGAGGATTTTGCACGAATTTATATCTGGTTTACCTGAATTCATTATATGCATGTTTCTTGTTAATATGAAAACAAATTAAATTAAACTAACCAACTTTCAATAACTTGTGCTTTTAAAAGTTGTCATGAGTTTTATTAAATTACCTGAAATAGCTATATCTTTTGTAACTCAGTTAAAAAGCGTACAAAAATGAATAAAAAAACGTAAATCACACACACACACGGAACACACACGCACACAACATAGTTTTGTATTGATTTTGATTTTATTTTAAGTATTTTTATTTTTATTTTTTTAAGTTATTTTTTCTTTCTCGTTTGTTACAAGCCTTGTTCATTTTCACTTTGTAAGTTATGAAGAGCGGGGCCTCCTAGCACAGGTATTTGATATACTTAAAAGGAGACCCTTGCGTAAGAATGATTGTAAGTGTAATGTGATAATGAAATAAAAAAAGTTTTTTTTTTTTAATTTAAATTATGTACAGAAATCGCTTTGTATAATATTGCATATTATTTGCGATTTCTTCAATATAGTTAATTTTATTAGCTTTAATCGACTGACTTCGATCAACAGTTAATGAACGAAGTTATCGCTATAAAGTAGTTTAAAGTGGAGTTCTACGAGAGAAACTTTGGAAAAATATATAGACTGAATAGTATAGTACCATAATAATTATCTCTCGTTTAAATATTGCATATATTTTTTTTCCTTCGCCCTTCTCGGGCAGGCTGAGGTCTTGGACCATACCGCCTCGTCTTCAGTGCAATTTTAACATTCTTTGGTATGCATTAGAATACGGATGTAACAGATTCTAATGGTTTTTGGAGTATTTGGCAGCAAATTGTATCGAGTCAGCCTTCCCAGTAAGCTTTGCAGAAGCAGTCAATACTACAATAAAATTCTCCGCTCCATTATCCTGAGATCGCTTCTGTCAATGATTTCACATATTGTCCAGTTGCGTATACAGTTGAGACACAAAACTACACCAATTTTATATCACAATATCCACTAGGAATCAATTTGCAAATAATATTAACAGCCGCTGAACTTCACTCGAAAAAATCCCGCCAAAAACCCCCTATTGCAATATAAAAATAATTTTCATTGACAAACATTCTACCAATAGACAAGAACATTTATGAAAAAAAAAAATTCAAATTCTAGTGCGTTAGAACTAAAGTTCGCTGCAGCGCTTAAATATGTATGTTGTCTAATCAAACTATTAAAACATACAGCGCTAGATCGCTTTTAGAGTTTAGTTTACTCGCGATCAAAACGTCGTAAGCACCATGACATTCATGGCGCTTAAATAAAAATATATTGCATTGTCATCGGTCCTTGGGAAGTGTGCAAAGTTTCAAATTAATCCGACGTTTTGAAGAAGGTGTAAATCACGTTAAAAAAATCCGTTACATAGATTCATACATACTAAGCTAATAAAGCGTGTTAAAAACATTTGTAATTCTCTGTTTTTTTATCAGTGTTATGTCTATAAAAGTAGCTTTTCATATATTTGAATTAGTATTATTTATTTAAGCAATTATTCAAAACCTAGAGTTTTTATAGTGTCTAAAGTTTAAAACGATTTCAATTGGGCTTGCATAATTGTTTATGTTGAAGTCCTTGATTGTAGTATTTGCTAACTTAGCTAGAACTTCCTAGAAACATGATGTAAAAAGTTCGTTGAAGTATTTTTAATAATCTTTCTGAGTTTGAGTCTACCCTTCGTGGCTGTACCTTCCGGGATCTGAATGTGCCGAATGCAGAGATGTTCAAGTACCCACATAGGTACTAGTCGGACAAATTTTGAATAAAAATATATAAAAAGACACCGAAAAGAAGAATAATATTAATAACTTAGATACCCATTCACATTAATACATCAGCCTATTAATGTTCCCACTGCTGGGACACAGGCTACCTCTCTGTGAAAGGGGATGGGCCGTAATCCACCACGCGAGCCCAGTGCGGGGTGGTGGATGTCACATGTCGTCGAATTTTTGGTTGTAGGACATGTCGGTTTCCTCACGATGTTTTCCTTCACCTTTCTTGAGAGCAGTGGTGATGAAATAATTTACACAAAGTAAAGCGCCTGCCTGGGTTCGAACCCACGACCTACAACTTGTAAGTCGCGGCCGAAACCACTGGGCCACCACTGCTCTCAACATATCTCAAAACTCAACCACTATAAGTAACAAAAAACCGGCCAAGTGCGAGTAGGACTCGCGCACGAAGGGTTCCGTAACATTATCGTAAAAAAACGGCAAAAAAATCACGTTTGTTGTATGGGAGCCCCACTTAAATATTAATTTTATTCTGTTTTTATTTTTTATTTATTGTTATAGCGGCAACAGAAATACATCATCTGTGAAAATGTCAACTGTCTAGCTATCACGGTTCATGAGATACAGCCTGGTGACAGACAGATAGACAGACGGACCGCGGAGTCTCAGTAACAGGGTCCCGTTTTTACCCTTTGGGTACGGAAACCTAAAAACAATAAATTCACTAAAATCAATCAAAATACACACTCCAATTGCCGTGTCAGACTATCAAACTGACTTGCCGTCTATAAAGCCAGGTTCAGACTGCCACAATGCTATACAAAGGCCATAGAGTATAGACTATAAGGCTATGTGTACATTATCAGGGTGGCACGCATCGTGTAGCCCGCGGCTCAATCATTAAGGGATCATTAAAACTCCGCCCGTCAACCTGTTGGGCGCTCAACCGATGCCCTTTCTCTACTCTTTCTTCATTTCTCCTCTTTCAAAGAGTTTAGATATTTAATTCCGCGTTATAATTAAACTTTATTTCGAACTAAGTTTCTATGTGGGACGGTTTTGTTTAGAAATGCGTTTATAATGAGTGAGAGTAAAAGCTTCGTTTTATTTTTACCGACTTCAGCAAAAATGGAGTGTTTGTATGTTATATTGTGCGAATTGCACAATATTCACATATGTACCTCTATGAGGGTTTCTCTAAATATGTGTGCCAAATTTCATAAGTGTATGTATGTATGGTTATATATATATGTATAACGATACATACCTACATACACTTATGAAATGTTTGTATGTACCTATGTATTTTTAATTGTCAACGGATTTCTCCGAAACTAAGATTGGATCATGTTTTTTTTATTGGATTAAGTATCTCTCAACTTAGGGAATAAAGCAAGCTTCATCAAAATCGGTTTGGCAGTATTCAAGATATGGAACTACTTAGCGTTTGTCAATATGCTATGCTGTCGCAGCACGAATGTGTAAATTAAGTTACTATGTTTATTTTTTCAATCCTTTAGGTACCATAATATGGAACTTGGTCACCTTTTAGTGATGGTGCATTAAAACTAAAAAGAGAGGAATAAAATCACCCATACGCACAAAACGTATTGGAAACACTTTTTTTATTCGTACGGCCACATGAGTAGATAATCGGAAGAGAGCCAAAGCTTCCTAAGAACTTGCAAAATTGTTACCTATTTTGGCAGGGTTGTCACAATAGGTGAAATCAAAAACAAAACATACAAAAAAACGAATTTTCACAAGCAAAACACAAAAAAGTGCAAATTAACTTTCGATTTTGAAGTCAGTGTCGAAAAACGATAAAAACAAGAGGTAAGACAGATTTTTTTGTGTCAAAGTTTATTGTTATTTATTAGATACTATAATGATTGTAGAATTATCCTGTCAAACAACAAAAAGTATGATATTCTAATAACGATATGCTTCAGCAGGAACTATCGTATTTCTGAGTCTAAATCCTTGGTCTAAAGCCGTCTTTCGTTCTTATGTAAAACTTAACTGCCATCCACAAAATTTTAAGTACCTAGAAATTAAAGGAAAATTAATTAAACCACAGTTATTGCCCCATAGAACATAACTCCTTACTTGCATCACAATATGTCGTACAGTCGGTACAGTACAAACCATAATCCTTACTTCGCAAATGAGATAACATAAAATCAAGTGCATAAAACATTCATAAAGTTTTATGACACCGATTTATCACTTCAGCGGATAGTTAGAACGGTGTCGGGATGAAAAGAGTGGTAACAAAGTCGTCCGGAGCCGTCCGGAGCCGTGCGGAGCCGTGCGGCAAGCAAATGAGGCACGACGCTCACTGCTAACTAAACCAATCGGCCGTGCGGGGTCTGTACACGGGCGGTTTGGACGCGGCGTTTGTTTTTTTGATGCAGTTCTAAAATAGAGTTCAGAACATAGATGGTTTGAAAGAAAATTGCGTTCTGTGCGTTTGCTTTACCCCTTGTATGCCTAGTCAAAGATATTGAATAGTATCTAAGAAAGTGTGCAGTTACATCCCTGTTTTTGCTAGTAACCAAAAATTATGTTACCAAAGCCTGTTGATTATTGCTTGACCATCTACGATGATAGCAAGTCAAAGTAGATTATAGAAATTGAGCTCATTAATATTGATAATTATTTTTACTGAATTGTTGAGGAGCTCGTGGCTAAATAATAACAGCCGCACTGGTCGATCACCAAGGTTAAGCAACGCTTGACGAGGTCGGTCCGTGGATGGGTGACCATTTCAACTTACCGAGTTTCCTCCGTGCTCCGGAAAGCACGTTAAGCCGTTGGTCCCGGCTGTCATTTGAAGATATTTGACAGTCGTTACGAGTAGTCAGAAGCTTGAGATCTGTCTAGCCAAGGGGTATCGTGTTACCCAGTTACTGGGTTGTGGAGACCAGATAGGCAGTCGCTCCATGTAAAACACTGGACTCAGCTGAATCCGGTTAGACTGGGATCCGACCCCAACATAGTTGGGAAAAGGCTAGGCAGATTGATTTACCTATATATCTTACTAATATTAAAATACGAAAGTTTGAATATTAGGATGTTTGTTTGTTACTCAATCACGCCAGAAAGGCAGAACAGATCTAGATGAAATTTGTCACGGAGATAGATTGCAGTCTGCAATATCACATAGGCTATATTTTATCTATAGGCTAATATTTTTTATCCCGGTATATTTTTCTCTTGGGATGGTAAAACATTTTACACGCAAGCAAAGCTGCTGGCAGAAGCTACTGTAACAAATGTATCAATAATTCAAAACTCAGATGAACTGCACAGTCGAGCGTTTTCCCAGCGGGCGCGTTCCCCCCGCTTATTAAAGACGATCATTTAGCATCATTTGCGGGCTGCTTTTTATACCTCATCTGTTTTTAATGCGACCGCTGAATCCTTTCGTGTTCGCTTGTTATTCGGATACTATACTGCGCACTGATACCCAGGTATCCGTTCGCCATTATGAAGTCTCTGTGAAGATTTGATACTGTTGTATTTCTGTACCGACCTTTAGAAAAATAGTTTCTTTAATTCTAATTTAAATTCCTTAGAGTGGAGATGAAATGTTGAAGCTTTGTGGACTGTAGGTGTTATTTGAAATATATTTTAATTTTTTTGATGCATTTTATGCTTAATTTATTGCAATGTCCCGTTATCACAGATACCTATCTATATATATAAAAATCAATTGCTGTTCGTTAGTCTCGCTAAAACTCGAGAACGGCTGGACCGATTTGAATAATTCTTTTTTTGTTATGTTCGACAGAATACAGGGAAGGTTTAAAAGCAAAAAAAAAAAAAATGTTTGGTTGGATAGGGTAGGTAGGTAGAGTAGTGTAGTGTAGGTAGGTAGGTAGGTAGGGTAGGGTAGGGTAGGGTAGGGTAGGGTAGCGTAGGGTAGGGTAGGGTAGGGTAGTGTAGGGTAGGGTAGTGTAGGGTAGTGTTGGGTAGAGTAGTGTAGGATAGGGTAGTGTAGCGTAGGGTAGGGTAGTGTAGGGTAGGGTAGGGTAGTGTAGGGTCGGGTAGGGTAGGGTAGGGTAGGTAGGTAGGGTAGGTAGGTAGATAGGGTAGGTAGGTAGAGTAGTGTAGTGTAGGGTAACCTACCCTACACTACACTACTCTAACCCAACCTACCTAGGTTGGGTAGGTAGGTAGAGTAGTGTAGCGTAGGGTAGTGTAGGGTAGGGTAGGGTAGTGTAGGGTAGTGTAGGGTAGGGTAAGGTAGGGTAGGGTAGGGTAGGGTAGGGTAGGGTAGGGTAGGGTAGGGTAGGGTAGGGTAGTGTAGGGTAGTGTAGGGTAGAGTAGTGTAGGATAGGGTAGTGTAGCGTAGGGTAGTGTAGGGTAGGGTAGTGTAGGGTAGGGTAGGGTAGGGCAGGGTAGGTAGGGTAGATAAATGTTTGGTGTTTTTATGGCAAAACAAAGTTTGCCGGGTCAACTAGTATTATATACTAATATTATAAAGAGGAAAGAATTGTATTTTTGTATGTAACGAATTAACTTAAAAACTACTGGACCGATTTCAAAAATTTTTTCACCGTTGGGAAGCTACACTGTCCCCGGGTGACATAGGCTACTTTTTATCTCTGTATTCTCACGGGAACGGGAACTACGTGGATGATAATGCGAGGCGTCCGCTAGTGTCTAAATAACTTATTTCTCTCCATCTATATGAAAACCAAGCGTGACACTTTTGTACACACAATTTAATAACAAAGGAGATCTTCCAGAAATGTATGGAGCCTGAGCCAGCTCTATGTACACTTTATGTAAAAATTGCTGTATAATGTAGTAACTGTTTTTTATTGTTAATTTTCTTTAATTTCATTTCGTTTCAATGTAAACTCAAATTAACTTTGTCAAGTAGAGCAACACAATTTACAATTAAATATGGTGGGTCAGATCAGCAGTAGGCGCAAAATGCCATTTTGACAATGACAGTATGCGACGAATGACATTTTGACAATGACAGTATGCGCAGAATGTCATTTTGACAATGACATTTGTTTGTCGTGTCAATCTTAATATCTGCGTGAATAAAAACAACACTAATTCAATTGCTATACAATTAATTAATAGTAAAACAATCACTAAAAACGCCGAAACATATCCAATTCAAAGTCAAAGCAAAGAAAGACTCAAAGAAGTCACTTCTTAAAACTGTCAAAGTCGTCAGACGTAATGTCAAACACAACTGTCATGGCTGCCCTAAAAATAGAGTTATCTTTAAAAAATATAAATGATCATTTTTGTTACTCCTGTACCCTTCTTCAAATTAATTTGCTAGTATTTTTATGGAATTCCCCTATTTTTTCCTATTTATCTATGTAGTGTACATAGTGATGGCCCAAAATCAAACATCTCCTTTACTTACCGATTAAAGCAAATGTTACCATTATCTCTACAACTTTTTTTGTAGAGTATTACAAATCAATACGGTCGTTCAGGCATTTTTATAGATTTTGGTTGATATTCGGTGCCGATAACGCAAAATGAAGCAGCGTCAAAGGACACAGATCATATACATCCATTCGCATCATCTAGTTAGATTTATATCTGTGGTTTAATCATAATCATTTTCACAGTTTTAAAACATTTCAGAGTAAACATCATCTGCCTAGCCTTTTCCCAATTGTTGTTGGGGTCGGCTTCCAGTCTAACCGGATTCAGCTAAGTACCAGCGTTTTACATGGAGCGACTGCCTATCTGACCTCCACAACCCAATAACTTGGTAACACGATACCTCTTGGCAAGGCTGGTGTCAGATCTCAAGCTTCTGACTACTCGTAACGACTGTCAAAGATCTTCAAATGACAGCCGAGACCAACGGCTTAACGTGCTTTCCGAGGCACTGAGGAAACTCGGTATTTTGAAATGGTCACCCATCCACGGACCGACCTCGGCAAGCGTTGCTTAACCTTGATGATCGACCCGTGCGGCTGTTATTATTTAGCCACGAGCTCCAAAGAGAGAGAGAGTTTAGAGTAAACAAACTATTAAAAATAAAATACAAATCAACAAGTCTGATTAACACGCGGTGATCATTCAGCGCCTGAAATATCATTTATGAAGCCATCAAGCGCTAGCGATCCAGCGCTAACTGCATGTAAACACATCAATATTTATCTCATAACGTGCCCGACCTCGTTACACGACACGGAGTTTAAATGTGACAGAGGACTAACATGTGTCTTCAAGAGTAATCAATGATATTCAAATAAACAGATATGTTATAAGCGCACGCATTGTGAAGACTCCAATAGGACACAATTGTGAGCTTTAGTCTTAAGTTTATGTCACGCATGGCGAAGAGATATAGGCTTTGTTGAAACAAAAACAAAATAAAATATGCCATCGTGTGTATTTAGAAAGCGTACCAATTATGATACCAAAGTAAATAAAACAGAAGGGATCTCATACATAATGTAAGTACGCAATACATCTCAATTTACTAATTTATTTCAATTAAAGACAGAAAAAACATTGGTGGTCAGAATAATGTTTGTTTATATTCACTCGCAAGTGACAAACACTAGCTGTCTCTTTTTTTCTTGTTGGTTTTATCAAGCTATCCCTTTCGACTTGTAGTGAAATGTCAGATGAATGAAAAGTGTGTAAGTGTGATGCGCGGAACACTTTTTTCAATTGTTTTGTGAGTGTATAACGTATCTGTTTATTTGAATATCATTGAGAGTAATTCTTTATTCAGTGGTATTTATTGTTCTAGTTGTAAACAGTGAGTATGAGGTATCTTAATCGTTTTTCAAATATCAACTCGCATGATTTCATAAGCGGTTTCATTGTGGCCATTAATTTCAACAGTTGATAAAAAAAAACAGAAATGAACAAGAAACAATGATAAGTAGAATTCTTTTTCTGTTTTTATTTTTGTTGGGCGTTGAGTCATATTTTTCTTTATTATAAACTCTCCCTGATACGTATTTTATGCAAATTTTTACATGTGTGAAAACTTTAAATTAACCGTTTTTTGCATGTTGTTTATGCGTATTAATTGTATTAGCTGTAAGTTTTCCTAAGATTAATAAAATAAAATAAATAATTGAATTACAATGTGTTTTTTATTATTTAATTAATTATTAGGTTAGTGGTTATTTTGTATTGGGCAATAATAATTGTGTAAGTTTGAGCCCAATTTTATTGTTACATATAGTTAGAAATATTGAGTACAAAAGCGCTGGTTGGTGAACTTTTCAATATCTAATATTATCTGGAATGAATATCTAAAAGAATTTTCACTAGTTTGCCAGTCCTGTTGTAAAAAACTGGCCAAGTGTGAGTCGGACTCGCGCACGAAGGGTTCCGTACCATCGCTAAAAATCACTTTTATTGTATTGGAGCCCCACTTAAATATTTATTTTGTTCTGTTTGTTGTTATACACAAAAATACATCATATGTGAAAATTTCAACTGTCTAGTGACAGACAGACAGCCGGATCGTGGAGTCTTAATAATAGGGTCCCATAACCTTTTGATTACAGGACCAGAGCTATTATTTTCTTTTTCACTTATCTTTTTAGCGATCAAGGGGATCTTGTGTTCGATAAGTTTGTTGGTTGAAGTTAGCACTCCAGCAGTTTCATACTCTGTGTTACAGATAAGTATGTCATAACTGCTTCATTTTAAGGTCTAATTTACTAAAGTTATTGCCACGTTTAGATGTCGTACTGATGTCACTTCCTACTCTTAATTAGTAAACATTTATTACTATGCTTCAGATTAATTGGGAAAGGGATAGTATCAACATATTACAAGCTTTTATTTTAATTATGAAATGCCTTTTTGGGAGTAGTTTTAAATAGTTTTTGGTAAACATATTTTGATGATCTAACGAGGAAGTTTATCGTCCAAATTGGGTTTAAATAATCACACTAATATTATAAGGGCGAAAGTCTGTGAGTGTGTATGTTTGTTACTTATTCACGCTCAAACGGCTGGACGGATCTGGATTAAATTTGGCACAGAGATAGATTATAGTATGCAATAGAACAATGGATACTTTTTATCCCGGGAATATGTTCCCTCGGGATAATTTTCGACTTTCACGCGGGCGACGCCGATGGCAGAAGCTAGTTAAAAATAAAATGTGACAATTTTGAGGAAGTACTCGTAGCTTAGATTATAAAAAGACAATATATAGATAGATAAATAAAAAGTAATATTTTTCTATTTATTTATCTGTGGGAGCAATTTAGTTATATATTATTGTTATTAGTCTGTAAGGTTTCCTAAAATGTAAAATCATCATCGCTTACCACCAGGTGAGATAGTGGTCAAGCGCAAGTCTATAGACGATAAAAAAATAAAAAAAAAACATGGACAATAATTTTGAACTTTTATTTATGTAAGTAATTAAAAAAGAAAATATTACATAATAAGTGTGTAGTAATTTAAACAGGGATCACCCTGTTTGGATAACTGACTCTTTCACTTTTAAAATATTAGATAATAAATAAATAATCTATTTGACTAAAAACTGCAGATTCAAATGTTTAAAAGCGCTGAAAACTGGATAACACTCTGCCAAAAGCACCAACAACAAACCATAACCGATACATTAAATTAATTACAAACACATATTCCACACCACTATCCCATTCACTAAGCCGGGCAAAACGCAGCACAAACGCACTTCACACGCAGCACAAACGCACTTCTAGCGCACGGTTAGCGCACAATATGGCGGTGTCTCCCTAATCCGTGCCGGGCCCGGCTCGTTATCGCGTCGGCGGTCACGTCATTATCGCGCGATATCGGTAACCGCCCGTTATCTTAATTTATTTGTAGCGTATATGCGTTCTTATTGCTGGGTTTACGCTGGTTTTTGCGGGTTAGTTTAACTAGAGTTTAACACATTATTATGATAATCAGTTCTAATCACCGCATATTACATGCAATTTTATTATCCATGGTGGATTTTCGAAAGTTTATTGTGGGATTTTTGCAGGCAAATTTTCCAATACATACCACATTATGTGCTTTTGTGATATGCTTCCAAACGATACAGATCACATCTAGCATATAATAATATGCATTCATATTGCAAGTTACTGGATTATGAGCAATAGGTATGCTGCCTGGCTAGAAAAATGGTAATTCTATTTAGTCCGTCAGTGAGATTATCAAATAATTAATATTGGACCCATATTTTTGGATATTTTTGATTGAATTGGAGTGAAATGGTGGCTTAGTGGTATGGGCCGCGACTTATAAGGTGTAGGTCGTGGATTCAAACCCAGACAGGCGCTTTACTTTGTGTAAATTATTTCACCAACACTGCTCTTAAAACGGTGAAGGAAAACATCGTGAGGAAACCGGCATATCCTAGAAACAAAAATTCGAATACATGAGCACACATGTAAGAAAGAAAGAAAGAAAGAAAAAGTGTTTATTTGTCACAAAACGACATACATACAATAATAAATACCCATAAACAATAGTATTAGTAGTACTTAAATTAAGTTAGTAAAGACGAGAAATAAATCACACAATAATTACTTAAACTAGCTACATTTTGTTTTTAACAGAAAAGAAATAGGGTGAAAAAGACACACCCACCAACCCGTACTGGGCCCGCTTGGTGGATTACGGCCCATTCCCTCTCACAGAGAGGATGCCTGTGTCCCAGCGGTGGGAACGTTAGAAAGGCTGATGATGATAATGATGTTTTTTTTTGCTTTATCAAATAAATACAAATTGACAAAGATAAAGCGCATTAAATTTCAGGAGTGGGGGCTTGTGACGTCACTTTGTCAGTATAAAATGTAGCACACCGTGACGTCACACGATATTTCAACGCACTATATCGTCGTAATTTTTTGTTTACGTGGCAAAAGAAAACATACATCGTGTGCCCAATATTTTAAGGTTAACTGACGGACTAAATAGATATTTTTTGCCAACTACCCTATTGCTAAACTCCCAAAAATAATTGGGACTTGCGAACTTTTTCCTTACTAGCAACTAACAAAACAGAGTTTTGCTATTTCCTAAGTTTTGTATTAGTTTTATAAAAGGGAGTCCCTACTACTACTACTATATAATCTATTCCTGTGCCAAATTTCATCTAGACCCGTTCATGCGTTCTGGCGTGATTGAGAAGCAAACATACATCCATCCATTCAAACTTCCGCATTTATAATATAAGTAAGTTAACTAAAGTCTGCATAAAACTAAAAGTTACAAAATATGTTAGGTTTAAGACGGTACCCTGACCAAAAAATCGGCATGAGATATGAGCGTTCCTATTGGTCTAGCGGCACTGGTGGCGCATGAATTACAGTAGTGAATACGCCCAGATTTTAGAATAAAATCTTTATAAAATCGAATTTTGGTCTTTTGTTAAAAATAATTCTACAAAAATGTTCGTTATTAAATTGTCTATCCATTAGTGTTAGTACAAAAAATAATCAATGAACACTTTACGAGGAGATGCATAATATCAATAATTATTTCTCATTTTTATGTTTTTTTGGAAGTAGATTAGTGAAATATATACAACATTAAAAAAAAAACTAAATCTACCATTTTAGAATCAATATTATGTAGAAATTTAATGTATTTTTATTAATTGATATTTCTTTTTAAATAACGAGTAGATAGCTCCTAAAAACAGCACAAAAAACGGCTTGCGCGGCGTTTTGCTCGGGGTACCGCCTTAAACCGAAAAAGTTGTTCTCAGTGTAGACTGATTTTTGCGGGTTAGTTTAACAAACTTTGAATACATTATAATGATAGGAATTTCATTGCCAAAATAATGGCCAAGTGCGAGTCGGACTCGCTCACGAAGCGTTCCTTACTTGATAAATTGCGGTTTACGATTTATGACGTATTAAAAAAAAACTACTTACTAGATCTCGTTCAAACCAATTTTCGGTGAAAGTTTACATGGCAATGTACATCATATTTTTTTTTAGTTTTATCTTTCTCTTATTTTAGAAGTTACAGAGGGACACACACACATTTTACCGCTTTGGAAGTGTCTCTCGCGCAAACTATTCAGTTTAGAAAAAAAAATTATTAGAAACCTCAATATTATTTTTCAAGACCTATCCACAGATACCACACACGTATAGGTCTGATGAAAAATTTTTTTTTTGGTTTCAGTTTCAAGTATGGGAACCCCTAAAATTTTGTGTCTTTTTTCTATTTTTGTGTGAAAATCTTAATGCGGTTCACAGAATACATCAACTTACCAAGTTTCAACAGCATAGTTCTTATAGTTTCGGATAAAAGTGGCTGTGACATACGGACGGACCGACATGACGAATCTATATAATATATAGATTCGTCATGTCGGTCCGTCCGTATATGGGTTCCGTTTTTTACCATTTGGCTACGGAACCCTAAAAACGGTTAATATCTATCTAACTGTGTATAATGCAGTATGTATCTGATTTCATGATATTATGGTTCGAACCAGTTCAAATCACCTCTTATCTAAATTAATTTGTATTTTATTGCCCACCGCTGGATTTTCGGCAATGTTTAGCGTAATTTTATAGATTATTAGTGTTACAACACACTACATATTACGATGGTGAAATATTTGTATCTGAATTCGAGATATGGTTCAAATCAGTTCAAATCACATCTTATATTAGTTTTTCTTTTTGATAGGCTTGCGCTTGACCACTATCTCACCTGATCGTAAGCGATGATGTGGTCGACGATGTCGCACGCTTGCCTAGAAGTAACTCTTAACTTAAAGACTCCCAGATGATTTATTTGCTTTACATGCAATTATATTGCCCATCGCTGGATTGCCGGAAATGTTTAGCATGTATTTTGTGGCTCAGTTTAACTATAGTTTAAATTGTAGTAAACATCTATATTAGGTGTCTGATTTCGTGATATGGTTCAAACCAAATTAAAACTATAGTACATTGTTCACCGAGAGGAGAAAGTGACCGATTACCGTCGAGGGTGTCGTTTGAAGCCCGAGCCGTAGGCGAGGGCTTTAAAACACCCGAGATCGGGAATCGCACTTTCTCTCGAGTGATACATAGTGCTTTATACTACACCTACGAGGAAAATAAATTCTACGAAAACTGTATCCTCAAACAACACACAAATTGAAAATGGCGCCAATGGTGTCTGCAATTTTCACATGTTCTTTTTTCAAATTGTTTGACACCATCCAACACACAGCTAGTGGCCAGTGTCATTTTGCGAACTTGGAGATAAAAACTCACTGTAAAAACTTTTTGGCTTTTGATATTTAGGTTACCAGCGCATAGTCTTACCCAAAATTAAAAAAGAAAAACCACGTAAGAAATGGATTTTCATACACTTTTCTCTCCCGCTCAGATGCGTTTTCTCGCCGCATATTTGTTCGATATGCAATGACGTACTTTCTACCGTAAATTTGATAAAGTATCAAGGTACTTTCCGAGCAGGTGTAGTATAAAATTAATTAATTGCTAGTCTTCTGGGTACGTTCCCGGATGACAGCGATGTGGAGGAGTACTTCGACGCCGTCGCCCCGTGCGATGTAAAATTGGTATTATTTTTTTTAAGATTTTTTTGTGGTTTCGACCTAGCTTTTTTGTTATAAATAAACTTCGGCTTTGTCTATTAAAGTTAGATATCATATACCATTTTAAGAAGAAGTCATAAAAATGTAGCTTTCACTAGAAGTCATAAAAGAGGAAAGATTTGTATTTTTGTATATAACGAATAAACTTAAAAACTACTGGACCGATTTCAAAAATTCATTCACCGTTGGGTAGCTGCACTATCCACGGGTGACATAGGCTACTTTTTATCCCTGTATTCCCACCGCGTGAGTGAAACCGCGAGGCGTCCGCTAGTTATAAATAATTTCAAGACAACCATACAGATGATAATTCTAGGAGCAGAAAAATTTTCAATCGCGCTGAAAAAATATCGAATTATCCTAGTTTACATACAAAGAGCCTCTTATTTAAACCAACCCACAACTAAAAGACCAAACACTAGCAAAACAAACAGCTCATAAAAATTCACTTTACTCTCGAAAAAAAAAAATATAAAGAAACCGCAAGGACGACAAAGAACCCCAATCGAAATGTAAAAACGATCCATGCCAATTGCCATAAAAAGATCGTCGGCCCAATAAAACGGAATCGACATTGTCAGCGATGATTTGAGCGGGAGCGGGAGTAAAAGTGTGCGCATACGGGCAACTTTTTCAGGAATTGTTGCTGAAGAAGTGTTTAGAGAAGTTTCTTTTTTTGCAATATTTGTAAGTACGTGAGAACCATGTTCCTATTTATCAAGTAAAGGAATTTACCTGTTAGTGCTTGTAATTCTCTCAAACTCTATGTAGTATAGTAGTGCTGGGTACATCGTCCTCACGTATTTGAATTTATTAATGTATGTACTTATGTAAATATTGTATAAAACATTTTTTTTAAAGATTAAGTATGGTTTTTCTTCTGCGTTCTTCTCCATAACAAGCTACATTTCCGAATGCACGGTAGAATCAATTTTTATTACTTGTTAATTTTAACGTTCAAAAGTGCCGCATAATGGCTTGAAATAAACACATTTGAATTTGAAAATAGTGGAGATAGATATATTAATAATTTTTATGTAAGCCATATAGTTAACATAAAATACAAAAGTAGAAACCAACTTATAGCACAGTATAAATATGGACAAACAGTATGGAAACTACCTTCAAAGGCTCGAAACGGCACGCTCATACAAACATGCGCATCAACGAGACCCGAGGTAGTGTATATACTCTTTGTCCATATTTTTACTGTGCTTATAGGGTGTCACAAGAGGCGGCCTTAATTCACGTTATGGTAAAAGCTATCATTTGAAAACAACCTTTTATAGGACTAATTAGTGGAGCTTTTAGTTTGTTAAGTACTAACGTATAAAATATTTCTCGATATGGAGAAACGGTACTTAGCTCTTGCAAAGTTGCTATATTCTTCGCACGAAAGACAAAAAGAAATACAATACTCATGGGTTATTTTTTTTTTTTTATAAATTCGAAAAGAAGAAAGCCTTTTGGGGAATAAAAATAAGAGTGGCAAATATGAATCAAATACACGCCAAATAGACACTCAGAGAAATAATGCATCTCAGTAAATTCCTAAATTTTACCGTAGCGTCACAATTGCCAAGCATCGCTCTCAGTTGCCCGTGTAACACCACCGTTAGGTAGCGGGCGCGGTGCAGGAGGGAGCGGGGAGAAGGAACACGGTTTGGGCGGGCGGACATTTTTATACGGCGACAGGAAAAACTGGCATCTCGCTACGTTAGTGACTAGTGAGTTGGTGACGACTGATTTGTTCCCATTCCTATTGGTTTTAAAGATTATTTTCGTGACGTGAGTTTTTTTTATTGTGGGGTTCTGTTGAGGTGATTGGTTTTTATTTTATTTTATTGGTATTCAAGTAAAGGTTTTGCCAATTTTGTAACTTATGAGTAGCAGGAAGTTTTATACTAATAACTTTTTCAGAAGTTTCTTTTATCATATATGATAAAAAAAATCTTCTGTAAAATCTTCTCTAGCTGTTTTAAATGAGATCATACAAAAATCCCATGGGGGAAAACACTCAGTTTATCTCAAATTTTTCGGTCAAATTTACCATATATACTTTCCAGAAAACTTATTTGGTTTTTTTTTTTTAATAAGCCAAATTGTTTCAGTCTACTATGACTGTTTAAAATAGTAACTACGTGTTTCAAATTAGTTTCATAGTATATTTAATAAAAATGCCTTTAAAATTTACTCCGGACCTATAACTTTAGCTACGGTGAGAAATTGTTTCACAGAAATGTTAAGACGACACACTACTTTCTTAAGCCTGAAAATTGACGGAATTGCCCAAATAAATCAAATTTATGCCGAGTGTTTTTTACAGACATCTATTCCATAAAGTTAGTATATTCTATAGGTATTTCTATCTATATATATATATTCATCATTTTGTTGCCAGTATCCCAATTTGACTGCCAAAAAGGAGGAATTTCTATAATCGACTATACGTTATTTTTTCTTGCAAATTCCTCTATCTATTAATCTCAGTAGCATTTTTTTAAATTCATGGGTACTTTCTTAGTTCATCGTGGACATCATAGACAACGGTTAAAGAAAAAAACGTGAGAGAACCTGGACTTATATAGTTAATGTAAGTCTGATATAGCCAAGTCAGAGGCCTGTGAGGTTCCCGGAGGTGGCTTAATTAACTCTGACACCAGAGGTGGTCACATCCTCACACGTAAAGAAGAAGAAGAAGGAGCCACTCTTTTTGTAGCCATATAATTTTTCATTCAGTCCAGCCAGCTTTTTTTTTATCCGTCCTTACTCTTAAAGCCATCCAAATTCATTTTTAAAACTTGTAATGATGAAACAACAAAAGCTTGTAATGATAAGAAAAAAAAAGCATCTAAAGTATTTTTTTTATTAATTTTTTTTTTCATTATTTTTGTAGATATCAATAATATCAGATAAATAATATATATCAGAAAAATCTATTATAGGTAAAAGTAGAGTGATTCTAAACCTTTATACAAGTTTGATAAAACTTGGGAAATATACTTTTATGATAATTTTATCACATTTTTAACCGATTTATGTAATCTAGGTATGTAGGCTGTTTGTCAGGCATAATTTAAGTTTTAACCCATTTTCATACTTTATCTCTGAGTCTTTCATATTAATCATTTTATATTCAACTTTAATGGTAATTTCAGCTTCCATTTCAGCCAATAACTTACTTATAACTTTATAAATTTGGTATTAATTAAATTTTATAAAATGTAACAAAATGGTATGGTTCAAATAATAACTTTTTCCATGTTTTTCCATAAACATAGTCTAGCTTTTTTAACACCGCTAAAACTTAGAAAACTTTTTCTTTCTCCGATTTACTCTAGCAAAGTGTATAAAAAATCAGAAGGTTCCTGGAAAATTCTGAAAGTTTTCATAACTTAACGAAATTGAACTTTTCATCAGTAAACTTACTTGGCGTGCGTGTGGGGTCGTGCAGCGACTGTCAAAACCACGTGCAAGTCCCCCGGGGACGTACGCCCACCTGCACACTAGTAGCACTCCGCAGTCAGAGCCCTACGTCCCTCAGACGTCACGAGAACAGCTAGAGATACTTTACAAGTTAGCGGAGCATCTGATATCGTAAGCGATGTTTAAAAGTTATTCCGCCGCCGTCCGCGCAACGATGAGCGTCAGACGTCGCGTCGACAGACCGACTGAGCGGCAAAACGAGCGCGCGCGGCGACAGAACCGGCGCGCCGCTGGGCGGTCGCAGCAACACGCCCCGCCTCGGACCCGCCCACTCGCAGCCACGCCCACCTGAATTAATAAAGGCGGCAAACACCGCCGGACACGCGGACAATGCCGCATTGTCCTGCGTCCAAAATAGTTTCAATTAGAATCGAGGACAAGGCACAAAAGCGCCCGCCGGCGGATCATTCACGCCGAAATTGGCCGCTGCATGAGCGATTAGCGAAACCTCATACAAAACTGCCGATGATAGCCCACACAGCCACACTATTGTCCCGCTTTGGAACTAAACCGCTCGTTATAATCGAATGAGTTTGCACCATCCGCGACGTGTTATACTGAGCTTAATAGCTTTCAATATCGTGTTCATAGTTCAGATTTGAAACATAGTTTTGTGAAATCTGAGCCCTGTAATCTAGTCGTTAATCTGGGTTTTGAACTGACAGATTTGATTATGATCTTAACTGAAATCAAGCTTAAATCGACGTTGACTGAAAATGGTTCTGAAATATAGATGGAAAAGTTTACTAGAAGTTTGAAATTCAGTGATTACTCCCACTTACAAACATTAGGCAGTTACTGGAAGAAATAACGTAACTAAAAGAGCGAAATCAATAAGCTAATATAGTTCCTCGTACTCGCGTCGGGGAACCACCAACATTTACACCAGTTTATTTTATTTACTTAGCGGTTTCAAAGAGTAAAAAGCGGATAACTTTTGAACGGCTGAACCGATTTTAATCAAATATATTTAAGAACACGCTCGACAAAGTCGCCTTTCAAACAAAAGAAAATTAATCAAAATCGGTTCATCCGTTTAAGAGCTATAGATACACAGCAACACTTGTCAAACTTAAACCACCCTACTTTTTTCCGTCGGGGTTTTAAAACAAACTACTCTGTATTGGTTTTTCATAAACCAAAGAATTCTTATCATAGCGGTATCTATTCCATAACATCACACCAGTATTTTCCAAAGAGTTAGGCAGAGGCTTTACACATTCCGCCAGTTATTATTCCCATGTAATGGAGGCGCTATGCACAAGTCCTGACCCTAGGCTGCTATTGATAAACAGTAAAAGTATATGGATTCTATCATGAAAATTCGTGGTGACCCAGTGGCTAAGACCTCGCCTCTCGTGCTTGAGGTCGTCGGTTCAAATCCGGGCAAGTACCAAAGTGACTTTTTCAAATTCATATGACTGTCTAAGGTTATCTTGGACATCACAGGCAACGGTGAAGGAAAACATTGTGAGGAAATCTGCAGCCTTTGCGTAAGTGAATTCGAAAAGGCAAAGGCACAGATAATATAATACTCGCATACAGATGCCCTATCCCATACAAAGAAACCGTGCCGATGTACCTAGCGCTTTTCATCTGATTATACCGATATATTTTTTTATAAATCGATCGCGTTCGGTTCCGTTCCATGGCTATAGATAGATCACCGTCGATATCCGAGGAACGAAACCGAACGCGTTAGATAAACAAAAATGATCAGTATAATCAGTACAGTACGTCGGCACGGTTTCTTTGTATGGGATGAGACACCACTGGCAAGGGGCAAAGAGTATGAACAATCGACCAAGCACATAGACGGCAATCCACATGGCGTCTTTTATCTCTCAAATGTCTGAAATAGCCATGTGGGGTTCACAGAGGCAGCTTAATTAACTCTGACCCCAGAGGTGGCCACATCTTCACACGAAAAAAAAGAAGATGATTGGAATGCCTGTAAACTTAAGTGGGTTGATATAAAACGAAAAAATATTTTTCTTTTGACAGCCGACCATAGATTTCTATTTTCTTCCTTATTTTTAATAAACCACTCTTTGGTCCGCGCGCTCTGTCGTTTGTCTACGGTTTCGACAAATGATCTTTGAGCATCGCGTTTATATATTTGTATTATACTCACACATACTTTGACCCACATGCAGTGATTCATTCCATTTTGTTTGTTATTTATATATTCTTCTATTTTTTTTTATTATATAAGTCCTGTTTCCGTTAGTGTGTCCGTGGCATCAACAGTATGCCCTATCAGAATATCAGCGCAGCGTTATTACCTTTTTTGGATACCGCTGCACATGCTGAGATAGGAGCCTTTTTGGTCTCGCACAGGGTTTTTATTTTATTATTGTTTAAGTGTATGCTTATTTTCTCGTGTCTCCTGTGCGGGTCACAAATAAATATTTTTCTTTCTTTCTAAAAGCTCATTTTAAGCGTAGCAATGAAGGTTTCACGCTTCGTTAACAGAAACAAACTATAGAAACCTGAAATAATCCTTCAGTAATCAGAAAGGCTGGTTTTTGAGTGCCTAAACGGCAAAGAACTCTGCGCAGTCAGCCACTGTGTCAACCATGATGGCTGGCAATTTTTTCGAATAGCGCGAACACGAAACATGAAGACGTTTTAACACCAATTTTTTATTGAGGTGGTTAAATCTCACCCGTTTAGCCGATTGAGATAGTTAAATCTACTAACTTTACTACTTTTATGTTGCCACTTTCAAAAAATAAACAGTATGTCGTCATAAGATTTTCAGCCTAAAACGTTCACCCGCATAGCAGACACCATTTAGAAATCCAGAAGAAGCAAAAGCATCATCATATGATGACAAGACAGAAGCATCGCAAAGTTTCATCATAGTGTTCACCAAACACTTTGCCATAACTGATGATTTTATTTGGGAAATTACAGTTACAGCTAATAACATGACATATAATAAGTTATTCTTCTTATTTTCGTGTGAGGATGTGGCATCCTCTGGTGTCAGAGTTTATTAAGCCTCTGGGAACTCTACAGACATCTGACTTAGCTATTTCCTACTTACATTAACTCCAGGTTACATAAGTCCAGGTTACCTAAAGACCTGCATTGTTCTTTATTGATAAATAATATATACAACTGAATATTTCTAATCTTATGACTAATAACAAAACAAAATTACATACAAAGGGGAGAAGGAAAAGGGCTCATTGCGCATCAAAAAATTCGTCCACATCGATGTCAATGGGAAACGTGCCCAGAACGCTGGCAGCATTGCCACGTTGAATGGCAATGCTGATCCTCTGGCTGAAGAAAAGGCCAGCCCTCTGGTCACGTGAAGAGTCGACTAACCGTTTACTTATGTCTCGAAAAACTCGGTGAGCACTCGGACCCCATGGACCTAATGTCTCAACCCCAAACGGCTCAAACATATAATTGCCAATAAAGTTGTTATATTTGCGCCGTTTGAGGTTTTGAGGTTACCTAAAGATGATTTCCTTTACTTAATTAGTTATATATATAATCTTACTAATATTATAAATGCGAAAGTTTGTATGTTTGTTACTCAATCACGCTAGAACGGCTGAACGGATCTGGATGAAATTTGCCACAGAGATAGATTATAGTCATGAATAGCACATAGGATACTTTTAAGCCGGAGAATATATATATGTTCTCTTGGGATAAGAAAATACTTTTCATGCGGGCCAACCCGCTGGTAAAATGTATAAGTGCAATTAAACGTTTCCAGTTGCAATAAAAAAAACATTGGCCAATAGTTCTCAAGTTTATCGCGCTAGAAAGAATGGCAGAGTGTCTTCCGTAACAGTTTCTTATTCAACAGTGCATATTGCTCGCAGAACAGATGGCCAATGTGGATCTGGGGTGGCGACGGCGTATCGGGAGACGCAACGTTGGAAGATTTCTGCTGAAGATGTGAGACGATATAACGACGCTTGAGGGAGTTTCAGCAGTGGACGATGCTGAAAATACAGCAGAGATGGTTTTCATATCTTCACTAGCAGTTTGTGTTAGTTTTATCTCTTCCGTATTCAATAGGGATGTTGACAAAAAAAGACTATTTTGTAAAAATGTTGGACACGTATTTTTTTTTGTCACGTAAACAAAACATGAGGACGAAATATCGTGTGACATCACGCCGTGTTACACTATTACTGACAAAGTGACGTCACAAAGGACCCACTCCTGAGCTTTGATGCGCGTTATCTTTGTCAAGTTTTATTTATTTGACAAAGCAAAAAATATGTGTCCAATATAATAATAATATTTATTTACGAAAAATTACAGGTAGATACAAGAAAACACGTGGATATGTTACAAATAATAGGTAGGTAGAAAATTATTGTGACACAATATTGTATGTTGCAAAATCTGTACATAATAGATTAACCCTGCTTCTTAAACTAGGATAACCTGTATCTTAAGAGACAGTGTTCGGCCGTGAGATTCAATTAAAACATAATTTATCAATCAATCAATCAATTTATCAATTTATTGCAAAAATATATCATTAATACAACCAAACTTACATAGTTACATTGTTGGTGCACATAACAATAACAAAGACGGGTATGTTTGGTTGCCCGAGTATGATTCGCACTGTCCTCCGTACTAGTTTAAACTGTCTCACGGTAGGACAGTCTTCCTCCACTCTCACAATCACAATATACATTTTTATACAAATCTAAATATCATAAAAATAACATTATTCCTCCTTATTTGCGAGTTGCATGTAATTCAATTATTAATGTTAATTGTAATGCAGGTAGATCAAAATATCTTTTAGTATATGTAAGAATTACAGACAACATTTTTAGTTAAATTTTGATGACAAAAATAAAGATTAAAATTAAAAGAAAAGATAATAATGGTACAATGGTCGCTTTATATAATTATATAAATGTGTATTTGTTAAAAATTAAAAATGTGTTTACTATGATATGGTCTCCAACAGCCGCTCAGTGTCCTTGTATTTATACAAATACAACAAAATATTATTTGATAATCTCACTGATTTCTACCCAGGCAACATCCATATTGTTTCGATGTATTAGTTCTTTGATAGCAAGTGATTTTATTTTTTCGATTTGTGACGCAGGTTATCTATTCTAGGAGGTAGAACAAATGAGCTTGGAGTAAAAAGCGATAGAATCTTCCGTCGGCAAAAATTACGAATTTCGATAATACAATTTTTCAGGCGATTGATTTTCAGAAATGCAAAGTTTCATTCTTCTAGAGAACCAGTGGTATAGGCGGTGCGTTTATTTGACAGTGAATGAATGAATTGATCTATCGTTTGAAAATCGAATGCATGAGATTTCCTAACGGCAAATAGTGAATTCAAATCTATACGTACCATATGGAATTCGGATTTCCAAAACGGATTTCGTAACCAATCCGGATAATACGGATAATCCGTTTTTTTTTTTTGGAAAATTTAAATTGTTCAATAGATCAGTGTCAGCTTAAATAAAAGGCATGTATTGACAAAAAACACAAGTTTTTATCTAGTCTTAAAGCGTGTTTAGCAGTGAAGTAGTAGTTCAAGTTCTTTCGCGAACTCTTCACGGCACGGACGTAATTTTGCAAGAAAGCGTCATTTTTGTAGGCGAGTTATTGAAGAGTTTTACTATTGGTCTGACTTTATTTATTATGCTTCGAAAGTCTTCGTTTATTGGCCATTTGAACCAGTCATCTCAACAATAAATTCATCTTCTGCACCTGAATCTGAGTCATCATCAGAAGAAGAGACTTCGACGCCATCTTTATTGGAACGAACCGCTTCTTTTACATTACGAGCATTTACTGATTCTGTTGCTGAAAGATGATAATATTTGTTGTATAACACGTCAGAAATAGCTTAATATATCCTGTGATTAAGACAAAAAAGTCGACCTATTTTGCACATGACACTTGCTCCATCAGTTGACTGATCATAGCATAAATATATAACTCAACTTACAAGTTCAAAGAGAGATTCTATAAATCCAATCTAGTCTGAATTAGAGAAATGCATACCTCTGCTGACATTGATCCACGAATGCTATTCAGGGCCTGCAGTCTCGACATAAATAGCATTCGTTAAATCGTAACGATCGGTTGCTAAGTCCTAACGATTGTTAAATAACGATTTTTGGTAGTCTCGACTGTCAAATCTATCGTTTTTCATCGCAGACGTAACGTATTTTGACGTTAAGATAAGGATTTATCGGTATGATATCAAATTTCCTAACGAGCATTTTTGACAGCCCGCTAAGTTTTCGTAACGATCATTATATTGGTTTTAGAGGATAAATAAATAATAATTAGACATAAATATGGCTGTAGAGAATGTAATCGTGCTCGAACACAGACGCGATATGATATTGCGGCGGCAAATTGCACGAAACCGGCGTGAAGGTGAAAATCCTTTGGATTTAGAGGATGGCCAATTTCTCTATAATCACCGAATAAACAAGGACTTGTTTCATGAGCTTGTTGGTGAACTTCACCCATCTATTCAAAGACGAGGGCCTTACGGACTTTCTGTGGAGTCTCAAGTGAGTGTTGAGTTGTGTAGATACCGTGCCTAAATAATATTTCTAATTATTTTTCCTAATATCCAAGATTTTTTTTTATAATTTTCTTCTTATTAGTCAAGTGGCAACTACCTATTGGCTTACAGTGGGGCTGCAGCATAAGCCAAAAGTCAGTAAGCCGAGTAATACATGCTGTAACTTTGGCTAATACCTAGATAGGTATGTCCAATTTCTAATGACCTAAGAAGAACGGTGTGCAGTTAAAGAGAAGTTTAGAAATGCTCCACAGCCATTCCATGATGTGATTGGAGCAATAGGCTGCACACATATAAAAATAATATCAATGGGGACCATACATGGCTGCTTGGTAACTAATAATAAATGTTCATTATAATCTGTCTAGAACAGGTTGCCCATTAGACTGCTGAAAGTACATTCTATGTTTTATCTTTTAGGTGATGATGGATATCCTCTGGAACCATGGCTGATGACTCTTTTAAAAATTCAACGACCAGGGACACCGGAGTATCAATACACAAATGCTCATTGTTTAGCCAGGAACGTCGTTGCAAGATGCTTGGGTGTGCTGAAGTCTGTTTTTAGGTGTATTTCCCACCAACGCATAAATACACATATATAAACTATTAATTAAATGAACCAGAGGCCACCACACCCACACAAATAGTGGACAATGATGGTAGAGTTCATGAAGATGGCCTAGAAGTTACAGGTACCTTACCAAATTATTTATTTTAAGGTATTCATTTAATGTTTTATTATATTTATTAAATAGGTATACCTATATTTGCAGAACATATAATTTTCCCCAGATTTTTATACATATTTCATTGGCATCTTCATTTATATAGCATCAAGTCCGACACCGTTGTATGAATACTCCTAAAATCTTGTTTTTGTTATACAGGATTTGTATCGTGCACTGGGAGAGCTGTTGCAGAGCACATAAGAAGAATACTCGTTAATACTAGTTTTATTTTATTGACCCACTGTGATTTAAATAAAGGCATATTAAACCATAGATTATTTTTATTTAAAAAGTTGTTAAAGCGTTAGCTATTTTATGGAAATAGCATAGCATACGGGCAGTCGTTGTCAAATGTGTACTCTACACCAATTAAGGACATTATATGTCTCTCCACCTCAGTCAGTGATGATGCCTCGGTTGCCAATTGGAATGATTTCTTTTTTTAATTTTGCCGCCTTAGTGCAGGCATGGCTTTTTAAATCTCTCCAAATCTGTAATTAGGATACCTAATGTATTCTACTAAATACAAACAAAACTGACGTGGCTTGTACTTACATTTAAAAACCAACTTGAGATTTAACGTCAAGCACTGCTCGGGCAACTTGTTGGATCCGTTTGGGAGTTTGTTGAGCTCCTTGGCAACCTCCTTCCTGCCTGTTTCAAAATTTGCCCGTGTGGAGAAATGGACGGCGTTCTAAAGTCGCCAAAAGCGCATCGATCTGCCCCGAAATACGCCTGAAACATTTAAGATATTCATTAAGTAAACACAAACTACTTCGGACATACCCAAAGTATTCAATTTTGTACCAAAAATAGGAATCGAAAATTGTTTTAGGTTGTATTTACCTGACGCTCACGCTGCTGGCACTCGGGCTTTGGCCTGCGCCTTTGTCACTGTACTCCACCATCGAAATACGGTTCTTTTCCAGTTTTTTTATCAATTCCAATTCCACCTTAATGTCATAATTTGTGTACAAATAAATTTGACATTGACATTAACATCGATAGTTTGTTTCCCATTTTCCACGTCTGTGTTGCAAGGAAGCAAACTATTTTCTTCTTTGTTATGCGTATTCTTAAAAATGGTATAAGCTACTTACACGTTTCTATGCAAAAAAGTGTTAACATGATACGGTTTACCTATCTTCTGTACAATTTTCAAAGAAAAATAGTTTTTTTTTAATATCTTGTCAACCAATTTTCCCTTTAATAAAAGGATTTTTTTCAACTGGCATAATTTTACAATAGAATCCCCCCACTATGAATACGAACATCGGTAGCGTACCGGCCACGCTACGTCAAGAAAGTGACCGATTGTGCACGGTAACTCGTCTGTCGAGACTTGCGTTTATCGTTAGCGTCGTTACGGCAAGCGTATTTTTTCGGTAAGAGTTAACGAATGTTAGTTAACGTAACGATCGTTAGCTATGTCGAGACTGCAGGCCCTGGCCTAAGTTGTGAAACACCCTTATTCTTATTCTTTATTGTACACAAAACATACAATAGGACAGTTTATGTACAAAGGCGAGCTTAACCCATAATTTGGGTTATCTAACAGAAAACCTCAGTTGCGTAGAAAAATATGCATATGATTATAGTGCATCCATGTGCACAACAAAAGATTTTAAATATACTACTCACTAAAGAAATTACACAAACTCGTGTGCAACACACAATGCATAAACATAACACATACAGCATACTTTATAATACAAAACTAGAATATTACAATTGTAAATACATAAATTAATGTGTCATATTGATAGGAAATATTCCATAATTCTTCTCTTGGAAACCTCCAGTGGAAGGCTGTCCTGTATAGAGTGTGGAAGAGTATTCCAGAGACGGACAGTGCGAACAGTAAAAAAAACCACCGTAACGACTTGAAGAGTGGGGACGAAAACGAAGGAGAAGAGATGATGAGACGACAAGGTTTTCTTCTCGGAACGAGATACTCGAAGCGTTCTCAAAGATACAAAGGAGAGTTAGGATTATGAAGAACAGAAAAAAGAAATGAAAGAGTGTGAGCATCTCGGCAGCCATTTCAACCGCTTCCGAAATTCCGACACATGGTCGTACTTTCGGAGGCCAAAAATAAAACGGATGCACACATTCTGTGGACGTTCGAGCTTATCAATAAGTTCCTCAGTCGCATCAAGAAAGCAGACATCTGCATAGTCAAGAAGAGGAAGTAGGAGAGACTGAGCAAGAGTAACTTTAATCGGCAACACTCATTCGGACATTTTCCCAGTTTAAAAAATCTGCTGTGTAAGTATATTTATGTTAACACCAGCTTCTGCGCTTCTTCTTCTGTGTTTTCATATCGCATGGGAACATTGAAGCAGTGGTTATTTATTGACTGCGGTCCACTCATTGAAGGTCAACGCAACTTTGTGAATTTTAGATATTAGATAGATAGATAAATAAATCATTTATTTAGTGCACACAAAAGACACAGCACAACACACAAAATCTCAATTAAATTATTATAATCTACATGTAGATTAGTTGGTTGAATGAATAGGGATGATGACGAGGTACGAAACAGCAAATTCTATTTAGTCCGCCATATTGGACACGTATTTTTTGCTTTTTTGCTTTTTTTCTTTCTTTTTTTTATATCAATAAAAATTCACCAAGATAAAGCGCATCAAAGTTCGGGAGTGGAGGCTTGTGACGTAACTTCTATGTATAAAGTGTACCAAGGAATGACGTCATGCGATATTTTAACGCACTGTATCGTCATAATTATTTGTTAACGTGACAAAAGGAAAAATACGTGTCCAATATTTTTTGGAAATCATACTGACGGACTGTAAATATTTTTTAGTCATCATCCCTATTGTATAAGAATAAAAAAATCCGACTTAGATTTCTAAAAGGATTAGAATTTTTCCGGATTTCGAAATACGATTTCGAATTACGGATTATCCGGATTACATTCTCTAGGCAAAACTGACGTACTTGCGTAAAAAGAATCATTCCCTATTAGGGTGTGAATTGTCAAAGATTCCTTCTGCAGAATTTCAAACTTCTGGACCCAGTCAATCAATTTGAGAAAAAGAAAACTTAATTCAAAAAATCAAAAAACCCGACTGCTTCAAAAGCGAACTAAAAAGTCGTAAACAAGGCAAAAATCATGCTGTGCAGTCGGAGGATACATATTCGCGGGCTGGCTGACCAAAATCTGGTGTATCCTCCGCCTGCACAGCATGATTTTTGCCTTGTTTACGACTTTTAGTTCGCTTTTGAAGCAGTCGGGTTTTTTGTTTTTTATTTTTTTTTATTTATTTATAACGTTTTAGTTAGTTTTTTTTCGAATTACGTACATTTTAACATATAAGTGTTATATATTTTTGAAATCACCTCTTTAAACCCTTTATTTTGATACCCCACACGGTGGGTTTGGAAGAAAAAAAAAAATTGGGCCCCCACAATTTGGCACCCAAAATTTTTCATTTTTCTATTGTCCAATTTTAATGTAGCTTATGACACTTGCAGGGTTAAGATGAATCGATTGACGTATGAATCATCAAAATCGGCCAACGCGTTTGGTCTCTGGAACGCCATATAGGAACAAACATACATAAATACATACTTACATACATACATACATACTTACATACATACATGCATAGACTGTTAAACACATTACCCTCCTTCGGCAGTCGGGTAAAAAGAAAGGAACCCATGCCAGATAAACTGGCATAAACTAGCTCCTTTACTGCATAGTATAGCTACTTAAAATCAACAATAAAGAACATTTCGGGTCCTTGTAAAATAATTGTAAGCAATGCAGTTTTATTATTCTGAACATCGTGTTACCAACTCACCTAACCTACTAATCATGACATTAATTACATCAATAAACTTCAAAATTTAAAACTCCTGACACATCTTGCGAAAACACCCGGATTCAAACAGTAAAACGCCCATAACTTTTGAACGGCTGAACCGATTTTATTCAAACATAGCTAAGAACACTCTCAACAAAATTACTTTTCAAAGAAAAAAAAATCGAAATCGGTTCATCCGTTAAGGCGCTATGATGCCACAGACAGACACACAGATACACAGCAACACACGTAAAACTTATAACACCCCTCTTTTTCCGGCGGGGGTTAAAAAACACTTTACTACCGACTTTATAATTGGACTGCAAAATAGCAGCTGATTATAGTATAATTAAATAATCGTGATCCTAAGCGAATTAAGTTGTTAACATCTATGATAAATTGTATAATTTCGTCGATGAATTATTAGTAAGTCAAGTTAAACGCAACCCCGCGTTCAAAGCATTTCTTTTTTGTTTAAAATAATAAATTAAAAGCACAGTGCAATCACAATTCAGCTCGCTCTCAATAAAAGCTTCAATCTGCTGTTCTATGCTAGATAGCTTCAATAAGCTGTAATCTTGCACCTGTAGCCAAGTTGACAATCTACAATCGATAACGCTAGTAGAAAACGAATCAATGTATGGTAATGACACATCTGAACGTTAAGTCACGTGGTCAGACCATACAAATAGATGGCGTTAACGATTGTAGAAAGAGATTCGATACGAAACGTTTGTAACTTGGCTAGGGGGGCTGTAAAAGATCATTCATTTTCTTGGAAACCTGCACAGTTATCAAGTTTTTCCTCGCGATCAAATAATTCTTCACGACGATGCTTCAAAATAATCATTTAATCCATATCAACAGACATGTAGTACACCTAAAACAGGCAAACTTAATTGGAAAGGCTCTTCACACACGGTTCACGTCGTATCAGTGTTTCAAAATGTTCACAGCTAAGATATAAACAGAAGGGCACATTTGTAGGGTTCCGTACCCGAAGGGTCCAAACGGAGTCCTATTGCTGCCACTCACGTTTCCGTCTGTCTGTCTGTCCGTCTGTCAGTCGTCTGTCACACAATTTTGTGCCGCAGAATTTTTTAACTGCCCATTGACCTATGAACTTGAAAGGAGAATGCCCATTTTGTAAGGAAACTTGGGCCCCATTGAAAAAATGGTTGTATCTTGATGAATTTGGTTGTATATTGTAGAAAAAATATGTTATATTCATAATTAGAAAACATTTTTTATTTATTTTGCGGGGTTCACGAGATATAACGATGTTTCTGTTCTTGAAATGAACCCTTATTACAATGCAATAAGGTGCATACAAATGTCTAAGTGCAGGAACCTAATCTGTTGTTGTCTGTACATATAAAGTAAAGGACACGGATGGAAAATAACACAAAATATAAATCCTATTTTTGTATAATATTGGAATCGCAGACACGATACCTCATAAGGGGCCTGTGTATGGGCAATCTCCTTTGGTGATAATGTTTATTATTATGTATATTTTCTAACAAACACCAACATATTGATAAATCTAATTTTTTCTTTGATACGGTATCCTTCCTAAGGTCGAGGTTTTCACCTCTAAATGATCGAAGAATTAATGTGACAAATTGTTAAGCAAGCGTTATTTGCTTTGATTGGCTGTTCAAAATTCATTGAACCAAACACCGCAGATAACGCGTGTTTGACAATTTGTCACATTCATTCTGTGATAGTTTAGAGGTGAGAAACTCGGCCTAAATGTGCGAAATCTGACACGCACTTGGCCGGGTTTATTCAAAAGTGCATCTGATTGAACCATACATTCTGAGGAAATACCTGTAACGCATAGTTAGTTAAAACCTAAAATATTTTTTGTTGTCCTGTGTTGTCCCACTACTGGGCAAAGGTCTTCTGCCATTCCTTATATTTCTCTCGGTGTTATGCTTTAAACTCGCCAATTCTCGAGGAAAACCAAAAAACATAGCAATGCAAATTTTGGAAGAAATTACATGGTAATTAATGGACAAAAGTTATTTACAATTTTCGTGTAAAACAGCATTGTTTTGTGCCTTTTACCACTCGTAAAGTAAACCCGTCTACAATAAATCGATTCTCGGTTCTATGCGTTTAGTAAATCATTGAATTTACTCCAAGAAGGTAAATGAAACTCAAAGCGTTATATCGAAAGACTTTTCATGAAAAGTGAGCCTATCTCTTATTTAGATATATATTTATTTATACTTTATTGTACACCACAAAAAAACCATACAGGACAGACATTTTCAAAATCAAAGTCTTATAGCACAGGGCAATCTCTTACAGACAACCTTTGTATGCACTGAACGAGATAAGAAGGATTTAGGGCTAGTGTACAATCTATCATAAATAATATTACATAGATATAATAACCTGAAATACATGTACACTTTTGTACATTATATACTAATAAATATCTCATGTATGACAGAGAAAGGAAAATAATAAATTTATAGTGAAAGCTTCATTACCATTTTCTTAAACATTGTCAGTTTTTGAGAAAGACTTATTTCTATAGGCATTCCACAACCAAACTGCTTGAATCGTAAAAGATTTGTCAAAGAAGGAAGTGGAATGCATACGATACTAAATTTAAAATTTTCTGATGATCTCAGGGACCTAGAATGAGTGTCACAGAGGAACTGAACGCTTTCGATACTTAAATAAAAGTTAGGCACAGTTTTAACGCAGCAATAACTTCTGCAACACCCAAAAAAATAAATAAGAAAGTAGCTGTAACGCATCATAATGCGTGTTTAGAATTAAAAACCAAACAATGTCCTAAGAAATTGTCTGCAACGTTGTTTGAAAATAATTATCTAACTTCATTACACAATTACACCGACGGGTTTTCTCAAAAGACAAAATTCTCATCCACACACGATGGTCCATTCACGGGTCACTGGCTCTACCGTCAACAATAAGTACCTAATGTTCAAACTGAAATAGGAAATCAAAACAACGTTAATCGTGTAATAAATAGCCTGTAATGAAAGAAAATTATTATTTTAATTTCTTGAGTTTTAACCCCCGTAAAACAAGCCAATCTTTCGAAAATCAATCCTCGCTTTTCTGCGCTTTGAAATTCATTGAATTTACTCCGACGGGTTTTCTCGAAAGACAAAATTCTCTTCCGCACACGATGGTCCACTCACGAATCAGTGACTCTAGCGTCACCAATAAGTAATGTTCAAACTGACTGAATACCTATCCGTTTGCTTTGCTGGCCACGGAAGGGATTTCTCGGCTGAACAAACAGACTGTCTCACTTCGAATATCTGGGACATTTTCGAATAATACCCGTTGTATTTGAAGGTGTTGGGACTATTCTAAAAGATTAGGCGTTAGGAAAACATACGGGGGAGTGTATTCGGTTCTGGGTAGTGTCTGAATAGGGAGGATCGAGATATGTATGTCCAAAGACGCTTTTGTTTGTGGAAAAGCTTTGTGTACATGCGTCTTGAAACACCTGTAACCTGTGTTTAAATTTCAATGGAATCCCCTTATGAATTGGATCCTAGATTCTCAGTGTTTCAAAGGTACGAGTAGGTTGGTTTGGTAATAGTTAGTTATAACTCTACAATATCTAAAAAGTCATTCATCATTTATATTTATTGCCATTATGTCTGGTGTGTACATATTTATGAATATATTACATAGCATAGGTATGTATTTATCTGTGTATCTATTATAATACAGTATTTTAACAATGTTATTGTCACTCCAATGACAACCCCACTTAATGTCAATTCCAGACACTGCAGGTTGCCTGGAAGCATAGAGCAACACGGCCGCCGGTGGTACGTGTTGCTCTATGCCTGGAAGAGATCGCATCATGTAAAAAGTCCGCCCATTGTATGTGTATTTTTTTTAATAATTGTATTGAATTTATTCACACACATAATATACAAACAAGAAGAAGAAACAGAAAAATATGGTGTACAATAAAGCATATAATAAATAAATATCCGTCTTTTGTATTAAAAGCTTACAAGCAAAATAGTGTCTATATCTGCCTAATGAAGATTCCGATTAAAAATCGACATTTTCCGGCTTCACTGGCTTTTTTTAATTTTCAGAGATGTAAACTTTTATTTACCCCTAAGAGAATATTAACTATCCATATTTATAAATAAATTATTTTAGAGTTACCAAGACTTTCGGTCGGTTATTCACATAATACTGAAATATAACACTGAAAGTACTAAAATTATATCACAAAGTCAAATTGAGGCTTTAATTCCAAACTCCCAATCCGTTCCAACAGAATACCACGTTTCAACAAGCATATAATTCAATGGAAAATTTAAACAATGCTAGAAAGCAATGAGTCGTAATTGGAACGAGTTAGTCAGCAAACACGCCGGTGTCCCGGTCTCCGGTCACGTCAGCCAATATTTATTTTATCAATATTCAAACAGTTCAGACGGCGGGTTTTGTCTCCATCGACTGTAGGGCTGGTGAAGTGGATTGGAAGGTAGGTTGGTCTCTATTGAGAGGTTAGATATTTTGGCGTAAGAATTCATGAATTCACCAAGCGCTTCCAAACATCCTTCATAATGCGCACAGCGAATGAATGGAACTCACTACCTGCGTCTGTGTTTCCGAACGCATTCAACCCGAATCTCTTCAAAATTAGAGTGAACAGGCTTCTTCTGGGTAAGCTCACTCCATCGTAGACTCTGTCTCTGTCACCTCTGACCTAGACTAGAGTCAAGAGCAAACCCAACATAAATAAAAAAAAACAAATTCAATTTATAAATAAGGTGGTAAATATAAGTTACAGAAACAATTATGGACCCTGTCGGGCACATCATATTTTATTGCGCTTAATATTTTCCATAATAACAGTTCAGTTGTATTTCCAATGTTTTTATTTAGTTTAATGTACTTATATGTCTATGTTTTTTTTATGTCATATCATGTACTATTATCTATGTCCTGTGACATACAATATTTTCTTTAGTTTTCCGAGCCAGGTATTGAATTTTGGTGGTTGTGTTACGATAATATGTAGTTGTTTTCATTGATTTATCTTCATGATATCGACTTACGATTTTACATACATACATAAACTCACGCCTTTTTCCCATGGGGGTAGGCGGAAACTATAGAACGCCACCTGCTACGATCCTTACATACTTCTTTTGCTTCACACACATTCATACATCTAGTCATACACACACGCCGGTTATGGGTACTGCGCACTTGGCCTTTCTGAAGAACATCACCTATAAGGATACGATACCATACCTATTATACGATTTTAATTTGACGAAAAAAAAAACAGCTTTTTATTCCTACTGAGAAAAGTTTGAGAAGCGATTTTGTTTTAGGCACCATAGACCTGTAAAAATCGCTAGTATTTGGTGTTGACAAACAAATTTATTCGACTACAGTCAACTTTAAAATAACGAAATTGTCAGCTGAGTGCTATCTTCTGAGATACAGACCTCGCCTAATTCAGAAGATAGAGTCAATGCCAGTAAACCTCTCTTTACCACCACAAATGCTGCTGGATTGTTATTATATAGTGTGCATGTACTTTTTTACTATGTAATCCTTCCTCTTTCTCTTTTTTTTTTTGATAAAAAAAACGGTGCCCCACACTAGGAATTTTTTCCTGTATCGTGGGTGCGTTTACAAACATATAAACACACATACACTACCGTTCGGGCATCGAACCCGCGACACGCAGCGCAGCAGTCAATCGCTCAGCCACTGCGCCAACCGTGCGCCCAAATCCAAATCTTTGTTGCTATGCTGGTGAGAAATAAACTATTTTATTTTATTTTATTTAACACGTTGTATTCGAAGACAAGAATTACGTTTTAAAGAAGCCGACTTGCCTAATTAGCAAATGTCGATGTCACAGGTTCGTGTATTAAATATAAATAGCGCTTGTACAAGTCTAAGAACGAGAAACACCTTCAAAATTAATACACAATTCAGGCGCTATTTAATACACGAACCTCAAAAACACGAAACAACCTTAAAAGAAATCATCCAAGCAAACAATCAAGCAATCGCCCAACAAACTTCGTCAGAAAACTATCGACACAACATCTTGAAGCGAATAATCGCAGCCCTTCGCGCGATGCACAATCCATTGTTAAACTCTCTAATACGTTAACGAGGAGCCATTCTACAAGTTCATTTTAAGCCGTCGCCGCCCCGCAGAAACCCCGCAGCCGCCACGCGCTTCGCCCGCACCTCGGAATGCTAAGCAGACCGATTGACATTCCATTGGCGAAGCAATCGAGCAGAAAATACACTTGTCATACATTTAACTTGGAATTTTTATGATTTAACTCGAACCGAGGGGGAATTATTACGGTTTTCTTCGAGTAGATTTAATAAGGATGGCAAACGTGTCAGGTTGGTGTCTGGTGGTGCATATTTTGATGTAAATTGAGGTTTTTAGAGCGTTATACATTATGGGATTCTAAAAGAAGGAATACTTCATGATTTTTATTGAGCAATGTACAACTGTTTTTATTTATTGTATTTATTTATTTGGGAAAAACAAACGACTACATACTAAAGCAATACATAGAGTTTATCAAGAAGAAAAACAAATGTGCACCCAGCGACATTTTCCTCATAATATAAAAAAAAAAACATTATACAAAGTTAGTACGACTTGCGCTTACACATTGGAAACAATTGTTTATAAATATAATAAAGGTACTATTGATAAAACTTAAAAAGCCATGTGTATAAAGTTATATAAGTTTTTGGAATGGTTAAAGTTATTTAATTTCGTGTAGTTAGCAATAAGTGAGAACCTTTGGGCCGGTATTTTGTAGTGAATCTAGGTATATTTGTACTAACTTACAAGAGTCAAGGTAATCACAAAGTTTTATTTACTAACATTTTCAATAAAATAAAATTACAATAGAAAAATATATCAAAAAATCAAAAAACCCGACTGCTTAAAAAGCGAACTAAAAAAGTTAAATAAAAAAACCCGACTGCTTCAAAAGCGAACTAAAAAGTCGTGCAGGCGGAGGATACACCAGATTTTGGTTAGCCAGCCCGCGAATATGTATCCTCCGACTACACAGCATGATTTTTACCTTGTTTACGACTTTTTAGTTCGCTTTTAAAGCAGTCGGATTTTTTTATTTAACTTTTTTTATTTTAACTTTTTAGTTAGTTTTTTTTCGAAATAGATACATTTAAAATTTTAAACTATAACTATAAGTGTTATATTTTTGAAATCCCTTCTTAAAACCCATTATTTTGATACCCCACACGATGGGTTTGGAAGATGAAAACGATTTGGGCCCCCACAATATGGCACCCAAAATCCGCCATTTTTCTATTGTCCAATTTTAATGTAGCCTATGACACTCGCAGTGTTAAGACGAATCGATTGACGATTTGACGGCCAACGCGTTTGGTCTTTGGAACGCCATATAGGAACAAACATACATACACATACATACACTGACACTACTTGCATACATAGACTGATAAACACATTAGAGTTTTAGATTTTTGATATTTTGTTTTTTATTTAACACTTTTTAGTTAACATTTTATTCGAATTAGGTACGTTTAAACATATAAGTTATATATTTTTGAATTCACCTCTTAAAACCCTTTATTTTGATACCCCACACGACGGGATTGGAAAAAAATATATATTGGGTCCCCACAATTTTTCTGTTCTTTAATTTTAATGTACCCAGTGACACTCGCAGGATTAAGACGATTCGATTGACGTACGAATCATCAAAATCGGCCAACGTGTTTGGTCTCTGGAACGCCACAGGTACAAACATACATACATACATACATAGAATGATAAACACACTACCCTCCTTCGGCAGTCGGGTAAAAATATACGTCCGTCAAACCAAAAAAATACATCAACCGCCTTCCTGCAAATTCGTATTTACGTACCTGTAACACTCATGAGCTAATAATTTGATCCTGCCCCATCAGAGCGGTACCGAGTTACCTGCGGGACGTCACGTCACCCGGGCCACTCGTCATCGGAACAAGTTACGAGAATACGACGTCCTTGCCGTGCGGGACCTAATTCTTGGATGCCGTCGCACGTCGCTCTTCGCCCGTCAAATTTGCGAACAGGGCTGCCGCAAAAAAGTATTCTGCCTTGAAAAATGCATATTTGTTTACCAAATTTTATAATGCAAAATATTTTATTTATGTAACAGGACACAAACGATTCATATTCGATCTGTCTATATGTCTGAGCAGTATTGTATTGGCAGTTCTATTCAGGACTCGAACCTCTATCCTTCAAATCATATAAGTAAGTCTATACCTATCATGAAATCGTGTAACAACGGTTTTTACAAAAATTACTTTACGATTTAGGCGACCACTGAAAATCACCGCCGTGCTGTGGGTCCCTCACGGTACAGCATTATGCTGAGTAGGAGTCTTCTTGCCACAGTCACGAGATGCCTGCCTGGCATCTTTTTCACCCTATTTCTTTTCTGTTTTATACAAAATGTAGGTAGTATATATGTTATTATTCTTTATTTATTTTTCGTTTTTACTAACTTAATTTAAGTACTATCTACTAATACTATTGTTAAGGGATTAGCATAAGCATGTAATTATGTTGTATGTCGTTTTGTGACAGTTAAACACTTTCTTTTCTTTCTTTTCTTGCTTTTCTTTCTTTTCTTTCTTTTCTTTCTTTTCTTTCTTTTCTTTCTTTTCTTTCTTTTCTTTCTTTTCTTTCTTTTCTTTCTTTTCTTTCTTTTCTTCCATTTCTTTCTTTTCCTTCTTTTCTTTCTTTTCTTTCTTTTCTTTCTTTTCTTTCTTTTCTTTCTTTTCTTTCTTTTCTTTCTTTTCTTTCTTTTCTTTTTCTTCTTTCTTTTCTGTCTTTTCTTTCTTTCTTTCTTATTACATTTACAATGAATAATTGCAATAATTTCCATTATATTTTCATGATTTCATAAAATTTAAGTAACTGATGCTTTTGCTGTGATGTCTATGTGTTTGCAAAATATATTAACTTAATTATGGTAATAGCTCTGTATTAAGAACTTTTATTTTGCTGTGAAAACTAGAACCATTGAATGGTAAATAGACGACACAATATGTCATACAATTGCATGCACAGTTTAAACATTTAAAAGGTACAGAATATCATGCATTCAGCGCTGTATTTGGTATTGAATGCAAGCATTGTCGGATACAGCTTGCGAAATATTTATCAGTATATCGCAAATGGCCGTGTTTGCAGTGGCAGACTGGCAGTTGGCAGGTCTCGCCTCAGTTGGGCACCCCTGACGGCCATCAGACAACGTCTTCCTTCGACTGACAGCCGGCGACATATTTTATTCACGGCGCACCGCCGTAATTCCGTCGATGCAGATAAATTGTTTTACCGCGGGAGCGAGCCACGTCCCAAGACTTTGGCGTTTGCATGATGAGCTCGTTTTTTATGCTCGAATAAAATTGTGTTAGCCACCGGCAGTGGAGCGACGTGTGAACACCGCTGGATTCCCAAGAAATTGTTTTCGGGAAGCCTGCTTTGATATTTATGAAAGTTGGCATGTTGAGACGTACGTTTGAGTGAAGGGTACGCGGTGGATTTTAACATCCCTTGGTCTATGTATAATTTGTGGTATTATTTCTCTAGGGTGCGGGATACGTTGGTAAATATGTTTGCGTACAGCCACCAGTTGCAAGATGTCATGTATCGTAAACACGTTGACACAGTCGCTTTGCTGCACGCTGCGCGACCGACATAGCTATCAATATTAAATCCCGGCGCGCAAACATCTGCTCGCGACTGCAAACGTATAAGTTTAATCAGTGGTGTTTCGATTAGTTAGAACATCGGCTGGTGCTGTTGACGGGATGCACGTTTAATTAAATGTTCTTACTTAACGTATGTCTAGATTAGGAACATTGTCTCTTTTCAATATTTTTAACCGACTTACCAAAAAGGAGGAGGTTCTATGTCCGACTTTAAGGTTGTTCTCCTTGTTTGTGCACTGATATCTCCGTCAATTATGGACAGATTTTGAAAATTGTTTGGCGTTTGGCCCGTAATTGGCCCCATTTTAATTAGGTGAAGATCTGATGAAGAACTTCGGAGATATACAACAGAACTCTTCAATAAATAACGGCAAATCTCTCGGGATTGCTGCAATCGCATTTCATAACATAACATCACGCCAGTACGCTCTAAAGGGGTACGCAGATGTGTACAGTTCACCTTAGTACACTCTCATTTCACCGGTTATGTTCAGTTTTATGATTTTCGGGTAATCTATCCTGGCATTTAGGTACCTTACTAAACTACATGCCTATTAGGTAGGTACAACTAAAAAGTGAAATTAAAACACTTAAAAAACAACCGACTTCAAAATAAGAAAACTACAAAGTGAAAAATAACTTTAACTGTACTTATTTAAGGAATAACATACAGGTATTATAATATAAATCACAAATAAATATGTAATTCCAAATTTCATCATTCAACAAACAATAAACTTGCAAACCGACTACCCGGAGGTTCCTAATTTAAAATGTATCAACCAAAAAGTACGATTGACAGAATGCAAATACGCCCCGTGTCCCACAGAAAATAAAATAAGCTTTGACCCGAAGTTTCGTGGGATTATGAATGTTTATACTGAAAATAATGCGCGGTCGTGGCGTTCGACGCAAATATTTGAAGATGGAGTCAAAGGGATGGCTTTTTGCAAGGTCCTTTGAGCAGCCGCGGTCTGCGGTCAGATAACCCGATTAGCCCGACATCATGTACTCATGAGAATTGAGAACAGAGCTAGTTTCCGTCAAGCGGTGACGAGAACTTTACTTTGATTTATTTTGTTTTAAAGCTGGGAAATTATTTTGAAAATATTTATTTACTTTTCATTTATTTGTAGATAAACGTTTGTACCTAGGCAGAGTTCATGTATCAAGGCATACTTTATAGTAAAATATAATTACAAACATTGTAGGTAACTAATGAAAGTGCGTCATTGTCTGAAGAAGACCTTTTTACCCGACTACGGCGAAGCAAAAAGGACGGTTTTAGTTTTTACCAGTATGTATGTATGTATGCATGTATGTATGTAAGTATGCATGTTCATCTGTTCCCTCATAACTTCTAAACTAATTAACATAATTTGACAAATAAGGTGTCGATGGAAGCGTCTTGTTTGTCCGCTGGTTATAGGCTATATGACGTCATGTGAAATTGAATATAGCTCCCTCTAGGGGGCACGAAGTCACGAACAAAAAATCCCCATCGCCCCATCCCATCACTTGTGTTATCATTGAACAGGAGTTTTAAAATTAAGCTTTGGTACATCATATTTTTTAACCCCCGCCGGTAAAAGAGGGGTGTTATAAGTTTCACGTGTGTTGCTGTGTATCTGTGTATCTGTGTGTCTGCCTGTGGCACCATAGCTCCTAAACGGATGAACCAATTTCGATTTAGTTTTTTGTTTGAAAGGTAATTTTGTCGAGAGTGTTCTTAGCTATGTTTGAATAAAATCGGTTCAGCCGTTCAAAATTTATGGGCGTTTTACTGTTTGAATCGGGGTGTTTTCGCAAGATAAATGTGTCAGGGGTTTTTTAAATTTTACTTGTTGTATCACTTTTCATCAATAGTACACTTGTACTTAGGTACTAGGGCTTGAACCCTAGAAATACTCCAGCAAAACTTAGATATAAAGCAGTCTATGCAGCTATTAAATTTTATCATGATCGACCTCAAACAGACAAACATTCACTTTATTACATTAAGATGAACAAATAAACGACAGGCATCAAGTTGAAGACCTAACCTTAGGTTTAATAGCGAAACATAAATTCTATGATAGTCTGTGGCCACAAACTGATGTTATGTTTGCCAGTTTGCGCTTTACGACTGACTGACAGTAAAATGTTTCCGAATAAAATTGTTATCCATCAAAACAGCGCGTTCCTTTAGCATAAGACATGCAGCGGTGTGCCTACAAGCAGTCGCAACTCAAGATGTAACGAGCAAGATGTTCTGGATAAGATAGGCATGTGAGGTTAAGAAACTCAAAAAAAAATATTGATAGAATGAATTTCAAAGAAGAAAACAAAGAAAAGTTATTCATTACAAAACTTTTTTTAAAACAAGCTTTTTTCGTATTCTTCTCAGCAAACCCTTTCATTTGATACTCATATCATGACAGTACACAAAAAAATACTAGTCCGCCATTTTGGGTCGTCCGCCATGTTGGTTTTAAAATTACGTCACTTGCATTGTCATCCAAACTAAACGTGTGTGCAATATTTCACCTTAATCTGTGGAGGATAATTGCTTTAAAATTCAGTTGCAAGATTTGACACACTTACATACATACATTGCAAGATAAATAAAAGCTTGTAAAAAGAAAAATACGTCATCTTCAAGTTATCTTGAATATTATTAGGTAAGTTCCATACATGTATTCAATCTAACAGTTGATCACCTATGGAGTTTGGCGATGATCTTTCAGAATAATAAAATTGAAATCCTGAAAACAAATCAACGCACTTGTCACAAAATGGACGGGCCGTGCTTTTTGTAAAAACGTCATGTGACAATTGAGGTGGAGAGGATCCGAGTGTTCCACTAGTCATTTTGTAGGTGAAAACGGACTAAAATTATTTCAATATGGATTTGATTTGCACAATTGCTAAGCGTTTTAAGCGACTTCCCAAAAGAAGAGATTCTCAATTCACATGTTTATGTTTTTTTTATTAAATATACAAAAAATACAACCGACTTCCAAATAGAAACACTACAAAGTGAAAAATAACTTCAACTTCGGATGGCGGTGTCAAAAGACGAAGAAACGAAAACATTAACACCGACTACCGAAATTGAGCTAATTTTTCACTAGGTAGTGTTTTTATTTGTAAGTCGGTTGTATTTTTTTGTAAAAAAGTTTTCTTTTTCTTTCAGATGTTTTTGTTTTTTTCTTTTCTATTTTTTTTCTTTTCTTTTTTGGTTTTCTTTCTTAATCGTGAAAGCTATAATAAACATTGCTACGTTGAAGGCTTTGTACCACTCCTTATACAGTCGATATTATTTAAACAGCCCTTTTCAGCACTCTGCAAAAGTAACGGTTAGCTTTGTAAGCTCATACTTATTTTTTTTTATTTGTTGTTGTTGTAAAAAAACGGTCTTTTTTCTGAGATGAATAAAATCGTTTAAAAAAAACATGAAAAACGAAACAGTTTTTTTCCTGGAGTAGGTTTTTTTTCAAGATTACGATAATAAAAATATGGTGAGGCGGTTATCGTATATGTGTTGATATTTAATTTTTTTTAGTTTAATAAGAAAATACCATTTGTTTTTTGTTAAATAGTACATAAATGTTTTTTAACATTATTTGACTTTAATTAAAACAAAACAGCCAAATTTAGTGTTTCACTTTTTCTGAAAAAAAAACAAAGGTAGAAAAAAAACAGCGGGCCAAGTATTTTTTATCAATTTACATTTCTACATCTGACCTGCTTCTTTCAAATTGTATTGAATACGTTTCGTTTATATTGTAGATAGCGTCGATTTTTTCAGTGTAAATAAAAATTTTATCGACAAATTGGTAACAAATAGTTTTAAACCCTTCTAGCAAACTAGCTCCATGTCCTGCTGACTTATTCAGAAGCGCCAGCAAAGGCTTGGCGGCCCTCCACCTGCGGTTAGGTGTAACTTAACGAACCCGCGCTGAATCTTTAATACAGTTTCATTTAATGCTAGTAGCAAACTTTGCAATGGTCCTCTTTGTTGATTTTGAAAGTTTTCGGTGTATATGGCTAATCATAGGCCGTGTTTGAGTATGTGTGGTTAGTTATTTATGAATTGAAGTTTAAACTAAATATGGCGGCGGTCGTGTTTGTTATTGTGGCGTGGTAATTAAATTACACGAAACTTGGGTTGGGTATTTTTTTTTAAATAATGGTAAAATTGCAGAAATAACAAAATTCAAAGAAATGCACAGTTGCATTTGAAATAAATTATTCATTTAAAAATATAATTTTTAAAACAAGCTTTTTTCGTATTCTCCTCAGCAAACTCTTTCATTTGATGCCCATATCATGGCAGTGCACAAAAAATAACTAGTCCGCCATGTTGGGCCGTCCGCCATATTGGATTTAGAATGACGTCACTTAGCATTGTCATGCATTGTCATCCAAACTAAACGTTTATGCAAAATTTCATCTTAATCGGTGGAGGATAACAGCTTTAAAATTCAGTTATAAGATTTGACCCGAATACACTTACATACATACAAACATTGCAAGTTAATTAAAAGCTTGTAAAAGTAATGGCTTATATAAAGTTTATTTGAGTTTAGAATTAAAATTGAAATCGGAGATATGACAGTATAAACTGGACCGTTTTATAAAACGGCAATTTCATAGGTAAATATTACGTAATATTTGGAGCAAATAAATATAACTCTTATTTCAGTTTCTCATTAGACAATAAATCAATTAACTGACTTAACAAAATTGTTCTAAATTCTGTAATTGTTCTTAAAAGCTTTTGATTCTCGTAATTATATTTACACTGTTGATGAGAAAAGAGGACAAAATACGCGCCTAATATCAATTATATTTAGTAGGTAACTCTACAGGAGAATTAATTCAATTGCCAATACAAACATCTACCTTTGCTCAGGTACTCGTCAAACGAGGCGAGTTCCCTACTTGGCAAATTAGATTTGGTATAAAGCCTATTTTAATTTGCGCCGTCGCTAAACATTGGGTGCTCTTAAATGTTTAAGCGAGCGCACACCGGCGGAGTCGCCGAGCGGTGCGGCGGCACCGGCGTCGTTGACATTCAACAAAGCAAATATGTTCTTGGCGGTGGCGCCCGACCCAGCGCGATAATAAGCTTACCGGCCGAGGGCGGGCCGCCCCCGCCCGCCGCCCGCCTTGCGCCGCCCTAGCCTCACGGTGTTATTAAATTCTTTTGTTGCCGGAATGCCCAGTTATTTAGCCGTGGTCCGGCTCTACGGGATCAACGTAAATATCTTCAACATGTTTGTCTTTTGAACTCCACCAGATTGTGGGATGAAACGGATTATTTGCATCCTCGTGTTTTTCCACTTATGAGGGTTGTCTACCTGCGGACTACAAAATAAATTGTACTATACTCAACAATGCAATATGATAAATTCAATGCAGCAGGTGTTTGCAGTCTGGTCTCGCAGCTATTGTAAAATGAGCTGCTCGAATTAAAACATTAAAATCCTCGCTCCCCCACTTCGTATGAATTTAGACAACATCTAAGCCGAGCGCGCTTCATTTCGAGCACATTACTCTCTGTTCAACAATAAAACTCATTAAATCGCGAGTGCGGTCGCGTTTTATAAATGTTTCACGTATTAATAAAATTAACAAAGCTGTGGTACACGAGAGGGCTATTGCCCGACAAAGCGTTGGAGCGTGGTACAATGGAATATAAAATAAATACGAGGAGTTTAGCAAACAGTGGTGCACAAAGCGTCCACCTGGTGGAGGTTCCCTGGCTGCTGGCTCTCTGGCTATTGAAAATTAAGTAGGGGCGACGGAGTTCAATTAATGGCCGCGAGGCGTCCGCCCGAAAGTCTCTCTCTTCACATACTGACTGCGAGAAGCCTTTGCTGGCAAATTATAGCAAACATTACTCTTTAACGCCTTTATTGCAGCACTTGGGCGAAAGTAATTTATCTGAGCAAGTGTGCATTCTTTTGCTTTAACATGAAGAATGTCATTAGAATTAATGACAGGTAACTATCATCGATCTAAACTCATAGTGAGGAGCAAATCATTCGATCAATCTCAACAAGAGATGATTTCCATCATATCCACTACAAAGCAAGAAAAATTTGCGCGGTAAACACAGATCTATATAATACCAGCGACATAAAAAAAAATATTCAAAATATCCGACTGCTTGAAAAGCAAACTAAAAAGACGTAAACAAGGAGAAAATCATGCTGTGCAGTCGGAGGATACATATTTGCGAGCTGGCTGACCAAAACCAGATGTATCCTTCGACTGCACAGCATGATTTGCTCCTTGTTTACGTCTTTTTAGTTTGCTTTTAAAGCAGTCGGGTTATTTGATTTTTTGAATCTTTTTTTTTTATTTATAACATTTCAGTTTTTTTTTTCGAGTTAGATACATTTAAAAATAAAAGTATCATATATTTTTGAAATCACCTCTTAAAACACTTTATTTTGATACCCCACACGATGGGTTTGGAATATAAAAATATTTGGACCCCACAATATTGCACCCAAAAGCCAAATCGGCCAACGCGTTTGGTCTCTAGAATACAACATGGGAACAAACATACATACATACATAGACTGATAAACACATTACCCTCCTTCGGCAGTCGGGCGAAAAGAACAGCGGTCAGCAAAAACCACAGATACCACTAATATAATCAATCCATAAACCTTATCTTTAAAAAACTAAAGCTTAGACCATACTCTATCGCGCTACCCTCTTATTGGCTGATCTCTATCGGCGCCCAGCGTCCAGCTAAACCGCTGCTTATCTCACAAATTACACCGTTTTACTCGATCCTCTCGAAAACTGCGAAAAGTAGACCTTTTTAACACAGCTTAGGACACCCCCTACTCATGAACGAAAGCTCTTTGAAAACACGGTGAATTCTCTGGACGTATGATGACGTTTTCTTTAAATCTACTGAAATATGTTTAAGGAGTTCTAAGGATTTCAATCAAAAGTAATATTGTACGTACACAAGACTCGTTCTGCAGCGTAGGTTCCATAGCGGCCTAGGCGCTTCGTAGCTGAGACGTAGACGCTTACGCAGGTCCAACGCTCAATACAGGTAGAGCCTAAGTTCTCTTACCAGATCTTTTTAGGGACTGACTTTTTATTACTGAGACTTCGCGGTCCGTCTGTCTGTCTGTCTGTCACCAGGCTGTATCTCCTGAACCGTGATAGCTAGACAGTTGAAATTTTCACAGGTGATGTATTTCTGTTGCCGCTATAACAACAAATACTAAAAACAGAATAAAATAAATATTTTAGTGGGGCTCCCATACAACTAACGTGGTTTTTCTGCCGTTTTTTGCGATAATGGTACGGAACCCTTCGTGCGCGAGTCCAACTCGCACTTGGCCGGTTTTTTTATTATTATTATTTATAGGCTTACGCTTGACCACTATCTCACCTGTTGGTAAGCGATGATAAGGTCGACGATAAAGCACGCTTGCCTAGAAGAAACCTATTCACTCTTGACTTAATGTCTCCCTGGGCCCGCCATCAGGACCTACAGACACCGGCAAGGAATTCTTATGCTGAAAGAGGTGCAAAAGGACAAACATTTAAACTTTTGCGATTTATTATTTTAATAAAAAAGTATAGTTGCAAAAAACTACAAACCGAAACAAAACATTTGTATGTATTTTATCGCCACCCAAAAATCGCAGTCTATTAACATTTTATCGGAATCAGTTCGTGGTAGGGGCGGGCGGGCAGCTTACCAATCGCCAGTTGAACCCCCGACGGCGGATTTTATTGCCATTCGTATTGTCGGCTAGAGATTTACTTTGACACGTCGGAAATTCGTTTGTTGACTCTTCGCCGCTATTTTCGAATGTCTATTTCGCACTGTTTTCCACGTTTTTCTTCGTCGTAAAAGCTTAATTGCGGTTAAACTGCTCGTACGTTTACTTTAACTGTACTTCGATAGCTTTGTGAACGTACTGACACTTGAGGATTATCTCGTTGTGAAGATTTATGTGCACTCGAGCACACAAACTGTGGCAAAACAATGCTAATTTTCCCTGCTTGAGTAACTTGAATCTAATTTATCAATTTCCGCGCCACTTCTTCAAAAACATGGCGCCCTCGCAGATGTATAACCACGCGTGTCAGGTAAAATGCATTGGGTAACACATTAACAATGTTTCCTCTGAAAGCCTTTGTCTGCACACAACGAATTACGGGGAAAGGCGAAAATTTAAATACCCGCCGGGACTGTTTTACATGTAAGAGATGCACTTTGCATGTAATGCGGCGATTAAATGAGACGACAACGTTGTGGAGAGACGCCGACGCCGACGCCGACTGCCGCTCGGCGGAAAATGTTGGATATTAAAGTGATATCATAATGTTGTAAAACAAAATGTTCTTTAGACAATGATCTCGTCTGTAAGGGGCTCTTTATGAACTTGTGATCGTTGTGTGCTTAGACTGAATGAACTACTGGGAACTATAAACAATCTTCATTATGGTATGAGCCTCCGTAGACTTACTGCTTGGAGCAGCCAGTGCTGAAATCTTCTAGCAGTTGCTGTTGGACAATCTGCAGTTTCAAAACGAAATTTACATTCACAATACACGGATCGCTTTTCCAGTCGCAGCTAAAACTGCAGATTACCCAACAGAAACCGCTTGAAGCTGTCGGCACTCTTAGATAGACTGTCTCTAAACAATCTAAAATTATATCCTAAACTATTAATTCCAAATCACATCAAGTTTTTTATCTCAAAAAAAAACTTTTTTACAAAAAAAAAAACTACCGATTTCCAAATAACAAAACTACATAGTGAAAAAAACTTTATTTTTGTTAGTAGTCTTTGTCTTTGGTAGGTACCAATTTTTTGTGTTAAGGACATGAAACTTACAAAAATAAAGTTATTTCGTAGTCGGTAACATTTTTTTGTAAAAAAGTTTTTTTATTTCCACTTTTTAGTTGTAGCTACCTAATAGGCAAGTAGTTTAGTAAGGTACCTATAATGCCAGAATAGATTACCCGAATATCATACAACCGGAAGGAACATAACCGGTGAAATGAGAGTGTACCAAGGTAAATTGTACACTTCTGCGTACCCCTTTAGAGCGTACTGGCGTGATGTTAATTTATTAAATGGTATAAACAATAAACACACATGCGATTGCAGCAATCCCGAGAGATTTGCCGTTATTTATTGAAGAGTTCTGTTATATATCTCCAAAGTTCTTTTCAAGATCGGTCCACAATTGACGGTACAACATAAAGTCGAACAAAGAACCTCCTCCTTTTTAGAAGTCGGTTAAAAATAAGTCTCACTTTTTCTTCACTTTTTTGTTCATACAGTTCATGTGCTCGACTGCACCTCACTCTGCCTACCTCGAGGGCGACAAGGCGACACGGCGACACCACTCGTCGCCACAATGGTGCAAAGGGAAGAAAACTCAATTAAAACAACGTCGCACTTGTCCGGGCTCACATTACCACACGATTAAGCCCGGTATAAGGTAATGTCGTGTATCTAGTTGTTTTACTGTTTTCATTAGTTTCTGGGATGTAAAAGCTTGACGAATTTCTTGTGTTTGATCAAGCGTGGTGGCCTTTTCCATGTTAATTACCAAGTGGGTTGCAGGTCGTATTGAGTGAGATTATGAAAGCCATGGATGGTGCGAGGCACAGATGGCGCCATATTTTTGACGAATTAAATTTTCATTTCCACTACTTACAAGTAAAATCTTCAAGAAATGCTTATTGCAAGTAAATTCTTCTTCTTGTGTGGGTTGAATCTAGTGGTGGCTTTTTCCATGTTAATTACCAAATGGGTCAGGCATTGATATTTTTTTATATATCAATGGTTGCAGGTTGTATTGAGTGAGATGGCGCAAGTCACAGATGGTGTGAGGCACAGATGGCGCCATATTTTCGACGAATTCACTTTTCATTTCCACAAAAAAATCTTCAAGTAATGCCTATTGCAAGTAAATGCTTCTTCTTGTGTGGGTCGAGACACATTACCACACAATTAAACCCGGTATAAGGTAATGTCGTGTATTGTACTACATTCATTAAATTGAGTTTTGTGAAAAATAAAGGAGTTTGCCGGAATGTAACAGCTTGACGATTTTCTTGAGCTTTATCAAGTGCACTGGTCCATATAAATACTAAATCGAGTGCAGGTTGTTTTGAGTGAGAGGGTGATAAAAAATCCTCAAACACCTGTAAAAGTAACCCAATCTTCAGGCATGCCACTTCTTTACAACGCAATTATAGTTGATTCCATATTTTTTTTCTGTTATAATTTATTGAGGAAGCTATGTAACCTGAGACCTTATTCAATAAACTATACTTCTTTGAAAAGTTCAACGGGTTTTTTATTCTTTGGAAAATCGAGGAGTTTTCTTAGTCTAGTAGGTAACTAATGATTATATTGTGCTTTACCTACTTGTAATGATCAAGCTAAGTACTGGCTGTTTCTGAACCTATTCTAGTATGATAATTAGCAGACGCATTGAACTCTTATTTACTCTAAAAAACCTTCAAAAAACACCTGTGTGACATAAACCCTTGTAACATAATGATCGTGTACCTCTAACCACAGTAAAAATATACAAACAGTATGGAAACTACCATCATTCATTCATTGCATTATTCTATTCTTGTAACAAATATGGACCATGGAAAGAATTGTGACCACTCAAACTGCACCCATGCTAACGTATCTGTTAGCAAAACATCGTCTGAAATGGATTGGGAGAGAGGCTTGTGGTATGCAGGTAATTAGTCAAATGTCATATTTATTTGTTTGTTTTATTTTAATTGCTACTTTATCAGTTGTAATGTGCAACCATGTTTGTATCTCATATTTTAACACAACAAAACGTGACCACTCGTGGCGACGCGGCACTCAGTACTGACATTACCTCGAAAGTGCCCGAGCGGTCTCGTCGGTGTGTACGTTTCTGTGAGTGTCCCGTTTCGAGCGTTTGTAGGTAGTTTCCATACTGTTTGTATATTTTTACTGTGCTCTAGCAGCTTGTTTAAATCGCGATCATTAACAGTTTAGTGTTATAGTAATTTATTAGCCTGTCGCCTAATGAAACAACCCATAAAACTAATATCCTGTTAGTACTATTTTTAACACCTTGTATGAAGCAGCTGATTGTGTTTACCAATTATTATTTTTATACCTTATTGTACACCATAAAATATGTACAGGAAAAACATTCACAAAAACAAGTGTACAATAGGCGGTCTTATCGCACTGGGCAATCTCTTACAGACAACCTTTGGATGGACTGGACGATAGGAGAAGAATTGAAGGGCTGTCTGTGTACAAAATATCATACGCATCAATTATATAACAGAGAAAGGATAAGAATAAAAATTCTAGTGAAAGCTATACCATATACGTAGGTATATAGTTTATTTTTCTAGCAATCTTTTTGTATCCTGCTCATATAGGTTCTCGTTCTCCATCATTCACGATTTCCGTGATAGTACCATAGTACCTGAAAGTTGTTAATGAGTTCTTTCACTCCCTGGTTGTCAATTAATAAAGTGACCAGTAAGTATAATAGAGGCTATTCTGCTTTTCGACGAACAAAAGCCTGTCCCTGCGCAAAAGATGATACCAATGTTCCTTTTCCCATCTCTACTTTTATGAAAAACTATACTTAATTTATATTTTATGAACCTATTCTATCTATCTAACTATGTATATAAAAGAGAAAGTATGTATGTATGTTCCTTATAGACTCCGAAACTACAGGACCGATTTCAAAAATTGTTTCACCGTTGGGAAGCTACACTATCCCCGGGTGAAATAGGTTACTTTTTAGGGTTCCGTAGCCAAATGGCAAAAACGGAACCCTTATAGATTCGTCATGTCTGTCTGTCTGTCTGTCTTTCTGTCTGTCTGTCTGTCTGTCTGTCTGTCTGTCTGTCTGTCCGTCCGTATGTCACAGCCACTTTATTCCGAAACTATAAGAACTATGCTGTTGAAACTTGGTAAGTAGATGTATTCTGTGAACCGCATTAAGATTTTCACACAAAAATAAAAATAAAACAATAAATTTTGGGGGTTCCCATACTTGAAACTAAAACTAAAAAATTTTTTTTTCATTAGACCCATACGTGTGGGGTACCTATGGATAGGTCTTCAAAAATGATATTGAGGTTTCTAATATCATTTTTTTTTAAACTGTATAGTTTGCGCGAGAGACTCTGCCAAAGTGGTAAAATGTGTGTCCCCCCCCCTGTAACTTCTAAAATTAGAGAATGATAAAACTAAAAAATATATATGATGTACATTACTATGTAAATTACCAGCGAAAATTGGTTTGAACGAGATCAGGCAAGTAGTTTTTTTTTAATACGTCATAAGTCGTAAACCGCAATTTACCAAGTACGGAACCCTTCGTGCGCGAGTCCGACTCGCACTTGGCCGGTTTTTATACCTGTATTCCTACGGGAACGGGCACTACACGGGTGAAACCGCGAGGCGTTCGCTAGTGTCATATAAATTACAAACTATTAAATTTATTTAATAAGCAAATATATGGAAACAATGTTGTTCTTCGTTGGTAACGTATTTATTTATTTATATTATACTTTATTGTACAACACTTAAATAATTACAGGACTAAACATTTATAAAGATAAGTGTACAATGGGCGGTCTAACGTAGTCGTTTATCAGTACTTCCAATTGTCCCTGGTAAAGTATAGGATATCGTATTGAAATAAACAATTTGAGTATGACAACACTACTTTTTAACCGACTTACCAAAAAGAAGGAGGTTCTATGTTCGACTTCTTATATATTTTTTTTCTTTTTTTATGTATGTTCACTGATATCTCCGTCAATTGTGGACCGATTTTGAAAAATCTTTTTTTTTGGAAGAGTATATTTCGAAATTGGTCCCATTTTAATTTTGTGAAGATCTGATTAAGAACTTCGGAGATATACAACAGAACTCTTCAATAAATAAAGGCAAATCTCCAAGGATTGCTGCAATCGCATGTTTGTTGATTGTTTATACCATTTCATAACATAACATAGAAAGAAAGAAAGAAAGAAAATATATTTATTTAGCACAGAACAGAAAGACACACAATATATTAATTAATACAACAGATAAAAATAAAAATAAAGAAAAACTAAAAAGACTGACATCCATCCGTGATCACGCCAGTACGCTCTAAAGGGGTACTTAGATGAGTACAGTTCATCTTGGTACACTTTTATTTCACCGGTTATGTTCAGTTTTATGATATTCGGGTAATCTATTCTGGCATTATAGGTAGGTACCTTACGTAACTACTTGCCTATTAAGGAGGTAAAACTAAAAAGTGAAAAATAAAAAAACCTTTTTACAAAAAAATACTACCGACTTCCAAATAACAAAAATACAAAGTGAAAATAACTTTATTTTTGGAAGTCGGTGTCCATACCGCAATAAAATTGGTACCCACCAAAGACACCGACTTCCAAAAATAAAGTTATTTTTCACTTTGTAGTTTTGTTATTTTCAAGTCGGTAGTATTTTTTTGTAAAAAAGTTTTTTTAAATTGTATATTACTTTTGGAATCTCAAGCAAAATATGAAATTAGTTGGACATTCGCAAGCGTAGTGCTCCATGGAGAGAAAAGCTATACAAAGGGTCTCCAACTTTTTCAGCGTGTAAGCGTCACACGGGTAGACGAATAATATCTTAGTGTGGGGCGTAAATGTGCGACTATTTGACCAATGACCGTCTTCGGAGGGAGGACTGCGATACGAGCACGAGATAACGGAGACATTCCGTGATTCTACACACAAAGACACTAAATCGCTGTTATAAATGAGGCTGTTAAGTCTCTTTTGGAGAGTGCTGTGGTGATTTAGAAGGTAAGCATTTATTTGTATTGGCTACAAAAGCTGCAAAGATTTGGTTTTTTATTACAGACTCTCTTAATTCAAAATCTCTATAGAGTATTTTGCTAACAGGTGCTAGACAGCTCAGAGATTTTTTATTAATAATCCAGGCAAATAACTGTAATTAGAGGTCTATCTGAAAAAATATCCTTGTTAAGTAACTAGGTACTTTCAGCGCAATGATTTTTATTATGATAGTAAACTATGTTCTGTGAAAAGTCGATAATCCAACGTGCGAAAAAAATAAATTGGTTGTTTTGTTTAATTTTTTTCGCAGCGAATGTCTTATTTTCCTGGGTTATGAGACTGATGGTTGTGAAGAAATCTAAAAATAAATGACAAACGGGTATCGATACTTTGAAACTTCTGGCAAACTACGCCATAGCCACAGATAAAATAATACTAGCTTATAGATGCCTCATCCCATACAAAGAAACCGTGCCGACGTAACTAGCGTTTTTCATCTGATTATACCGATATATTTTTGTAAATCGATCGCGTTCGGTTCCGTTCCACGGCGATAGATAGATCACCACCTATATCCGTGGAACGGAACCGAACGCGATCGATTTACAAAAAATAATCAGTACCGTAAGTGGGACGTCAGGAGCTCGTGGCTTAATAATAACAGCCGCACCGGTCGATCATCAAGGTTAAGCAACGCTCGACGAGGTCGGTCCGTGGATGGGTGACCATTTTCAACATACCGAATTTCCTCCGTGCCTCGGAAAGCACGTCAAGCCGTTGGTCCCGGCTGTCATTTGAAGATCTTTGACAGTCGTTACGAGTAGTCAGAAGCTTGAGATCTGACAACAGTCTAGCCAAGGGGTACCGTGTTACCCAGTTACTGGGTTGTGGAGGTCAGATAGGCAGTTGCTCCATGTAAAACACTGGTACTCAGCTGAATCCGGTTAGACTGGAATATAGTTGGGAAAAGGCTAGGCAGATTGAATCACTACAGTACGTCGGCACGGTTTCTTTGTATGAGATGAGACACCACTGCCATAGCTTAGATTGCCACTACTTTAAAATGAAAATAATCCCAACACTAGAGCTATCAACCAGACAACTAAAACCAATAAAAAGCACACTTTATATTACTCTAACAACAAATGAAGCGTGCGTCAACATAACACAAAAAACAATAAAATTTCATTTTACGTTCAGGGGGCTGACCACAAGCTCTTAGAGTAAGGTTATTTAGAGATCGAGTAAGGGACAGATGTATCTGACTTGTATACATCTGTCACTTACTCGATCTCAAAATAACCTTACTCTAAGAGCTTGTGGTTACCCCCTGAAGTCTTTAAGTATGAAGCGACGAGTAAGAGCCGTTATGCGTAACACCTTTAGAGTCCCGGTGGGGTAATATATTTTCAAGTTGGCTCATTAATTAATTGGCGTCTACCGCGATGGGCCGTGTGCTTTTTACGACGTCTATAAACTTGTGTAACTGTGGGTAACTTCATTATCTGCTAGTCCTGGTTAGCTGGAGGAACTATTAAGGTTTGCCTAGTCGAGACTTCTTACATACAAACGTAGTATGGCGATTACTCCACTGTTTGACGATGTACGTTTAAAATGAAAAATTATATAAATTTTTCTCATCATTATCTAGCCCTGTATGAAAACAAAAAACAAAAAAAAAAAAGTAAGTTATGAGCGTCGAAAGTTCCATATTTCAACACGCAACATGCAACGCATCTTTGGGCGGAAATAAATACCATATGAAGAAGGAAAATTACAAAACAATCACTCTATAGGGATAGATTAGTAGTTCAACAATGCAAAGAATTTTATTTTGAAAATATACATTTAGTAGTTTTTTCATGATATCCATACTCCCAAAGGTCTGTTAATAAAATTTCGCGCGCTCGTTTTCGTACTAAATCATCATCCTTTTCGCTACAAATTTGCAAAAGTGCTAATTTGTACGCGAACTATAAGCTTCTTACTGCTCATCACAGCATCTATCTCTTTCGCACGTTTTGTCGGATGAGATAGCATGCATTTTAACAAAGCGCACAAATAGTTCGTGCCGTCGACTAGGGCAACCTTAAGAGGAAATGCGGTTGCAGACACCCGACTGGATTTCTTAAGAAAAATGTCTTATTTCAAGGTTTGGCTCTCGCCTATTTCCTCCTCCAATATTGGACCAATCTAAACCAATATTATAAAGAGGAAAGATTGTTTTGTTTGTTTGTACCGAATAGGCTCCGAAACTACTGGACCGATTTTAAAAATTCTTTCACCTATGGCATGCTACATTATGCCCGAGTAACATAGGCTATAATTTTGACGGGAGCGAAGCCGCGGGGGTCAGCTAGTTTAAAATTTATTCCATAAACTGAAGATGTTTTTACTTAGTAAATTCAGTCGCATGTCCTCGACCGCATCTTCTCTTAACACGGCGGAAGAAACTGAGCAATTACTTCAGGATATGAATCGTGAAGATTGAGACGTGCTTATCCGTTGGGCTGTAAGTGGGAAGAACGAAGGCTTTTTATAGATCAACTGCCAAGACTACAGTAGCCAATGGCTCTTCAACATAATAAATGTATTTACTTAATAATTTTAGTTTGTTATATCCTAAGTTTGGGATCAATATGCGAAGTTTAGTACTGATCTAAGTGCCGAAGAGCACTCTGAAAGCGTGTGAGATAATTGAATGAAATTAAAAGACCTTAATTTACTATTGTGATTCCAAAACTTGTAGGTCGATCGACCCTGGTTTGTAAATTCTTCATCTTGATATCTTGTTAGACAATATTTTCTCCTACCAAAACAAACAAGAGTTATATCCCGTACTCGTTTTACGTATATTTAATTGCAAGCTACTGTTCGCAATTAAACAGTTCTTAGGCCAATTCAGTTTACGATCGAGCCTCCGTTCGAGGCTTTTCGACGCCGCAATCACTTTTACGATGCTTTTTGTCAGAAATTTGCCATTTTATAGCGGAGTCGAATAAGTTTGTTCGCGTCGTTTGACGGCAAATGGCGGTGCGTTGATATCGATGCTGATTTTCCGTACGGTTGCGTCTAAATCGTAAAATAAATGACTTAAAATTGGTGTCGTTAAATTACTGGCGTAAATAGTAATTTGGTCAGATCAACAACATTTTCATGGTCTCGCGATTTCTTTGGTAATTTTGAATGGAATTTTCTCTTCCTAAGGTGACAATCAAATCAGTAAAAAAAAAAACCAACCAAGTGCGAGTCGGATTCGCGCACGAAGGGTTCCGTACTTGGTAAATTGCGGTTTACGATTTATGACTTATTAAAAAAAATACTACTTACTAGATCTCGTGCAAACCAATTTTCGGTGGAATATTACATGGTAATGTACATCATATATTTTTTTTTAGTTTTATCATTCTCTTATTTTAGAAGTAACAGGTGGGGAGGCACATATTTTATCACTTTGGAAATGTCTCTCACGCAAACTATACAGTTTAGAAAAAAATATATTTGACTGCGGTTCACAGAATTCATCTACTTATTAAGTTTCTATAGTTCTTATAGTTTCGGAAAAAAGTAGCTGTGACATACGGACTGACAAACAGGGTATAAGGATAATAAGGGTTCCGTTTTTTGCCATTTGGCTACGGAACCCTAATAATTCATTAAATTTAGACTATCAAAGCAACTTTTGAATTAAAAAAAAAACAATAGACAGTCCTCCAAAACGCCCGCTTATTACCATGATATTAAGCAAGAAGTGGCGCAACAAATTCCGCACCAACAAATATCACATGAAATGTGTTGCTGCAGAGTTTGAAGGAGAGCTTTAATATACTTTTCAAACGAATCCAAAATAGCGAAGAATTTGATTGTTTTCAAAATCTATCACCTCAGCTTTCCATCCCTCACAACTAAATCCCTTTAAACAAAGATCACGTGCCATATCTCAGGGTGTGTTCCCGGCTTCCCGCTAACACCCCTTGACTCAGAAGCGAACAGTTCGTCTTCCACTTTTAATAGCGTGGAGCGCGTTCCGAATGCAAATCACCGTCCCACCACATTCACCAAAACCTGACTATTTACGTAATTCTCCTCGTCTCCATTCCTCCTCGAAATTTTATAACTTTTCAAACTTCGAAACGAAATTGTACGCACGTTTTAGTAATAATTCGGATTCAAAATGGCGGGCGTTGAATTCGAAATAAGTAATAGCCGAACTTGTTGTTATAATTTCTTTTATTTTGCAACAATATTATTGTTTTATAAATTAATATTACATGTTCTTAAGTAAAATGTATAGTAACAAAATATGTATATTACAAATAATGTTATCAGAATTAATTTCAGGTACATGATCTATTAACACCTAAAGTTGTGTTTAGAAAATGAAATTTAAAAAATAATGTGTACAATACGAACTTATAATTATAAATACATTGGATACAGCCAACGACTGGTTGTTTTGTACTAGTTTAAAGTCACATAATATTTTATGGAAACGACTTTTTCTAATGAATTATAGCGATGCTCTAAGCAGCTTTGAAATTAGGAGTACACAGGGTCAATTTTGAAATCTTCAGGGAAAAGTCCGCATCCCCCCGTGGGTGACCGCATTGTCGAGGTGGAGGCCTCAGCAGCCGTGGCTTCGTTACCCATGGTGAAGCGAAGAGGAACCCGTGGAGGGGCCGCTCGTCAGTGTATTTGCCGAATAAGCCGACGACGTAGCGACCATCAAGTATGTTGCGGTGCCGCTTGGTAACAGAGGCGACATCACAACTGTGGCAGGCCGCGATGTCGTATGGGGCCTTCCATACGATATAGCGACTGAGGGTTGGAGAACGCGGCAGGGGAAGAGTGCCGGTATTGCGGCGTGCTGCTCCTCCTACCTTTTGCGGCCTGGACAAGGCTGCCACCGTCTGATGGCGGACGCGGTAGGGCCGCAGGGAAGGGCCCTATCCACTGCGGCCAAAAAGTGGCAGGTGGCGGGTCACTGACCTGACCCGTCACAGAAGGACCAAAAGTGCCATACACGGGGTCGTCTGGCGCCCATGTGCTAGTTTGATCCCTGGGGTTGTCACGGCGTGCAATGTCTTCTGGTACGCCGGTGATAAGGAGTTATCCCCAGAGCAGGATCCGGTGATGGACAGCCGCGGCGAGTTCACGGTGAGTGCTAACGTGTTCCTGCCATAAGCGGCACAGGGGGACACCGTGGAGTTTTAGTGGGTTAGAGTCCCACATAACTGCGCTATCTCCCCGTGGTAGCGCAGTATGCATGAGCATTTATAGAAGCCAAAACAATTTTTTTTTTTATTGGGAAACCTCCACATAAGTGATGGGTATCGATAACAGACAAATGACAAAAAACTCGATGTCAACAGCCACTCCAGCTGCAATTTTAAGTTTATCATTTGACCACGTAGGGAAAAGGGTCAGTCAGTAATAGCGTGACGGTTGACAGGACAGAATGGAAGAAAACAACGTGTTGCACCGACCCCAAGTAACATAGGACAAGGGCAGGCAGAAGAAGTTGATCGCGTACATGCAGTTTTTACTATAAACCTTGAAAAGTTATCCAAAAACCATTATGCACTTTAAATAATAGTTTTGTACACGTTTATTGTGCGGGTTTAGTTATAAGTTGTGCATTTTCAGCACTGCATAGAATAAAATACTGTTATTAGTAAAATCATATAACTATACAAATACTCTTTATACTTATAAATGAACAAACATTAAAATAGTTAAAGTTACCGTAAAACGGGGTAAATATATACGAACGCAGAGGTACATACACAACTTTGAATGGTATTTTCACTTTCTTGATATTATTTGCGGCATTTAAGAACACCAATTTTTTAATGATTTAAAATTAAAAAAATATCGATGCTTGTAACACACTTAATTACTATAAACCATAGTATTCATGTATAATGTATCGTACAACTAGCGCCATCTGCGTATAAATCTGTAAACTGTTATTGATTACAATTCCTTTGAGGAACGTAAGTAGTAGAGGATTACTTAGTCAATTTCATTGATTGCATTGGAAGTAGTTTGCATTATTACTACTAGATGTCGCTGTTTATTAGCGTCCTGTTTCTGCATCGCGGTGTTAAAAACCACCGCCAACACAAAACCCCTACATGCATTGTTAGAATTTTTTGTTTGTTTGAATTAAAGTGAAAATCCTAATCATAGTTTTGTATCGATTTACACCCCGCGTGCGTTTCTTTTCATCCCGTTTTAACCATTACATTTTATTCATGTTGGTGTTATTTATGGCATTTTTTCCAATATCTGGTCCTAGTTCATCAGTTTACTTTTTTCTAGTGATATAATAAGTTTCGGTAAAAGGATTTGATTCTCGATTCTTCTCAAAAGTATATTCAAATTATTATTCTATTCAAAACTTTTTAAAATAATCAATACAAAATACGTAAAGTCTATTACTATTTTTAACGTGTGCTGCTAGAATGGGCACAGATTATTACTTCGTCTTATATTAAGTAATAGGAAGAAAAGTAAAGTAAAATTAGTATTAATAACATTAAGATCTTTATACATTGGATTGCTGCAACGAATTCGAGTAGGTATACTTATTTTTATGATAATACTTATAGAGAACCTTCACCATAGTAAAAATAGCGATTTCTAATACCACGTGTAATACTAGGTAGAAGATTAAATCTTCTAAGGCCCGATTTTTCAATAGTCTGATAACTTTTAACAAAATGACGGTTTGACAGCTTTTGTATAGAAAATATGTCAAACGGTAATTTTTATTCCTTATTTAAAAGTTATCAAACTATTAAACAATCGGCCCTAATTCAAACATCTTATTTATTGTGTATTATTTTAGCAACACAGATATATAACAGGTTTTTATATTGGTCTGATATACCAGGTGACACAGAAATGGATAGTTATATTTTTAAACTGCTTTTACCAAAGGAAATGAACGACTTTGCTCAACGAAGCCATATTAAATTCTCAAAAGAAAAAAAAACGCCTTCATATTTTTGATCAGCTGATGAAAGTTTGATGTGGAACTTCCGCTTTTTTTTTTGGGATATTTAACTTTTGACACGGGGTCGCAGCGCTAACAATGAAAAATTTGGTTCAAATAAATAACAATAGATGGCGCGATATGCAGCGATTTATTTATTTATTTAATACTTCATGCACACAAACGTACAGAGCCGGACTTAATGCCTTAGGCATTTTCTACCAGTCGACCTTTGGGTGATGCAGAGAAAATAGTGGTAGGTGCAAAATTTTGAGTTAAGCAAATCGCGTTTATTTAAAACGTATACCTATACTATAAATACAACATATACTCAAATAATAAACTAAATACATAAATATATCTAAAAAATAAGTAGTAATAGTTAAATAATTGAAAAACATGATTTGTTATTGAATTATGTGTAAAATTAACATTTTCTGGAATTGAACATAAAATTGTATGTTCTTGTTTAAGACGGTACCCTGACCAAAAAATCGGCATGGGATATAAGCATTCCTATTGGTCTAGCGGCACTGGTGGCGCATGAATTACAGTAGTGAATACGCCCAGATTTTAGAGTAAAATCTTTATAAAATCGAATTTTGGTCTTTTGAAAAAAAAAAATCTACAAAAATGTTCGTTATTAAATTGTCTATCCATTAGTGTTAGTACAAAAAATAATTAATGAACACTTTACGAGGAGATGCATACTATCAATAATTATTTCTCATTTTTTATGTTTATTTGGAAGGAGATTAGTGAAATATATACAACATTTAAAAAAAACTAAATCTACCATTTTAGAATCAATATTATGTAGAAATTTAATGTATTTTTATTAATTGATATTTCTTTTTAAATAACGAGTAGATAGCTCCTAAAAACAGCACAAAAAACGGCTTGCGCGGCGTTTTGCTCGGGGTACCGCCTTAATCAACTCTCCTAAGCAATAATTTATGGAATATTGGGCTCTCAGTTCACATTTCAAGGATTATTTGAACGGATCATTTAAAATTGAAGCCACTAGAAGGCGCGGCTTTAAATTTCTGAGGTTTTCAACTCGATTGTTTAAATTTGTATTGCAACACATTTTGGTGCAATGAAACTGTAAAAACGTGCATAAAATACTATAAAACAAATCGTCAATGTATTTAGAGAATAAAATATTCACGAACCGAGTAAACCCTTTTACTTGCAAGTCGCTGCTAACACCATTTATCCGTTCCGGATTCCGTAGAGGTTCCGTTCCACGGCGAACGGAACCGAACGAGTTTGATGTACAAAAAAATATCAGTTTAATCAGACGAAAAACGGTAGTTAGTTACGTCGGTTTCCTTGTACCGTATGAGACATCTGTATGCTAGTATTATATTATCTGTGCTTTTAACCAATTCCATGGGTAAAGCAGTTTTAAAATATAACCACACCTTGCCGATAGGTACACTTTGTACAATCGAGGCAATATTATTTTTCACGACCGTATGATTTTTCATGATAATTTACTTTAAGTTTTTCTGCACTTAAGTACTCTAAAATACTGTCACATTATAATTAAGTACTTAACAATCTAAACAAGAATATTTCTATTTAAATTACTCTAAAACTAAGTACATGTAGTACACTAAAATTGTACAATTTATTATCAAATTTATAAGAGACAGCCAATGTGGATATACTTACCGCGTAAACTCTTAATAAATTAGAACCTAATGTTAGTAACACAGTTATAACTAATTTGTTTATTAATAAATATATTTCTTGCGTTAAGGAACAACTTGGCACCATAAGTTCTCGTTTACAAATAAATTGTTTTTTTAGAATAACAGTTTCTAAATTATTCATTCAATAACACTGATATATAAAACATTTTAAATACATTCATGTAAAACAAACAGCCTTATTTTTAAAAACTTATTAATAGTTAATTTAAATACTGAATAGAAGATTCTAGATTCAAATTCTCCATTGTAAATTTGAATTAAGAATCTGTTCAAAATGAATCAAGAGGAAATGCGGTCGCAGGCATCCGACTGAATTTAAAAGATATTCAATAAACTGAAAAATAAAGATATATACTGTGCATATCAACATATAACCTGCCACTGACCTGCAAATTGCAAAAATCTTAAGAAAATTTGAATCTCGCGGGCTACCTAAGCGCTTCCCTCTTAAGAGGAAATGTGGGCAGAGAAAATTGAAAAGATATTACATAAACTGGAAAAGAAAGATATATACTATGCCCCTATGTTTTTCGTTTATAGTTGTCTAATTACCCGACTGCCGAAGGAGGGTAATAGTCTATGTATGTATGTAAGTATGTATGTATGTAAGTATGTATGTATGTTTGTTCCTATATGGCGTTCCAGAGACCAAACGCGTTGGCCGATTTTGATGATTCATACGTCAATCGATTCGTCTTAGCCCTGCGAGTGTCATAGGCTACATTAAAATTGGACAATAGAAAAATGGCGGCTTTTGGGTGCCAAATTGTGAGGGCCCAATTTTTTTTTTCTTCCAAACCCATCGTGTGGGGTATCAAAATAAAGGTTTTAAGAGGTGATTCCAAAAATATATAACACTTATATGTTTAAATGTATCTAATTCGAAAAAAACTAACTAAAAAGTTATAAATAAAAAAACTTAATTCAAAAAATAAAAAAACCCGACTGCTTCAAAAGCGTACTAAAAAGTCGTAAACAAGGAAAAAATCATGCTGTGCAGGCGGATGATACACCAGGTTTTGGTCAGCCAGCCCGCGAATAGGTATCCTCCGCCTGCACAGCATGATTTTTTCCTTGTTTACGACTTTTTAGTTCGCTTTTGAAGCAGTCGGGTTTTTTGATTTTTTGAATTAAGTTTTTTTTTTGTATATTAGGTCTCTATTGACAGCACAATTTTGAGCATCTTTTGAGGGTTCTAGTGCTCATCAAAAAGGGTATATCTTTTATTTTCAGTTTATAGAATATCTTTTAAATTGATCCAATATTGGAGGAGAAAATAGGCGAGAGCCTACCTCGAATTACGACTTAGCTTAGGATGTTCTGTCGGATGTCTGCGACCGTATTTACTCATATTAATGATACAACATCGATTTTAACTCTTTTCGAACGGAATGACTTCTTTTGGTCTCTAAAAGTAATACAAAATGATTGTATATACATTTCTACACAGATTTAGCTTATAAGGCACATAATTTTTGCACGTTATTAAAAATATTTGTTAATTTTTATATAAAAATCACTGTGTGACTAGAAAATTTTCTTCGTCACGATCAATAAAAAAATCATGTTGCAGTCTCTGCTTGGCTCACCTACTCGGCTCGCCGTTTATTTCGATCTGAAAAATAGAGAAAAAGGTAAATAAAGAGCTGTGCTACTAAACTTCACGAATCGACGAAACAAACTATAATTTTTAGTGAACTGTAGACGAACGGATACATGAACATGGTTCCCATCTGAAGCCGAAAATTAATTTCAGCTATTCAAATGAAACCCAGCTTAATTTTGTTGTAAAAAATACATAGTTATTAATTACATTATTACTGTTTTTAACCGACTTCCCAAAAGGGAGCAGTTTATCAAATCGGAAGTTTCTATTTTTTTTTTGTTCGGGCATAAAACCGTCATATGTAAACGGATTTGCAATATTCTTTTTTGTTCGAAAGAAGTTTATCCCGAAATGGTCCCATTTAAATATGGTAAAGATCTGATGAAGAACTTCGGAGATATACAACAGAACTCTTCAATAAATGACGGCAAATCTCTCAGGATTGCTGCAATCGCGTGTCTGTTTATTGTTTACACCATATCATAACATAACGGGTACGCAGATGTGTACAGTTCACCCTGGTACACTCTCATTCCACCGGTTATGTTCATGTTAGGTACATATTATTCTGGTTATCTATTTTGGCATCACTGTGGGCATTATAGCTACCTTACTATAGAACTTGTCCATGTACCACTACAAAGTGAAAATAAAAAAGCTTTATTTTACCATATTTAATATTACAGCCGACTTTCAAAAAATAAAAACACTGCAAAGTGAAAAATAACGTCAATTACGGAAGTCGGTGTTCCTGTTTTGGTTTCTTCGTTTTTTGACACCTCTTTCCGAAATTGAAGTTATTTTTCTCTTCGTAGTGTTTTGTAATTTTTTGGAAGTCGGTTGTATTTTTTTATAAAAAAGTTTTTTTTAATTGCTTGTATACAAAAAAGTATAAAATATAAAAAAGTAATATAAAAAAGTGTTACTACAGGTGGCGAGAAAACCGGTGTATTTTTTACAGCAACTGCTTAGCTAAGAACTTTGTGCTATGACATTTCTTATAGGCGTTGAGCATATCTGTATGTTTGTGGAATATAAATACTGGTACGCATAATTAATATTATATATGTAGGTTCCAACTGTAACATTATAATTTTACATGAACGAATGATGATATAAATAATTTTAAATGACTGTGGCAAAAAGGTGTGACCTTTCACACCTTTTTGCCACAGTCATAAAATAAAAATATGTTTACGTATTTATCTTTTGTATTTATTTGTCTTTTGTATTTATTTGTCTTTGGTACCTCTTGGTTATTATCATTTTTCGACACCGACATCTGGAACGAATTTGTTTTGAATTTTAAAGTCATTTATTTTTTGGGAAAAAGTTTTTATTTCTCTCTTTTTAGTTTTAGTACACCATCACAAAAATGAGCAATTTCTATAGTACGGTACCTAAAGGTTTGACAAAATACCCATAATAACTCAATATACACATTCGTGCTGTTTGTCGCTAAGGAGTTCGGTTGTATGCTCCATATTTTGAAAACTGCAGGACCGATTTTGATAAAACTTGCACTATTTCCTAAGTTGAGAGATACTCAATCCAACACAAAAATAATGATCACGATCCGATAAGTATTTTCGGTAAAATGCGTGGCCAAACATACAAACACTTATGAAATCTGGCTCACGTATTTAGAAGCCCACATAGAGTATCATATGTGAATATTGTGCAGTTCCAACAATATTACATACATGTGTGTCGAATTCCTCTACTTCTTTAACCGACTTACCAAAAAGGAGGAGGTTCTATGTTCGACTTCTTGTATGTTTTTTTTTTTTTTTTTTTTATGTATGTTCACCGATATCTCCGTCAATTGTGGACCGATTTTGAAAATTCTTTTTTTGTGTGAAAGAGTATGTTTCGAAATTGGTCCCATTTTAATTTGGTGAAGGTCTGTTGAAGAACTTCGGAGATACACAACAGAACTCTTCAATAAATAACGGCAAAACTCTCGGGATTGCTGCAATCGCATGTCTGTTTGTTGTTTATACCATTTCATAACATAACATCACGCCAGTACGCTCTAAAGGGGTACGCAGATTTCTCATTTCACCGGTTATGTTCAAGTTTCATGTTATTCGATTAATCTATTCTGTAGTTATAGGGACCTTAATAAACAACTTGCTATTAGGTAGGTAAAACTAAAAAGGGAAAAATAAAAAAACTTTTTTGCAAAAAAATACTACCGACTTCCAAATGAAAAACTACAAAGTGAAAAATAACTTAACTTTAGGAAGTCGGTGTCCATATGGCAAAAAAATGGTTCCTACGAAAGACACCGACTTCCAAAAGTTAAGTTATTTTCACTTTGTAGTTTTTCATTTCGAAGTCGGTAGTATTTTTTTGCAAAAAAGTTTTTTTATTTTAAGTCAGTCAAAGTTATTACTATACATATAATTCTCGTAGCTGCTTTTCAAACAGCGATAAGTATAAATAAGACAATAACATATCAACGGAACATGATACAGGATAAAGCGAGAATTAATCCAACGATTTTATTTATATTTTTAATGAATACCAATAATCCAGTGATGTCAGATAATGTTAGCATTTTTTTATGAATTCAAAGATAACAACTTGAAATTCTACACAACGAGGCTATTAAGGTTGCTCTAGCCGATCATTCTTCGATACAAACGTAGTCTTGTGATTACTCGACTGTTTGACGGTGTACGTTCAAAATGTATGGAAAAAAACTAAAATAAAATATTTAAAGTTCGATAAATAGAACGTTCCATATTTCAACACTCATATTAACGCATCTTTCGGAGCAAATAAATTTCATAAGAAAAAGGAACATTGCAAAACAGCCACCATACAGGGCTAGATTAGTAGTTCAACAATGCAAATAATATTATTTGGAACAGATGTATTTAGTCGTTTTTGCATGTCGGTCTGTCTATAAAATTTCGCGCGCTCGTTTTCGTCCTAAATCATCAATTTCGCTACAAATTTGCAAAATTGTGTATTCGTACGCGAACTATCTTCTTACTGCATTTTAACCCCACGCAAAAAATAGTTCATGCCGTCGACTAGTGCAACCTTAAGGCATCATGATATATGGATTTAATAATATCTACCAAACAGCAGCTACGTCCATAAAGATACCTAATCGACGTCACTGCTGACGTCAAAAGTTGCATTAAATTTCTGGTAGGTACTGATTAACCACCGTCTTAATAATGGTTATATTGCAGCAGTGACCAAAATAACGTTCAAATAAAGTTGCCAAACCTGATCAACTTGATGTTTAAGCCCATACCTAAAACATATATTTTGTATTTTTTTGAATCTTTCTTGTTTACATATTTTAGCGAGGTTGAACAAATTTTTAGTTCGGTTTCGCCTGCCCTATAGAGTCAATACTAACTATAGTTCTCGCCAAACTTCTTGGCCGCCCTGAATTTGGCTACAATGGCAGTATGATGGTTGAGCTTAGTGGTGCCGATCCATGCGTCATGTTCGTGAACGGGCGCCATCAGTTGGTATTGGTCATAACTTAGCTGCCTCGGCCTGTTATTGCATTTTTTTGTTAAAATTGTTTGTTACTGTAGACGCTTTTACGTGTACGTCTTTTTACATAGTTCTCACATATATGTATTTTTTCAACAAGAATGATGTAACCAAAAACTTGTAATTGAAATTGATGGAAAAGAGCGTCTGTGGAGTTTCTTGCAAATTCTTCTCCATTGTGATCTACTGACGCTTGCGAATTTGCTACTTGAGTCATCTTTTTATTTTTTCGTTTGACAATTCAAAAGTACCTCTAAGATGTATTTGAAATAAACTATTTTGATTTTGTGTAGTAAATCTGATACAACACCGTTTCGTGTCTTGCGCATCGGTAACCTAACTTCGGAGCGACCCAGAAGTTTGGCGGGAACTGAACTGTAGATTACAAAAAAAAATGTTGTTACCTTATCAATCGTAGCCAATATAAGAGGTGCAGCATGTGCGGGTGCACTATCCCTATCCGCCAGAGCTCTTCTGATGTCCCCCTTCCGTTCTATGGCTTCTTGAGGCAAAAAGCGCCACATGCACGGTGTGAACAGCTCAGCGTCCATCTTCAGAGACTCCTTCTTGTCGAACAGCCAGCCCACGATCATGCCCACTGAGAGCGTGGCGAATAGACCGAGAGGTGCTATCCAGTGGTATGATATCCGGAATAGTGGGAACACTGTTTCTGGGTCCTGTTGGTAGAGTTGTGTTTTAGTACGGGGATTTTTTTTAGGGAGGGCCAGATTAGGTTGGCTGGTGGAACAACACAAATGGGATAATATTCAGTAGATATTTCGGAAAAGATAACAAAAAGATTATTAGTTGTTAACTCCCTGATAGATATAAAGGGGTAGTAGAACGCCAAAGAAATTATGGATGGATTGTTTGAAAGGTGATATGGCTAGAAAAGAGATGACGGAATCATCAACATCATCATTTCTGCCGAAAAACGTCCACTGGTGGACATAGCCTCTTCTCCAGCCGGGCGAGCACGGCCTCTGTGAACTGTACTTGGTTACATTTATGTATCATCATAATAACTTATCTTAAATCTATTTGATAGAGTTAATAGCTCAATTTACTAACTGTAAGTGAGTGCACACGCAATTGTGCGCACGTGTGTGAGGAAGTGTGAGTTAGGGTGTGTGTGTGTGTGTAAGTGTCAGTGTGTGTGAGTTACGGTGTGCGTGTGTGTGTAATGTGTTTGACCAAATGTAAAATGTATTGGGAGAAGCCGCCGCATATTAAATAGTGGTCAACCAGAAATTTAAATCTGTGTCGTTCAAAAGTGCCGCTTAGTGGCCTAATTAAAATAAAGAATTTGAGTTTGATATTGAACATTTATAATTAGCACAAATAATGTTTATTTGCAGATCTACAAAAAAAAATATGAAGGTACTCTGATTTTTAATTTCGTAGACTAAACTGAAATTTGAAGGGTTGCCACTTTATCTTTAAGTACATAAAAATTGTGTTGTATCCTAAGTGATCGAAAGTTGATCGAAAATCGAAGTAGATCGAAAAATGAACTATTTCACGGCAAGAAAAATACGGTTGTTAAGGAACCAGCGGCCCTTATTTAATTTCTACTCATTTATGTCAGACTTAATTCTATCGATCGCATTTATTTTATTGTTGATTTCTTGTTTAATACAATAAAAGTTTTTGTATTATGTGTATAACTTTTTCAATTATTACTGTTATATTTAAATATATTACGTGTATATTCACCAAACATGTATTTAAGCCAATAAGTAAAAGTTAATTGAGGAGTCATATACCATCGATTCGATGCATCACTTATGATTGAGCCTTACTGCAACACTATGCTCTGCGTTTGTAACATTAAATTAAATCAAAAAATCAAAATACCCGTACCGAAAAAATCATGCTGTGCAGGAGGAGGATACATACACGCGAGCTGGCTGACCAAAACCAGATGTATCCTCCTCCTGCACAGCATGATTTTTCCCTTGTTTACGACTTTTTAGTTCGCTTTTGAAGCAGTCGGGTATTTTGATTGTTTGATTTAACTTTTTTTATTTATAACTTTTTAGTTAAGTTTTTTTCGAATTAGATACATTTAAACATATAAGTGTTATATATTTTTGAAATCACCTCTTAAAACCCTTTATTTTGATACCCCACACGATGGGTTTAGAAGAAAAAGAAAATTGGGCCCCCACAATATGGCGCCCAAAATCCGCAATTTTTCTATTGTCCAATTTTAATGTATATATATGTGTATATAATGTACCTATGACACTCGCAGGGTTAAGACGAATCGATTGACGTATGAATCATCAAAATCGGCCAAACCGTTTGGTCTCTGGAACGCCATATAGGAACAAACATACATACATATATACATACATAGACTGATAAACACATTACCCTCCTTCGGCAGTCGGGTAAAAAACTGGCGAAGTGCGAGTCTGACTCGCGCACGAAGGGTTCCGTACCATTATCGCAAAAAACGGCAAAAAAAAAACACGTTTGTTGTACTTATGGCAACCCCACTTAAATATTTAATTTATTCTGTTTTTAGTATTCGTTGTTATAGCGGCAACAGAAATACATCATCTGTGACAATTTCAACAGTCTAGCTATCATGGTTCATGAGACTGGTGACAGACGGGCAGACAGACAGACAGACGGACCGCGGAGTCTTATTAATAGGGTCCCTTTTTTACCCCTTGGGTACGGAACCCTAAAAAGTAGGGTCATTGGCAGCTGTCAGTTTAGTCAATGAAATTAAAAATCACAATATAGTAAGTAGGTTTACGTTTTTTTCATATGTGATTACAAAAGACCTTGGCGCATAAATAGATGTTGTTTATTTAAGACAACTAACCCAAATTGAATCACATAATTCGTGTCACACATATTTCCCTATTAACTAGACAGTCACGTACATCAACACTATCTGCAGACATAATAGGTGCCATATTTTTTTTAAAGATGTGTAGTAAGCCTTTTTATCATTCATCTTTACGAATGTCTAGAATAAGGTCGGCACGTGTTTCAAATTACGCTTTTTTTTTGCATCTGGCAATTTTTAAGACATTATCGCAAGAGTCGATGCAGCCGTACCGGCCAGCGTAAAGGAATGACTTGGAAAATGATTTTTCACAAAGATAATTCTACTGTATTCTGGTCTCAGATCATTAGACGGATCCGCAACCTAATTGTGTAAGTGAATTCGGCAAAGGAAACAATCTGTTTCTTTCCCAAAAACGACTTTTCGTATTGCAAAAAGTAGTTTTTGGGAAAGAAACAGATTGTTTCCTTTGCCGAATTTACTTACACAATTAGGCTGCCGGTCCTCATAACGACCGCTTTATCCCATAGAATAAGATATACTTACAAGAGAATTCAGCATTGGATCCACATAAGAGGCGTTCCGGGCACAGTCCATGGTGATATTGAGCGGCGGGGCCCTCAACCCGTTGGCTGCGGCGGTCTGGGTACCCAGAGACACGGTGCCGGCCAGCAGGGCTCCGGCCACGGCCCCTGCCAGTGCCCCTCGGGGCCCCACCCACCAGCATACCATGCCGAGAGTGAATACTCCACATGTTGCGCTTGCGGCGATGGCTGATAAAGCTGTTGCTACACCTGTTTATTATACAAAAAGAGGTTATGATTCAGGATATGCTGAACTTTTTGCAACTATTTAAAAACCTCAATTGTTTTCTACAGCTAACAAAGGCCTCTCCTTCCTTCTTCTAAACTTCTCCGTCTTATGCAGTCTCCGGCCAAGTTTGCCCCGCAAACAAGGTCAGGGGGGTGACCATGCTTAAGCTCCTAGAGTAAGGTTATTTCGAGTGTGTAAGGGACAGATGTAAATGGCTTGTATATACTGTCCCTTACGCGCACTCAAAATAATCTTAGTCTAAGAGCATATGGTCATCCCTCAGGTCGCCACATCATCTTCGCTACGGACGGAGGATATTTATTTAGGGGAGAATAGGGATGATGACAAAACAAAACTATTTAAGTCCGTCAGTTAGATAAAAAAAAAATGGACACGTATATTTTTTTCTTTTGCCACGTAAACATTAAATGACTACGATACGATACAGAAATATCGTGTGACGTCACTCCTAGCAATACTGTATACTGACAAGTGACGTCACAAGCCCCCACTCCTGAACTTTGATGCGCTTTATCTTTGTCAATTTTTATTCATTTGATAAAGCAAACAATACATACGTGTCTCCTTTTGCCATTCTGAAATAATATTGTGCCTCAGAACTAATTTGTGTTTGTTCTTGTTTTGTTACAGTTGGCAATAAATGTTTTCTTTCTTTCTTTCTTTCTTTCTAATATTATTTGATAAACTCACTGACGGACTAAATACAATATCATTTTTCTATCCAGGATACATCCCTATTTTCCCACGGAAAAAGGCAACAGTACAAGAGATCTTTTCTAAACAAAACAAAACCAAAAAATGAACAAGGCATGTGAAAAAAAAACATGATAAAATCTAAAACTCAGGCCAAGGCAAGGCAAAGAAGCTGGTTGACTTACCAAGGACTCCGCCAAGTTTCTGGATAACCAGCACCATAACCACAGATACGAGGGCAAGGAGAGCGGTGATGGCTCTGGCCAGCATCCCTTCAGTGAAAGGCTTCAGCTTCAGCTTCAACCAGCCGTGGATGATGTCTTCAATCACCACCAGGGCACACGCGTTCAACACTGCTGAAAGTGAACTAAAGAGAGAAAAAAAATTCAAGAACGGTTACCCTCGGTTTCTGAAAAGCTTTTCAACTAAATCTGCTGTCAATGTCATCATGCCCTTATAATATGTCGAGGGGGCTTAAAGCAAAAGCGCCATCTGGTAGAGTGTTTTAAAACCTTTCGGATGGTTCAACTCGTTTGAATGCAATGTTACCACTATCCCAAAGAAAATTGAGATTAAAAGTCGGTTGAGAAGCAAAAACGATACTGTCCTCAACAATTTGAATGCAAATACTCTACTATCCAAATTGACCAATCACTGCAATCACAGAACGGTCGGCCATGACACTTTTTTAATGGCGGTGGATGATTTTTGTGGGCAAAATCGCCACTGTCCAAGCTAATACTGTCCTGTCATAAATTTATGTTTTTCTATAAAAATACGCTTGTTGCCATGGTTTGAGCGATAGCTATTAAAATTATCTATGAGGTCAGAGAAATCAGTTATCTATAAATTTTAATTTTAGCGATAAACAGTTTTTCCTACTTTTCGTCAAAAAAAATCTTGGACAGTGGCGCTTTTGCTTTCAGCCCCCTCTGTATCTACTTCTTATATGCTTATTCAGCAGATTTAAGCAGTTTCTGGCCAGAATTGATCAGGCTTTCAGAAAGCCGGGGATTGTAAATAATTTTGTAATTTACAACATGTGTCATATCAGAAGAAACGATTTTTTTAGGGTTCGCGATATCAGCAATGTAACCGTGGTGATGAATTACCTAATTAAGATAAAACTGCAAACGCAAAGACAAATTACTTGATAAGCATTTTCTTCCGTAAATACATGACCAATATAACCTTCCCCAAGGTTTTCCACTGTACATACTGGTGACAGGAGAATTTTTTGCATTATATTCTAAGTGGTCTCAGTGGTCCTTTTCTTTCCATGAGCAAGAAAACTAAATATTATTGGTCCTTATTTATTGGGGAATTTTTAACTGCACCTCTATTTAGAAATTTAAGCAAACAAAATATCTCCACTAATAACCTACTGCAAAACAATATTACTCACCGTAAAACAAAAATACTGATTTGCACACAAATTATTCAATTAAATATAAAATAAATGTGAATTAGTCCAAGAGCGAGCGAAGCGAGCTCGGGAGCTTAGGGCACCCCGACACGGATAGGTTAGGTTCGAAGGAGATGACGGGAGCTGAAGTGAGCGAGCAAAGCGAGCGAACTCAGCTCCCGTCATCTCCTTCATGTTAGGTTACTTTAGACCCTGCAGACAGAAATAGGAGCCCTGCGCAGCGGGGCTCCGTCGACTTTGTTTCGTTTCCCCCCCTCCCTTAAAACTTAAATATTTTGTTGCACGCGAAGAATTATTAGATTTACTTTTAGTTAACAGATAGTTATTCAGTAAAACAGTTAAGCTTTAAAGATCTAGCAGTATAGTATAATTCATTTATTTGTTGAGCAAATTTAGTGTGCAATTCAGTATTTTTGGTAGTAATTTCGAATATTTTGATTGAAAAAAGGGGAATTACAGTTAAAGTATTAAATACCACCCTTATTTATTTATTATTATTTATTGTAAACATTATTGTACACCACAAAAAAAAACACACAGGACATTCATTCACTTATACAAGTGTACAATGGGCGGTCTTATCGCACTAGGCAATCTCTTACAGAGAACCTTTGGATGGACTGAAAGATAGGAGAAGAATTTAGGGCTGTCAGTGTACAAAATATTAAAAATAATATTACTTAGACTTAATAAAAATACAATACATACATACAATATTACATAATATACTAATACATATCAAATATATAACAGAGAAAGGAGAAGAATAAAAATTATTGTCCTTAGTAATCAGTAACGTTACCAAGAACCAATCGTAACGTAATACATTTTGGCAGATAACCACACTGTTTGATAGGACTTACCTAAGTCCAGCTCCGAATACTCCAGCTAAAAACACGCCAGACAGTCCAGGCAGGTGCTTCACCCTGGACACATAGGTCACGAAAGCTGGAAGTAGCCTGTCATCCACTAGAGGTACACCACCAGGGTCGCAGCCTCCCTGCACCCAGGTCGCCCAGGCAGCCAGGCCGCACCACACGCAGAGGGAGATTGCCAGGATTGCTCCAATGCAGAATATAAAGATGGCACTGGAAATATTGGTTTGAGTTACATAAGAAGGAAAATTGTATATAACCATAAGCTAATAATATAGCAATAGTATAGTATATAATAGCAATAATATAACAGAATTTTTAAATGATCGTACTTAGTGCCTATCATTTAACACAAAGTAAAGTATTTCTATAAATTGTTTATAAACGACTGCATGACAGTAGATTATATAATTGTTTTTTATTTTGTTAATTATATAAATTCAAACGGTTTGGTGACGCAATACAATTTTTTTGTATGCAAAACTTATAGATCCTATTACCAAATGTTATTTTAAGACCATGCAAATCTGTATACTCATGTTTTTTATAAAAATAAAATTTCATATCGTTCATATCATATCATAAGGTATCCGATGGTTTCTGAATTCTATTGAAATTTGGACTAAAAGATTCTACTAGACGTTGCTAATTCCTCGAAAGCAATAGCTCTAAATACACTTAAACAGGTACATAATTTGACGAGTTGCTTTTTTTCAGAAACTGAGGAGACTCGTCTGAATAGCCATACTGGCTATTCAGACGAGTCTCCTCAGTATTCCTATAAAATAAATAAAATTGAAGTGTCTATATGGAATATCAATATAACAACGTTTTATTAATTGCATGTGAAAGTATATAAGGTACTAATAATAAATACGAGTTTGACGCGGACGAAGTCTCGGTAAACAATCATCGCGTATTCAATATTTGTCACAGTACATGCATAAAAACAGATTTAGTTAAAAAAAAAGACATATACATACATTGAGCTCGGTCAAACAAAACGAAAATTTGAAGGTGAAAGGGTTACACAGGTTTTTACCTAGTCGTAGTCAGGGCTACAAAATGAACTCTGTATTTAATTATTATTATTATTTTTTTTTTTTTTTTTTTTTTTTAAAAACGTTGCCCCCCAATTATATTATTATTATAATTTATTATTTATATGACAATAGAATATTCGTAGGTGGCTTATTAGGCAGGGCGCTTTGCTCGCAGAACGGATGGTCGACGGGACCAAAAAGTTCTGGAGTGGCGAACTGTGAACCGGAAAACGCTGCGTTGGAGGGCCTCCCACCAGGTGGACAGATGTCCTGGTGAGGGTGGCGGGAGTCCGCTGGATGCGAGACGCATGGGACCCGTCAACGTTGCGACGCTCGGGCGAGGCCTATGTCCAGCAGTGGACGCCTTTCGGCTGATATGATGATAGATGCTGATGAGAATATTGCAAGGAGTATATAAGGATCCTAGCAAGTGGCGTTCTGTAGTTTCTGTCTACCTCCATACCAAAAAGGGCTTTAGTTTATACATATAATTATGTAAAATATTTGATTTAATTTCATCTTGTCTGGTGATAATGTGCCTAGAGGAGATGGTGGCTAAATAATAACAGCCGAACGGGTCGATCTTCAAGGTTAAGCAACGCTTGCCGAGGTCGGCCCGTGGATGGGTGACCATTTCAACATACCGAGTTTCCTCCGTGCCTCGGAAAGCACGCTAAGCCGTTGGTCCCGGCTGTCATTTGAAGATCTTTGACAGTCGTTACGGGTAGTCAGAAGCTTGAGATCTGACACCAGTCTTGCCAAGGGGTATAGTGTTAACCAGTTACTGGGTTGAGACACTGGTACTCAGTTGAATCTGGAAAGACTGGAAGCCGACCCCAACACCAATGGGAAAAAGGCTAAGCCAGATGATGATTCAAAAGAAAGATAAACTTCACGTCTTTGTGTAGGTCATGACAGTGAGGCAATGTTAATTATGTAAGGCAAACTATTTTCCATCATTCTGTTACAACATAACATGCATCGGTACCGCTGCCGTAAATAGATGTCCGCCGTCAGCCCGGCTTGACATTCAACAAACAAAAAAGACGAATCTGGTATATGTGGAAGATTTTGGCAATATTTTGATGGAAAACTTTTGGTGAGACGTGTGCAGAAGCTAACTTAAATAGTCTTAAGCATATACCAATAAAAATAAATTGTATTTATAGATGCATCAGTAAGTCAATAGTTACCTAAACATCTACTGTGATATATAACTTATCACATATTAACTGTGGTGTAACATATTTACGTAGTGGTTATATTATCTTTCTTTTCTGTGGTTAATTTATTCTTTCTTTTGTTATATTATTATTCTGAATAAAGAACACAACATTTATTCTATGACATACCACGACTGCAAAAAAACACTCACTCAATGGCTGGTAAATAAAAGTTACGAAGAAATCGATTCAATCCTACATACGATCACATAATTCTAGAGACACATTGACGCAAACAAACACAAACACACACAAACACCTGGTGCGCACACTATATTTTATTAATACATTTTGATGTTGGTATTATTAATTTTGATGTTGATCGTGACTTTGTTTTGCATTTTGATTATGATTATGATTTTGGTTTAATTTTAATTTTGATTATGATTTTATTTTTGAATTTGATTTCAATTTTAATTTAATTTTCCTTTTGGTTCTAGTATTAATTTTAATTTTGATTTAATTTATATTTTGCCATTAATTTAATATTTGTATTTTAGTACCAATTGATTTTGTATTTTAATTGAATTTATAGTTTAAATTTCTCACTTATGTATTGCTAATGTAAACCGGAAGAGTGGAAATACCTAATACAAGCAATTTTTTGCTTAAAAGGTACTTTCTATCATTATATTGTAATGAAGTATATAAGTTGTAGAAATAAAAGTTTTTTTTTTTTATATTTCTATTTTTATTTTATATTTTTTGGTTTTCGTAACTACGTCACGCCCTAGGCGACCACTGAAAATCAGCGCTGTGCGTTGTGGGTCTCGCACGGCACAACATTATGCTGAGTGGAAGCCTTCTTGTCACAGTCACGACATGCATCTGCTTGTACTTACTCATAATCCTTTACTGTCCTCAAGTTTAGTATTTTATTTTATTTTAATCTTACTTTTCTTTACTAACATAATTTAAGACGGTACCCTGACCAAAAAATCGACATGAGATATGAGCATTCCTATTGGTCTAGCGGCACTGGTGGCGCATGAGTTACAGTAGTGAATACGCCCAGATTTAAGAATAAAATCTTTATAAAATCGAATTTAGGTCTTTTAAAAAAAAAAAACTACAAAAATGTTCTTTATTAAATTGTCTATCCATTAGTGTTAGTACAAAAAATAATTAATGAACACTTTACGAGGAGATGCATAATATCAATAATTATTTCTCATTTTTATGTTTTTTTGGAAGGAGATTAGTGAAATATATACAACATAAAAAAAAAAACTATATCTACCATGTTAGATTAAATATTATGTAGAAATTTAATGTATTTTTATTAATTGATATTTCTTTTTAAATAACGAGTAGATAGCTCTTAAAAACAGCACAAAAAACGGCTTGCGCGGCGTTTTGCTCGGGGTACCGCATTAAGTACCTACTAACTAATACTACCGTTAAGGTTTTAATTTAATTCAAAAAAATTGTATGTCGTTTTTGTGACAAATAAACACATTTTCTTTCTTTCTTCTTTATATAGGTCTTAGGTACTCTGTTCTAGAAGAAATAACCTATCTAAGGTATAGCTCACACACAGGTTTTGCAAATAAAATGTAATAGTTTTGCAAATAATATCAATCAATCAATACATACAATAAATCTATAGAAAAGTCGTTTTTGTACATCGAAAATATTCCCAAGTTTGAGCCCATGTTTGTCTGTTTAGTTGTGGACACATCACGTAAAATATACGAAATCAATGTAGATAACTTTTATACATAAAAATTGTGCGTAACTTGAAGTATTACTTAGTTTTTGTTTCATCGCAATCGGTCCACTCTATCAAAAGATATATGAATTTAAAGTGTTCAAGAATAAAAATATCACAACACACGCTATTCAGATACTCGGGCAGTTGCACAATGCACAACGCCATCTATCGAATATGGAGTTATATTCGATAGATGGCGTTGTGCATTTGACATCTTTTTCTAGCGGAAGAATGACACTAGAAAAAGGTAGGGTAGGTGGGTTGGTAGGTATGTTAGTTAGGGTAGGCAAGTAAGACAGGGTAGGGTTCTAGGGTTGACGGGAGCGAAACCGCGGGCATAGCTAGGTAAGGAATAAGAAGCAACTTCAGGATTTATCGTACTAACGAAGGTTTTTACTTTTATTAAACGTAATCTACCGGCTATTCGGCTATTGTAAAGACGGTACCCTGACCAAAAAATCGCCATGAGATATGAGCATTCCTATTGGTCTAGCGGCACTCGTGGCGCATGAATTACAGTAGTGAATACGCCCAGATTTTAGAATTAAATCTTTATAAAATCGAATTTTGGTCTTTTCAAAAAAATAAATCTACAAAAATGTTCGTTATTAAATTGTCTATTCATTAGTGTTAGTACAAAAAATAATTAATTAATACTTTACGAGGAGATGCATAATATCGATAATTATTTCTCATTTTTATGTTTTTGGAAGGAGATTAGTGAAATATATGACAACATTTAAAAAAACTAAATCTACCATTTTAGAATCAATATTATGTAGAAATTTAATGTATTTTTATTAATTGATATTTCTTTTTAAATAACGAGTAGATAGCTCCTAAAAACAGCACAAAAACGGCTACGCGTGGCGTTTTGCTCGGGGTACCGCCTTAATGCAAAAACTGCCGGTATTGTTGAACCACATAATATTCTAACTGGTCGATCATAGCAAAAAATCAAATAAATGCACGTAATGATTTGTCAACAGTTAAATAGGCTATGACGAAAATGAAGAATAGGTTAAAATGGAGGTTAACAGCAGAGTCACAAAAACAAATTTGTATATTTGTGTACGAGATCTGAGATCCCTTAATCACAGATAAGCTCCTCTTATCAATTTATAATATCATCTCATAATCACTGTTTGCTGCTCCATTCTAAACTAAACAAATATTGTCTCTGTCTCAAGGACACAAGACATACCCTACCACAATGAATTGCATGTTGTGATAAAACGGTGGATAAAATAACATTCAAAACTATAGCAACACATTCTAAAGACTAAATTACCTTCTTTATTATAGAAATTATAAAATATAAAATCGAATTTTGGTCTTTTTAAAAAAATAAATCTACAAAAATGTTCGTTATTAAATTGTCTATCCATTAGTGTTAGTACAAAAAATAATTAATGAATACTTTACGAGGAGATGCATAATATCGATAATTATTTCTCATTTTTATGTTTTTTTGGAAGGAGATTAGTGAAATATATACAACATTTAAAAAAAACTAAATCTACCATTTTAGAATCAATATTATGTAGAAATTTAATGTATTTTTATTAATTGATATTTCTTTTTAAATAACGAGTAGATAGCTCCTAAAAACAGCACAAAAACGGCTACGCGTGGCGTTTTGCTCGGGGTACCGCCTTAATGCAAAAACCCTAATACCTTCTTTATTATAGAAATTATACTTCGAAATTCAAATCATTGGCATTCTTTCAACATGAATGTAAACACATTACTAGGTCATCTACCTTTGCTTTTCGCAGTAAAAGTCAACACTAAAATTTAAAAAAAGAATGCAATGCCAGCTTACGTAAATGCAAGAAACAGTTGCCTCTTTACACCCTTTTAAGGTTGGTCCGATATTATACTCCTATATTTCGAGTCGTATTACATAAGTGCTACTTTCACGCTTGTCTGTGGTAAATACTCACGTGATAGCTTTCCTCTTTGTGGGCAGAGATAGGTACCTCTGAACCATGGTCTGGTTGACAGAGTTGAAGCATGTCCAGTATAGGAAGCCGCCGAAAACAGCGCCCCAGCCAGTCTGACGCTCGTACGGAGAAAAACTCCAACTGCATGACAAAGAAAATAACATTATATACCAACATTGATCAAAGATATAGGTCTAGAGGCATTTAGAGATACGTCAACCTAGTAATTCATCAACTCGTTCTACATGCCTACGGACCATTTCGGCCGATTTGCAAAAAATCTAAACGTCAGACGAGTTGCAGAATGAAGATATTATTTTCATTCTGCAACTCGTCTCACGTTATTATCAAAATGAGAAATGGTACAATCAGTAGGAAAAGTGTTAGTGTGGCACTAATAAAAAAAAAGAATTTGTTATATAATATTTAATCATCACAAGATTGTCAAATATACACAAAAAAGATTAAATCATCACAAATTTGACATCAATTAACACACGAGGTAATAATGGACATTCATAATATAGATAATAACCAGCGAAACATCACTGGTCAAAATAAAAGATTTTATTGTATCTTCACACTTTTCATAGGTCTGTCCTCAAATGTAACCTCCTTATAATAGTACTCGCCAAACTTCTGGGCCTGAAGTTGGCTTTCCGATGCGCAAGGCACGAATCGGTGTTGTTTTTGTATGAGATTTACTACTGCGCAGCCATTGTAGCCAACTTCAGAGCGGCCAAGAAAGAATAATGGCAGGTGCCCATACATTTTTTTAGCTGAGATTGAATTCCTACGTCTTTAAATGAAAAATATCTGGTTTAACTCAGGGTGATGTTCTGAATTAGTTTGTTCAAGAATTTTTGTTCGAGAATGTCGAGAATAATAGATATTCAATCATAAACTTTTGTAGGTTATGTCTGGGTAACTTTAAATAATGTGTTTAATAGGTAATATTATTCAATTTCGTGGAAGTAAAAGGCAAATATCGCATTAGCATTTTCCTTACCTAGTTATTTCAGCATGAAATGTATAATATACTCTTTGGAATTAGTATATTTATTTAAACTGAGCGACTTTGACGTTTATCAAAAGGTCGTCGTCCTCGTCAACAACCAAGCTATATTTTTTAAACTTGGATACTAGTCTTTTTGCCAATCATTACTTAAAAGTAATTCATTTATTTCTACTACACTACAATATTCTTATCAATCTGCGAGAAACATCTATACTTAGACATAAACTGTATTGTTAACTTATTTACTGCAATAAATACATTAATTAATATAGTTACTACTTGTCACTTAGCAGATAAAATATATAAGGGCAACACTAAGCTAAAGAAATTAACTAAAAAATCAAATAACTTTTTATTTATTATGATTTTTTTTATCCGTTTTGAACCAGCCCAATAATATATTTAAAAAACGTAGACAATTAATAGAACGTCTTTCGTATAAAACTCGCTTCCAGACGCTCAAATTTAAGTCAGCTAAAATCTCGCCATTGTTCTTTGCGAGAACTATAACCATTGTTCACTTATCTACCTGATAATAACCGAAAGTCATACATGTCTACTACTCGTATTAATTTCGGATAAAACTTGAACTTGTGCGTTTGCTTGTAAAATTAAACAATAAACTGTTATTCTAGAAAAATATTATTAAGTAGGTACTGATTTTTTAAGGGATATTATAAATTGCATATCAAATAAATAATCGCCTATCAATACATACTCATCATTTATATTCTTATTTACATCTAATAACTTACTTCACTACAAATAAACTAAATGTTTAACAAAACTCAAACTGCAGATAAAACGAAATTATACATCAATATAACATTACTTTTTTCCTCATAATGCAATACTGTTAAATTTATTTTTGTACAAAAATACTACATACATAGCATAAATACTGACTGCACAGCAAATTTTCCATATTTCATAGTCTATTTTAGTTGATCTACGAATAAATTATGGTCAAAGAATCAGTCCAAGAGCGAGCGAAGCGAGCTCGGGAACTTAGAGCACCCCGACACGGACAGGTTAGGTTCGAACGAGATGACGGGAGCTGAAGTGAGCGAGCAAAGCGAGCGAACTCAGCTCCCGTCATCTCGTTCGTGTTAGGTTACTTTTGACCCTGCAGACAGAAATAGGAGCCCCACGCAGCGGGGCTACGTCGACTTATTCGAAAAATCGCTGTACGCTGCGAAAATAAATTGTAGTGTGTTTAGTGATATTTTGAGTTGAATATTTTGCTGTGCAATCAGTAATTTTGATGGGAATTCGGCATCTTATTGCGTAGAAAAAGGATATTTTTTGATTTGCGTTTAAATACTACCCATTTTTTAATAACAAATAATCTATGAACAAAACGAAAGTAAATACTAAAATTGATTAAAAAATAATTGTTTTATATTGTCTTACTAACTGTACCAAACGTTGATAATGTTTAAAGTTTCACACAAAAAGAAACGTGGGATGAGATGCAGAACGAAAATATTATTTATTTTGATTTTCTGCTAGTCGGCCTGATTGGGTATGAGAATTACTCCGTCAACCGTCTAAGTCCAGAAAAAAAAATGAGATAACCTTGGTAATAATCAATACCAATCATCATCATCATCAACCAATACATATAAAAAATCTGTAGAAAAGTCGTTTATGCACATCGAAAGTATTTCCAATAAAATTGTTAAATTTGTACACTAGGCCTCTATTGTCAGCGCAATATTGAGCATTTTTTGAGGGTTCTAGTGCTTCTAAAAATAATGTATCATCAAAAAGGAAAACATAGGGCACAGTAGAGTACATATATCTTTCTTTTTACCCGACTGCCGAAGGAGGGTAATGTGTTTATCAGTCTATGTATGTATGTAAGTATGTATGTATGTATGTATGTATGTATGTATGTAAGTATGTATGTATGTATGTATGTTTGCCTATATGGCGTTCCAGAGACCAAACGCGTTCGCCGATTTTGATGATTCATACGTCAATCGATGCGTCTTAACCCTGCGAGTGTCATAGGCTACATTAAAATTGGACAATAGAAAAATGGCGGAGTTTGGGTGCCATATTGTGGGGGCCCAATTTTTATTTTTCTTCCAAACCCATCGTGTGGGGTATCAAAATAAAGGGTATCAAAATTGTACTAATTTTAAAAGATATTCTAACTGAAAAAATCAAAAAACCCGACTGCTTCAAAAGCGAACTAAAAAGTCGTAAACAATGAAAAAATCATGCTGTGCAGGCGGAGGATACACCAGATTTTGGTCAGCCAGCCCGCGAATATGTATCCTCCGACTGCACAGCATGATTTTTTCCTTGTTTACGACTTTTTAGTTCGCTTTTGAAGCAGTCGGGTTTTTTGATTTTTTCAGTTTATAGAATATCTTTTAAAATTAGTACAATAATGGAGGAGGAAATAGACGAGAGCCAAACTTCGAATTATAACTTTTTACTTAGGCAATTCAGTCGGATGTCTGCGACCGTATTTCCTCTTAAGATTCTCCGCGGAAGAATTACCCTAGAAAAAGAATTGGTAGGGTAGAGCATAGCTAGTAATGAAATAAACCATAGCTCCTATAGGTTTAAAAATCTTCCACATCATCATCTTTACAGCCGAAAGGCGTCCAGTCCACCCTAGACATAGGACTCGTAAGAATCACCACATCGCCCTGGCCTGTGATTCTCGACTTCTTCAACCAAAAGATTGCCGCGTCCTTCACTAGTTCAACGACCTATCGTCCTATATGAGGTATATTTCTGATGGTAGATTTAAAAAATTTGCCGCGTCCTTCACTAGTTCAACGACCTATCGTCCTATATGAGCTATATTTCTGATGGTAGATTTGCAATAATCATATTCATTTTGCTCACTTCACTCAGCGGTTTCGGCGGTATTTTCTCTTATTTTGGGCAGAAGTCCAATAAATTCGTCAACATTGTCGTCATCACGATGAGCGTTATGCAATAAGTGAAGTTTAATTTTCATAACTAGCAGACCGGGTCATTAGATGACGAGATGCATGACAAATGCAATATCTCATCATTTTCATCATCATTTCAGCTAAAAGACGTTCACTGCTGGGCATAGGCCTCCCCAGGCTTCCCCACATTGACCGATCCCGTGCGTCTCGCATCCAGCGATCGGTCCACCTAGTGGGAGGCCTTCCAACGCATCGTCTTCGGATCCGGTTCGCGGTCGCCATTCCAGAACTTTTCGGCCCTATCGGCCATCCGTTCTGCGAGCAATGTGCCCTGCCCACTGCCACTTAAGTTTCGCTATTCTTCGGGCTATGTCGGTAACTTTGGTTCTCCTGCGGATATCCTCATTTCTGATCAGGGTCAGGCAAGGAAAGTCACCCAAAGGGCAATCCCTTTGGGTGACTTTAAGCTGTCTGATAAGGCCCATTGTGAGCGACCACGTCTCGGTCCCATAAGTAATCACTGGCAATACACACTGGTCTTAGACTTTTGTCTTGATAGATTGCGGTAAATTGGAGGGGAAAGTACAGCGCAACTTCCCGAACGCCGCCCAGCCGAGTCGGATTTGACGGTTGACCTCTTTCTCGAAGCTAACCAACTGGACTGTTTGTCCCAGGTAGACATAATCGTCTACAACTTCGAGTGTAGAATCTCCGATCTTGTAAAATTCTATAATTTTCCTTTTTATTATTCTATTCTATATCGCGGCATATACATCTATAAGACATGCAGATACTTATGTAAAAATAACCGCGTTTTAAAAAAATACTTAAAATCATCAATATCTTTTTAAGTTTTTTTTTTTTTAAACGCGTTTACATAAAACATGTTCCAGAGTTGTTATACGATTACAATAAAATTTAATCTACGTAGGTATACGAAAACGCATTATGGCGTGGTACCTTTTCACTGAAGTATTTTTGCATAGCATACCTATAAGCAAATTTAACAAACAATGGCTAAACAACTTTCCATTTATAGGTCATACACATATCTAAAATAAGCATCTAGCATGTATCTTATCAATCATCAAAGCATAGTACAATTTACATATAGACCTAGTTAGGTTGAAGTTTCGCCAAACGTAAGCAAAGATCAAACACCGTTCTAGATATTCTGTGACGTAAGTGGATATAATTATGTCTAGTTCTACAGATGATGTGGTATTTAATGTATATTATGTATTTATACATATACGTCATCTTTCAGCTTGTCTTTCTTCACATAACTATTACTTTTACTATTGTTTGTCACACACACATTTAGTATCATTATATTATAGTATGAATAAGGACAGATGGGCCAGGATCGTCACACAGTATATCTGAAGACGGGCGTTTTAACCAAGGCAGCCGGGCGAGCACGGCCCACTATGACAGGCTTGAGTCACACATTTTTATCACAGTTTGGGAGCAAAAACCGTGATAAAATGCGTGACTCAAGCCTATCACAGAGGCCGTGCTCGCCCGGCAGGCCTATGAAACGCTGGCGTGACATTAGGGCGTGACGTTATTATTCCTGACGAATCGAACGTAGATGTCAAACACAAAGAACATTGGAAAAGGTTCGCAGAAACCTTTGCCCAGCTGTAGGAAAAGTAGATAAATAAAAATAAAAAAGTCTGGTAGTTATTATCGCTAGAAATCTTTCAATATTTTGACTGTACTCCGAGGGAAAACACGTTTTCACCTCAATAACGACCTAGCTGCATTGACTAGTACCTACATAACTACAAATATTAGGTATGCATTAGTTATATTGTTTGTAACATACTAGTATTGTTACGTTACAATGCACCTATTGTAAAGAAAACCACAAGATCACCCCAGTTGCATTTCAGTTAAACAATAACATCAATGTATTTTCTTGAGTAAAGACTTTAACAAAAGTCACAAGGAAAATGGTGTTAAATTCTTCTAAAAAAGGTAGGTAATGTTCTCATAAATAATTAATTGGCATTGTCGCTGTCGTTGAAGGAAAACACTGTGAGAAAATCTGGATTTGCATAGGTCTGAAATAGCCAACCCGCAGTGAGCAAGATAACATTTCATCCATTCATTTTTTTTTCTCTGCACATGCTGAGATAGGAAGGAGCCTTTTTGGTCTCGCACTTGGTTTTTATTTTTTTATTATTGTTTAATTTTATGCTTATTTCATTGCTCGCAGAACGGATGGCCGTTGGGGCCGAAAAGTTCTGGAATAGCGACCGTGTACCGGAAGACGTAGCATTGGAAGGCCTCCCGATGTGGAGCGATGACCTGGTCAAGACTGCGGGCGTCCGGTGGATGCGAAACGCACAGGACTAATCAGTGTGGCGACGCTTGGGGGTGGCCTATGTCCAACAGTGGACGTCTTTCGGCTGAAATGATGATGATGATGTTTATTTCTCGTGTCTCCTGTGCGGGTCACAAATATTTTTTTTTCTTTCATTCTTTCTTATTTAAAATTTTAACCAAAATCTTTGTCAGCCCACCCTCTTGGACCAGTAACATACTGCTGGTGGTGTTAGGTGGGACGCTGTAGACATAACCTTGTCAGATGGGGATACTCCGATCAGCCACAGTGTGACTGCGGAACCAGTCCACAGACGATGCCCCATCCACTGTGCTGCTCCTTATGCAAAAACACCTGCACTATGCGAGACCTTTGCGGGGCCAGCGCTAAGGCCATAGATGTGGCTGAGTATAGTGCGCGAACTGACCAACCAACATATAGAGCGAACGGAACGTGGACGCGACGCGATTGGTCAGTCGATCCCTGTGTCAACTGACCAACCAATCGCGTGCTCGGAACGGTGTTAAACATTCCCCGCGTCCCGCTTGATAACCAAAGAGACCTAAAAAACGACTTGTGCGTTTCTAATGACTTTTGCCAAGTTACGTGCCGACTAAAGGTACGTACGAACTATACAGGTCGAAAATCTATATCTATACATATAATAAATCTGTAGAAAAGTCATTTTTGTACATTGAAGAAATTGAAACAAAAAATAGCCAGCGTGTGAAAAGATAAGTAACAGAACCCATTTCCATCATTTTTGAAATTTTTGTCTGTTTGTCTGTTTGTCTGTTTGTCTGTTTGTTTGTGCGCACATCACGTAAAATCTACGAATTCAATGCTGACAATGTTTATATACAAAAATTATACGCAACTTGAGGTTTAACTTAGTTTTTGTTTCATCGAAATCGGTTCACTCTATCAAAAGATATGATTAATTTAGTGAGTTCAAGAAGTAAAATATTACGTTACGCAATTAAGTATAGTACTTGCAACGACATCTTAAGACTAAAAATAGAACTAATGTTGATAGTTGAAATCTAAATCCGATAGATGGCGTTGTGCAAATGACGTCATTTTCTGAATCGCGGTGTTAAGATTTTCCGCGCGAGGATGACGTCCACCGTGTTTACTAGGCAAATTGGGTTTCGTTAGGTGTCTTAAAAGTTCTTGCGTGTGTCGTAAAAGTTCTTTGGTTGCTTGGTTTATCGATTTTCTAAATTGGTCGAAAAAAAAGTATTTGCTTATCTTATTGGTTTCGTTTGGTCAACTTTGGTCATTGGTTTGAAGTACGAAGTTAAGATTGTATTTGATTTACTTCGTAGTTTGAATCCAATAGTGCCAATCGTTATACAGTAAGTTAGTGTTGCCAATTCGTTGAGTCACGACCACGAACAGACGATACGTTGTCACACTAGACTGTTCGACGCACCGTTCTTTTAAGTTTGTAGGCTATTCAGTCATAAGTGTTGTTAGTTTTGTTTATTGCTTTAATTTTCCTTGAAAATGCCTCAAAGAAAAAAAACTAACCTTTCGCTGCGTAGCCGAAATGCGAAAAGGATGAGACTTTGTAGGTCTCAGGAATCGGAAGAAGATCGTGAAGCACGGTTATCTGCTAACCGAGAGCACATCGCTCTTTCACGTGAATCGGAAACGTTCACCGAAAGGGAGTCACGTTTAAGTTCACAAAGAACACGGACCGCGACTTTGCGGTCTCAAGAGAGTATCCAGGAACGCGAAGACCGGCTGTCTGCTGATCGGGAGCGCCACTCTCTCTCACGTGAGTCAGAGACATTCACAGAAAGGGAGTCGCGCTTAAGTTCGCAAAGAACTCGGACCGCGACTTTGCGTTCTCAAGAGAATATCCAGGAACGCGAAGTTCGGCTGTCTGCTGATCGGGAGCGCCAGTCTCTCTCACGCGAGTCAGAGACTTTCACAGAAAGGGAGTCGCGCTTAAGTTCGCAAAGAACTCGGACCGCGACTTTGCGTTCTCAAGAGAATATCCAGGAACGCGAAGTTCGGCTGTCTGCTGATCGGGAGCGCCAGTCTCTCTCACGCGAGTCAGAGACTTTCACAGAAAGGGAGTCGCGCTTAAGTTCGCAAAGAACTCGGACCGCGACTTTGCGTTCTCAAGAGAGTATCGAGGAACGCCAAGCACGTCTGTCATCTGACCGAGAGCGACACGCTCTCTCGCGCGAGTCTGAATCTCTCTCCCAAAGAGAAGAACGATTAGAAATAGCTAGACATAACTATGTAGGTGTACAAAGAAACAATGAAAGTTATCTTGCATCTGAAAGGGAAAGAATAGATGAACTAAGACGAGCAGAAACAGCAGAACAACGTCAATCTCGCCTAGAAATAGAACGAGCTCGATACCATATGAATAGAGAAACAAATAGCGGAGCTGATGAGTCCATGGAAAATGACGATGCAAATATTTTATTACCTTGGGACAATAGGGAAAAATCAGGGTTCACATATTCGTCTAGAATTAATTATGCTGGCTTTACTTTCGTGGGTGACATGAGAGAAATTTGTAATTTTTGTCATGCTTTGAAATGGAGGAAAGAGACAGATGGAATGTGCTGCTCAAATGGAAAAATTGTTCTTCCAAATTTCCAAGATCCACCACACTTACTTATAAGTCTCCTGAATGGCGATCATCCCCAGTCGAACCGTTTTTTGGATAATATTCGTTTATATAACAGTGCTTTCCAAATGACTTCCTTTGGGGCAAAACAAATAACGGAAGGACCGTTCATGCCAACCTTCAAAGTACAAGGTCAAGTTTATCACCTTATTGGATCTTTGCTGCCAGAAAATGAACCCAAATTTCTCCAAATTTATTTTGTATCCGATTACACGCAACAGCTCAATGTTAGAAATCACAATTTTCCCCAGCTCAATGCTGAGCTTTTGGGTCAACTTCAAGAATTGCTGCATCGCGTTAACCAGTACGTTCGTGAATTCAAAGCTGCATTGGAGTCAATTCCACAAGGCAGCAATGATTTCAAAATTGTTATAAGTGCCGATAGACGTCCTGTGGGTGAACACCGTGGAAGACACAATGCACCCGTCGCAGATGAAGTTGCAGTTGTTTTAGTCGACCAGGAGTGTGAGAGACGTGATATCGTGTTGCGTACACGCGACGATCGCCTTCAACGCATTTTGGAAACCCACCGAGCTTACGACGCCCTGCAATATCCACTAATCTATTGTCATGGTGAAGATGGGTACAATTTTGGGCTGTACCAAGTGAACCCTACTACGAGAGTCACTAATTATCAAAAAAAAATATCTGCTCAACAATACTATTCCTACCTTTTACAAATAAGGCAAAACAGTTTCGTATATTTGCAACGATTTCGTGGTTTGTTCAGCCAATTTATTGTGGACATGTACGCAAAAATAGAAACTGAACGTTTAGTGTATATTCGCACTAACCAGCGACGGTTACGCGCTGAAGAATACGTGCACTTGCGGGACGCCATGCAATCAGATAATAACGTCGAAAACTTGGGTCGATTGGTTATTTTGCCATCCAGTTTCACAGGCGGTCCGCGGTATATGCACGAACGAACGCAAGATGCTTTTTGTTACGTCCGTAAATACGGCCGGCCGGACCTTTTTATAACATTTACAACAAATCCAAAGTGGACGGAGATTTGCCAGGCACTTCTCACAGGACAGGCGTCATACGACAGACATGACATTATTGCTAGGATTTTTCATTTAAAACTCAAAGTCTTGATTAATCTACTTACAAAGGAGAAAGTTTTCGGTTCAACTCTTTGTTTTATGTATAGCGTCGAGTGGCAAAAGCGTGGTTTACCCCACGCGCACATTCTTCTGTGGCTGGAAGAAAAAATTCGTCCCGATGCTATAGACAGTGTCATAAGTGCAGAATTTCCGGACTATAATGCAGATCCGATTTTGCATGACATAGTAAAAACACATATGGTTCACGGGCCATGTGGCCTCTTAAACAGGGAATCACCGTGCATGAAAGATGGTCAATGCTCAAAAAAATACCCCAGAGCACTGAAAGAACTAACTATGGCTGGGGAAAATGGGTATCCGCAATACCGGCGAAGATCACCGTCACAAGGTGGTTTCACAGCTACTGTCAGATTCCGTGGACAAGAAATAATTCTAAATAATAGTTGGGTGGTACCGTATTCTCCAGTTTTGTCAAACGCTTTTCAAGCACACATTAATGTTGAAATTTGTAATAGCGTCGAATCTATAAAATATATATGTAAATATGTTAATAAAGGTAGTGATCAAGCCATGATAGCACTAAGAAATAACAACCAATTTGATGAAGTGACAAGGTATCAATCTGGCCGATACATAAGCTCTTCGGAGGCAGTTTGGCGCATTTTGAGTTTCCCTATTCATGAAAGGTATCCGCCAGTCATCCATCTTGACGTGCACCTGGAAGGCGGGCAGCGAGTTTACTTTCAGCCAGAAAATGTGGCAGAAAGAATGAACAACCCAAGACAAACCACCTTGCTCGCATTCTTTCGCCTTTGCGAAAGAGACAATTTCGCTAAGTCTCTGTTGTACAATGAAGTGCCACATTATTATACTTATAACAAGCAGCAAGGTGTTTTTAATCGCAGGAGACGTGGAACTGCTGTAGAAGGCGAGTCCGGCATTTTTAAAGAACACGTGATTGGAAGAGTATACACGGTGCACCCAAATAATGCAGAGTGTTATTATTTACGCCTTCTTCTTCACACAGTGCGAGGACCTACTTCTTTTGCTGAGCTCCGCAAAGTGGACGATATAGAATATCCCACATTTCAAGCTGCTTGCCGCGCACGGCATTTATTAGATGGCGATCAGCATTGGGATGATGCTTTAGCCGAAGCATGCGTCAGTGATAGTCCACATCGTTTGCGCCATTTATTTGCCATTTTGTTGACATTTTGTGGCCTATCGGACGCTGGGCAGTTGTGGCAAAAATATAAAGACGCGTTTGCCGAAGATTTTTTGAGACAGCAAAATATAAATAGTGAAACTTCTGACCAAGTACGTGAAAGCTGCCATAATAGGGCTTTGCTGGCTATACAAGATATAGTTACAAGTATAGGAGGGAACCCCCTCAGTCAATACGGCTTGCCGACACCGACAGTTGGTGGGGAACGAATTAATAGGGAGTATACATCTGAAATAAATTACAACCCCGAAGAGTTAGCAGAAATATTGCGAAATGGCTGTTCAAATTTGACGTCAGAACAACGTCAAATCTTTGATAGAGTATGCTGTAGTGTAGAACATTCATTAGGAGAAATGCTGTTTTTAGATGCACCTGGTGGAACAGGTAAAACTTTCCTCACTAAAGTTATCTTGGCTCAAATAAGGAGCCAAAACAAAATTGCCCTTGCCGTCGCTTCCTCAGGAATAGCTGCCACTTTATTACCAGGAGGAAAAACTGCACATACAACATTTAAAATACCAATCGACTTGGACCGCACAGAAAACCCTGTTTGCAACGTGTCTCGCAATAGTGATAAAGCAAGGGTTTTACGCGATTGCGCCCTTATCGTTTGGGACGAGTGTACGATGGCAAATCGTAAAGCTGTGGAAGCTGTAGATAGAACGTTGCGAGATATAAGACAAAATGACCGACCGATGGGAGGCTTAACGGTGCTATTCTGTGGAGACTTCAGGCAGACACTCCCTATAATACCCAGAGGAACGAGGGCCGATGAAATAGGTGCCTGTTTAAAGAGCTCTATTTTATGGCGTAGTGTCATATTAACTAATTTGAGCTTTAATATGCGAGCATATTTGGGAGGTGACGCAAACGCGCAGGTTTTCTCAAATTTACTACTTCAAATTGGTAACGGCACATACCCGACTCAAGAAGGAGGTAAAGTAACTTTAGTCGAAAGCCTGTGTTCTTCTGTTGCCTCACAGCAGGAACTCATTTCCTCTGTATACGGAGATCCATCAGAGATCTCGAACCATGACGCTGCTTGGCTATGCCAACGAGCTATTTTGGCACCTCGCAACGACCAAGCAGCAGCAATAAATTCTCAAATATTGGTACATGTTTCTGGAGAAAGTAGGGAATATTTATCTATTAACACGGTTTTAGAAGAAGGAGATGCCACCCACTATCCAGTAGAGTTTTTAGACTCTCTAAATACACCAGGTCTTCCAGCACACAAAATTTATTTAAAAGTCGGAGTACCAATCATTCTACTCAGAAATTTAAGCCCACCAAAACTATGCAATGGAACTCGGTTGAGAGTAACAAATCTCCAACGAAATGTCATCGAAGCCGAAATCTTAACAGGTTGCGGCTCCGGTGATGTTGTTTTCATTCCCAGGATACCCATTATCCCCAATAATTTTCCGTTTACTTTCAAACGTGTGCAATTTCCTGTAAGCCTCTGTTACGCTATGACTATTAATAAAGCCCAAGGCCAGACGTTATCCGTTGCGGGTGTAGACCTTACTTTTGATTGTTTTTCACACGGCCAACTCTATGTTTCTCTATCACGTGTTAGCAACCCAAACAACCTTTTTGTATATGCTCCGGGTAATTCCACCGCTAACATAGTATATAGAGAAGCATTAACGTAATCAACTATACCAAAGTCAGGACTCTTATCTAAATCATCAAAAAGGTGATATACTCTTATCTAAACGACGTTGTTTTGCTCTCGACAACCACGCGAACGAAGTCGCGGGCACAGCTAGTATCTAAATAAGAAGTAATCATCGGTGCGAAGAAGAAGAACATAGTGCTGGGACACAAACCTCCTCACTGTTCGTTTGTCGGCCGCTAAAAAAATATTATTATATAATTTATTTCTCTGTCACCTTTCACCTAGACTAGAGTTAAAGCAAACCCATCTATAATAATAAAATTAGTAAATAAAAAATATTTTTTACATCTCTCATGTTCGGTAAGTAGGGTCTTATTACCTCCAAATGGGGCTTGTAAGTGACTAATTAGCGCTCTAGGGTAATAATGTAGCTAGAAAAGCCCTAGGGCGGTAAGTAATTAAAAAAAAACACTTCTTTCTTTCAAATAGTTCGCGTTCATCTAACCATCATACTGGCAATAGACATCATGCATTCAGCCCAACGACCAAAGAGGTCGCTTTGCTATTTAGCCTTGTCTTCGTGTGAGTATAATAGTCATCAATTTTAAATATCGAACGGCGAAGCTCAATTTTGTACTTGAAAAAAAAATTTTTTTTTTTATGTTTAAAGCTGGTTTACGGCTCCGATAATTTGATTCCAGCTTTATTCTTGTAATGCTGGTTTTTTCTACTTACCTCACAATCGAGATGTAAAGCAGAATAGTTAGCTCGGGTGTAAGCACCAATTGCACCCTCGAACTATAGGGCTGCAATTGAAGCCTTACAGCCCTTAGCGACTAATCTACTATTAAATCAACCTTTTTTCGTATTCTACACAGCAAACCCTTTCATTTGATACGCATATCATGGAAGTGCATAAAAAATAACTAGCCCGCCATCTTGGATCGTCCGCCATATTGGATTTAGAAAGACGTCACATGCATTGTCATCCAAACTAACCGTGTATGCAAAATTTCATCTTAATCGGTGGAGGATTACTGCTTTAAAATTCAGCTGCAAGATTTGACCCGAACACACTTACATAACATACATACATTGCAAGTTAAATAAAAGCTTTTAATGTACGGGTTCGATTCCCGCACGGAACAAATATTTGTATGACCTACAGATAGTTGTTTCGGCTCTGGGTGTTGTGTATGTGAGTTTATATGTTTGCAAACGCACCCACGATACAGGAAGAAATTCCTAGTGTGGGACAAAGTTTTTTATAAAAGAAAAAAAATAAACTGTCCTGTTGTATCTGTGTCTTTATGTTTTTTGTGTACAATAAAGAATAAGAAACAATTAAGTTGCACAAAATAAAGTATATGCTTAAAGAAAGAAAGAAAGAAAAATATTTATTTGTGACCCGCACAGGAGACACGAGAAAAAATTGCATTCATCATTCATCATTTCAGCCGAAAGACGTCCACTGCTGGACATAGGCCTCCCCCAGGCGTCGCCACATTGACCGATCCCGTGCGTCTCGCATCCAGCGCCTTCCCGCAACCTTAACCAGGTCATCGGTCCACCTAGTGGGAGGCCTTCCAACGTATCGTCTTCCAGTTCGCGGTCGCCACTCCAGAACTTTTCGGCCCCATCGGCCATCCGTTCTGCGAGCAATGTGCCCTGCCCACTGCCACTTAAGTTTGGCAATTCTTCGGGCTATGTCGGTAACTTTGGTTCTCCTGCGGATATCATCATTTCTGACGTGATCACGCAAGGAAATTCCGAGCATAGCCCTCTCCATTGCCCTTTGGGTGACTTTAAGCTTTCTGATAAGGCCCATTGTGAGCGACCACGTCTCGGTCCCATAGGTGATCACTGGCAACACACACTGGTCATAGACTTTTGTCTTGAGACTCTGCGGTAAATTGGACGAGAAGATACCACGCAACTTCCCGAACGCCGCCCAGCCGAGTCGGATTCGACGGTTGACCTCTTTCTCGAAGTTGGACCTACCCAACTGGACCGTTTGTCCCAGGTAAACATAATCGTCTACAACTTCAAGTGTAGAGTCTCCGATCTTGATAGGAGTGGGTGTTACATGGGCGTTCACCATGACCTTGGTTTTGTCCATGTTCATTTTAAGACCCACTCTTTCGGAAGCTCTACTAAGGTCATCGAGCATTTTACTGAGGCTCTCCATGGTCTCAGCCATGATCACTATGTCGTCGGCAAACCGAAGGTGAGTGATGTACTCGCCATTAACGTTGATGCCAAGCCCCTTCCAGTCCAGAACCTTGAAGACGTCCTCCAGCGCAGCAGTGAACAGTTTCGGAGAAATTACGTCTCCCTGTCTTACGCCGCGCTGGAGAAGGATAGGTTTCGAGGTCTGATCCTGAAGACGGACTGACATGGTGGCGTTTTTGTACAGACACTTCAACACCTCAATGTACCGGTAGTCGATCTGGCACCGTTGGAGAGACTGTAGTACAGCCCAAGTCTCGATCGAATCGAAGGCTTTCTCGTAGTCCACAAACGCTAAACAGAGAGGCAAGTTATACTCTTCGGTCTTCTGTATAACCTGCCGCAGCGTATGTATGTGGTCTACGGTGCTAAAGCCTTTTCGGAATCCGGCTTGTTCGGGAGGCTGGAAATCGTCAAACCTGCGCGCGAGACGATTCGTGATGACTCTTGAAAACAACTTGTAAACATGGCTAAGAAGCGAGATGGGCCTATAGTTCTTCAGCCGGGCATTGTCGCCCTTCTTGAAGAAGAGTACCACCACACCCCTGCACCATGCCTGTGGCGTTTTGCCCTCGAGTATGACGGAATCAAAAAGCTTCTGAAGGGCCTTGAGGACCGGTTTTCCACCCGCCTTCAGGAGTTCAGCCGTGATTCCGTCATCACCCGGCGCCTTGTTGTTTTTAAGCTGTTTCAGAGCCATCCTAATCTCGTACAGGCTGACGTCCGGGATATCTTCGGTATAGTGTCGGGTCAATGTAGCTCTTGGGTCGTTTGCTAGATTCGCAACGGGTTTACTGGTTGACGTGTACAACTGCCCATAGAAACTCTCGATCTCCCTCAGAAGCTCCGGTTTGGCGGATACAATCCTGCCATCATCGGTCTTCAGTTTCGTGAGCTGGCTCTGCCCAATAGACAGATCCCTTGAAAACACCTTGGAGCCTTTATTTCGCTCAATCGCGTCTTTAATACGCTCGGTATTAAAGCGGCGGAGGTCTCTTTTCAAGGATTTAGAGATCTGTCTATTGATCTGCCGGTACTTGCACGCCTCATCTGAAGACTGCAGGATCATCTCACGCCTCTCCTTCATAAGCTTGAGGGTATGATCAGAGAGCTTTTTGTTTCTATCTGTACGACGGGTCTTGAAAAACTTAGACCCGACCGTATGGACAGCTTCCACGAACCCGTCGCTGTATTCGTCCACGGAGCTCCCCAGGCACTCGAAACGATTCTGGAGTTCGAGCTGAAAGCTCTCGGGGTTTTGGACCTGGACCTGTGCTGGACGGAGCGTGGACTTCATCAGTCGAGACCTTTCAAGCTTAATATTAATGTTCAATGTGCCTATTACCATGCGGTGATCGCTCCCGGTTTTTACCGAATTGATCACAGAGACATCATTGAACATTTGCTTCTTGGTTGACATGATGAAGTCGATCTCATTTTTTGTTGCACCATCGGGGCTCTGCCAGGTCCACTTCCTGTGTTCACGCTTTTTGAAGAAGGAGTTCATCATATAGAGGCCCTCCTTCTCCATAAAACTGGCCAGTAGGTGACCCCGGTGGTTCCGTCGTCCAACTCCAAATTGCCCCACTTGCAGCTCATCCTCGTCTCGTTTGCCCAGTTTCGCGTTGAAGTCCCCCATGACAACGGTGAAGTGAGTTTTGAAACCATGCATGGCTCTGGAGATATCCTCATACATGGTCTCTACCTCGTCGTCGGGGTGTGCCGAGGTTGGGGCGTAGACCTGTATGACCTTCAGCGAATATCTAGAGGATATTCTGAGTATAAGGTACGCCACCCTGGTCGACACACTCTCGATCTTCACCACGTTGTTCACAAGGGACTTGTGGACGATAAACCCGACACCACCTTGGGACTGCCGGTCACCCTCTCGGAAATAGAGCAGGTTACCGGATTTGAGGATTATCGAGTCCTCCCCCTCTCTTCGGACTTCAGATAACCCTATAATGCTCCATCGCAACCTGCTCAATTCCTCTTCGAGCTCGGTGATCTTCTCGTCGGTCCGAAGTGTGCGCGTGTTGTACGTTGCCAGGTCCAGTCGTCGGTGATTGTTGGGGTAGCCGGATCTCGTCCGGAGATTCTTAGCACCCCTTGCCATGCCGTAACCTCGACCGCTACCGTAGTCGAGGGCAGGCGGGCTGCCGGGCACTAGGGGCCATTTTTTATTTGTGCTATTCATAGGGGGGGTTTTGCCATAATCGCCACGCTTGGCAGGCGGATTGGCGATCGCAGTATGGTTGTTATAGGAGCACAGAGAACGCTGCTGCCCATTCTCTGGTTTGTCCCTTAGTCGCCTTTTACGACACCCACGGGAAGACATGGGATGGTGAAATTCTTAACGTCCGGCACCATACGGAACAAAAAAATTGCATTCAATTAAACAATAATAAAATAAAACCCTGTGCTTGTTTCCATACACGGGAATGATGGGGAACTTTTAAATATTATTTATAATTATGTTTTGAACAATTTTACTGATTTTCAGCTTGTTGGGATTTTATGTACCTTCAATCTCATTTTTAGGGTTCCGTAGCCAAATGGCAAAAAACGGAACCCTTATATATTCTTCATGTCTCTCTGTCTGTCTGTCTGTCCGTCCGTATGTCACAGCCACTTTTTTTTCCGAAACTATCACAACTATGCTGTTGAAACTTGGTAAGTAGATGTATTCTGTGAACCGCATTAAGATTTTCACACAAAAATAGAAAAAAAAACAATAAATTTTGGGGGTTCCCATACTTGAAACTGAAACTATTTTTTTTCATCAAACCCATACGTGTGGGGTATCGATGGATAGGTCTTCAAAAATGATATTGAGGTTTCGAACATAATTTTTTTCTTAACTGAATAGTTTGCGCGAGAGACACTTCTAAAGTGGTAAAATGTGTGTGTGTGTCCCCTGTAACTTCTAAAATAAGAGAATGATAAAACTAAAAAAAATATATGATGTACATTACCATGTAAACTGCCACCGAAAATTGGTTTGAACGAGATCTAGTAAGTAGTTTTTTTTCAATAAGTCGTAAATCGTAAACCGCAATTTACCAAGTACGGAACCCTTCCTGCGCGAGTCAGACTCGCACTTGGCCGGTTTTTTTTATCTAGATTGACCGGACTAGGTCAAAGTATGTGTAAGTATAATACAAATATATAAATAAAACATGTTAAATGTAGGTAGACTTCCTATGGGCTTAACCCAGCGACCTCAGAGGTTATCACAACGTCACAACAAAGTGCATTGCTGCCAGTTAACTAAGCCACGTGTGTGCTATCGGGTTAAATATTACAAACTTGCATAGCCAAACGAGTATAACTTTTCTGCATGCAAATGTAAACACTGATTGTACCGTGAAAATCAATAGAAACAAAATATACCAGTACTGTATTGATGCATACTTATCTACCGTTTTTAGGGTTCCAAAGGGTAAAAACGGGACCCTATTACTAAGACTCCACAGTCCGTCTGTCTGTCTGTCACAAGGCTGTATATCGAGAACTGTGATAGCTAGACAGTTGAAATTTTCACAGATAATGTATTTCTGTTGCTGCTATAACAAACAAATACTAAAAACAGAATCACACTAATATTATAAAGGCGAAAGTCTGTGTGTGTATGTTGTTACTTCTTCACGCTTAAACGGCTGGACGGATCTGGATGAAATTTGGCACAGAGATAGAATATAGTCGGGAATGGCACATAGGATACTTTTTATCCCGGGAATATGTTCCCTCGGGATAATTTTCGACTTTCACGCGGGCGGAGCCGCTGGCAGAAGCTATAGTAAAATATATATAAACGTGGGGCTCACAAAGTGATTTTATTGCCGTTTTTTGCGATAACGGTACGGAACCCTTCGTGCGCGAGTCCGACTCGCACTTGGCCGGTTTTTTAATCGACAGATAACTTTTAACATGCGGATAATTTTGACGTTTCGACAACTTTTCTGATAAGTTATCTGACAAGTGGAAATTCGATCCTTAAAGATAGAAAACACTTTTACTTTTCAGTATCTATAGTGAATTAAATCTTATCTTTAACTTGAGTTGATCATGAGTCATTCATTGCGTATCTAACTGATTATTAAGAAATTAGAATACGGTTTATATTGGATTAGCTTTTATCATACAACTGTGGTAGAAATATATGTTGTATAGATTAGTCTCAGTTTTACTCACAAGGAATCTATACCACCGAGTCGTAAAGAAAAATTATTTCAGTTCTTATTTTAATACTTATTCTTATTTTCATAAAAAACTTTTTTGCAAAAAAATACTACCGACTTCCAAATAAAAACTACAAAGTGAAAAATAACTTTATTTTTGGAAGTCGGTGTCTTTCTTTTTCCCATTATTTTGCGATATGGACACCGACTTCCAAAAATAAAGTTATTTTTCACTTTGTAGTTTTTATTTGGAAGTCGGTAGTATTTTTTTGCTTTATTATTTATTATTTATTATTATTTATTATTATTAAAACAGGCAAGTTGTTTAGTAAGGTACCTATAACGCCAGAATAGATTACCCGAATAACTTGAACATTACCTGTGAAATATGACATCTGCGTACCCCTTTAGAGCTTACTGGCGTGATGTTATGTTATGAAATGGTATAAACAATAATTAAAAAAATCAAAAAACCCGACTGCTTCAAAAGCGAACTAAAAAGTCGTAAACAAGGAAAAAATCATGCTGTGCAGTCGGAGGATACATATTCGCCGGCTGGCTGACCAAAATCTGGTGTATCCTCCGCCTGCACAGCATGATTTTTTCCTTGTTTACGACTTTTTAGTTCGCTTTTGAAGCAGTCGGGTTTTTTGATTTTTTTAATTAAGTTTTTTTATTTATAACTTTTTAGTTAGTTTTTCCGAATTAGATACATTTAAACATATAAGTGTTATATATTTTTGAAATCACCTCCTCTTAAAACCCTTTATTTTGATACCCCACACGATGGGTTTGGAAGAAAAAAAAAGTTTGGGCCCCCACAATATGGCACCCAAAATCCGCCATTTTTTTATTATCCAATTTTAATGTAGCCTATGACACTCGCAGAGTTAAGACGCATCGATTGACGTACGAATCATCAAAATCGGCCAACGCGTTTGGTCTCTGGAACGCCACATAGGAACAAACATACATACATACATACATACTTACATACATACATACATACATACATACATACATACATACATACATACATAGACTGATAAACACATTACCCTCCTTCGGCAGTCGGGTAAAAAGACATGCGATTGCAGCAATCCCGAATGATTTGCCTTTATTTATTGAAGAGTTATGTTGTGTATCTCCGAAGTTCTTCATCAGATCTTCAACAAATTAAAATGGGACCAATTTCGAAACATACTATTTCAAACAAAAAAAGTATTTTCAAAATCGGTCCACAATTGACGGAGATATCGGTGAACATACATAAAAAAAAAAAAAAAACATACAAGAAGTCGAACATAGAACCTCCTCCTGTTTGGTAAGTCGGTTAATAAATAATGCATAGGTACTGCAATAACATTCAGAAGATATCCACAAATAGTATTTTGTACTCTTGTTTTCCTATCTTTGTACCACAGAATAAAATTAACACGTCGTCCGTAGCGTTCACTTAGAAGCAAAATCTTAAAAAACTGGTTTATTTAGAAATTATAAAACGTGCATGCTTGAAATCAGAATAAGTTTTTCAGAACGTCCAATTTTACCATAATTTTTTAGGGTTCAGTAAGTACCCAACGGGTAAAAACGGGATCCTATTACTAAGACTCCGCGGTCCATCTGTCTGCCTGTCTATCCAGACTGTATCTCATGAACCGTGATAACTAGACAGTTGAAATTTTCACAGATGATGTATTTCTATTGTCGCCTCTCTTCTTTGTCCAACCCTCTTCCCAGTTCATCTAGGGTCGGGTCTCCTTGTACGTCTGCGCCAGAGAGCTCTGTTCTGGGTTGTCTGAGTGCTCAGGTTCTCCTTCCGGACCTCTTTCTGCATGTTTGACCACCAGGTGGCGGGCGGTTATCCCCTTCCTCGCGGTCGTTCGGGGATATTTAGGGCCTTTTTGATTGAGTTGTCATCTCCACGTCTCAGGATGTGGCCGTACCAATGCAATCTGCTTTCTTTGACCTTCTCGCTAATCGGTGTGAACGAACCCCTGACATACTCGTTTCGCACTTTGTCTAGGCGGGTTACTCCTCCCGCCCATCGGAGCATTTTCATTTGACTTTTATGGAGTTGTTGTTCGTGTGTTTTCTTGAAGGTCCAGCACTCCGCTCCGTAAGTCATAGCTGGTCGTACTACCGTTTTGTATACTTTGCCCTTAACACGGATGGGCATCTTGGGATCACAAAGAACACCTGATACCGATCTCCATTTGAGCCAGGCGGTTTCGATGCGATGGTCTAAATCCTTATCCACACTTGCGTCAGAGGTAAGCACAGAACCCAAGTACTACTACTACTACGTACTACACGATTTATGCGTAGCCCATGTTTTTCTAACTGTTTCACCCACTGACTGAGTGTTTCCTGTATTTCTGTTGTCGCCATAACAACAAAAACAGAATAAAATAAATATTTAAGTGGGGCTGCCATACAACAAACGTGTTTTTTTTTGCAAGTTTTGCGATAATGGTATGGACCCCTTCGTGCGCGAGTCCGACTCACACTTGGCCGGTTTTTTTTAAGTTTAATCTTTGTTAAGACACCATCAACCTAATTTACAAACAATTATATTTAAATGAGTGCTAATTTAAACTTACTTGGATATTTCAAATCTGCCGGTTTCATTGACTATATCCAAGACCTCCTGCACTCCGCCGACGGCGAGCGTCCCGGCGGCTGCGACTAAGATCACTCCTATGAACATGATGCCGGTCTGCACCGAATCTGTCCATACCACGGCTTTTAGTCCTCCCTAGATGGGAATAGATTATAGAATTATATTTACGAGTCATATGTTACAGGGGAAAGGTCTTTAGGGCGCAAACAGTGAAAGATGAAGAGGAAAGAATTGAAGTTTAAAATAAATATGTATATGTATAAGCCTAATTTAAATCATTTATTCATTAAAAAATATTATTTTTAAAACAAGCTTTTTTCGTATTCTTCTCAGCAAGCCCTTTCATTTTATACTCATATTATGGCAGTGCATAAAAAATAACTAGTCCGCCATCTTGGGCCGTCCACCATATTGGATTTAGAATGACGTCCCTTAGCTAACCATACATTGTCATCCAAACTAAACGTGTATGCAAAATTTAATTTTAATCGGTGGAGGATTACTGCTTTAAAATTCAGTTATAAGATTTGACCCGAACACTCTTACATACATACATTGCAAGTTAATTAAAAGCTTGTAAAATAGAGCAACATTTCAGGATAACACACACGGAAATACTTAATTAAAAATGAAACGAAAGTAGTTCTTGCGTAAAATTACCAGTTTTTCTCTATTCAGTAACCACTCAGACAAATAAAGTCCGTGTTTGACGCTTAATGCAACATCATTGTCACATGTTACAAACAAGTTGTATAGCAATTAGCCATACAAGATGATCAGATGACTCTCATAATCCTTAAATTAATTTGAAGCTAGCGGTTGTTATAAAAACAGCTGTAGTTAGAACAGTCGTGTTAGTCATAATCTACTAGTACCTGGGCGACCGAACACTGCTCGGGTGAAACTAGAGAAAACGACGTTTTCTAAAAATGAAACCTAGCTAGATTGATTATCGCCCCCGAAACCCCCTGCAAACTAAATTTCATGAAAATCGTTGCAGCCGTTTCCGAGATTCAGATGATATATACATATATACAACAATTGCTCGTTAAAAGGTAACGAAAGTAAAATAAAATGTTAATTGTAAAGCTAGAAGCGCAACTAAATAAAACAGTAAAATGCAAGAACAGAAAATTTTGGTGGGTACTTAAACAAACAAACAAAATGTCTACTCACTAATACTGTATACAGGCCACATATTGTAACCATAGTACCAGCTACGGCAAATACACTGAAACCCGTCACTGAAAATAAAATAAAACAAATGAAGCGGCATCAAAAAATAATCCAAATACTAATAAATTACAGCAGCAACTATTTATGTCGAAAACTACTTATTGTAAATATTTTTACTCACATTGATTAAAAGCTAATGCAGGAACAAACACTATCATTGGCAGGAAAAGTACCTGAAACAAGGAACATAATTGATGTATTAAAAAGAGGAAGATACGGGACTGTTCACAGCGCTTGGTCCTACTAATCTAAGTGAATGCCCGTAGCGGGTACTCAGTCGCGCACGGCACATTGTTGATCACACAGCTCATTAATTTCAGTGTTTTTATGTTTTTTTTTGCAATAAATACGCATCAAAATGACTTCTTGTGTAGCTAAACAGTGTTTAAATAATACCAGGAAGAAAAATAAGTCACACGGGATCACTTACCACTCGTAAGTACAGTTAAAAAGGTTAATATGTTGAAAATTACAATAATATTTAATGTTTGCTTCGCCATATTTGTGAGAGCGAGATAGATATTACAAACATGCGTGAGAGACACGATACGCACATATTGCAATGTCATTTCATTCATAATAGTAAACATTCGGTGATTCGGCCAACATTCGGCGGCTAACGCGATTTCGCTTGCACTACAGCGCCGTCTCATATCTCTGTCTTTATCTATCGGTAACTGTAGGTTTGGGACTGGTGATGACACTGAACACAGATGTTCCGAGTTTCGGTGCATGTAGTCGTGCGCCGAGCCCAGGTTTTCTGATCGCCATGTTAGCGCGTAACGTATCTTCCTCTTTTTCATACATCAATGAGGAACATACATTTTATAACAACTATAGCTTATACCAGTGGCTTCACCCACGTGAAAGTCAGCAATTATCCCAAGGGTGTATATTACGAAGATAAAAGCTATCGTATTTTCTTTTCAAAGGTCCAATCTGAGATAGATTGGACCTATGGAAAGGACAAACGATATCTCACGCCAAAATTCATCAAAATAGGTTCAGTGATTTAGGCGTCTAAACGTAACCGACAGACAGATAGAGTAACTTTCGCATTTATATTATTACTAGCTGACCCCCGCGGCTTCGCTCCCGTCAACTGGCAATCTATCTACCCTAACTACCCTACAAACAAAGAAACTCTTCTTGCGTAACTTAAACCGTTTACGCAGCGCACGCAACGGAAGCTCTCAAAAAGGTTTTTTTTTTCCCGCTTTTGCAACATTTTTCATTTATGCTCCGCTCCTATTGGTCGTAGCGTGATGTTATATAGCCTATAACCTTCCTCGATAAATGGACTATCCAACACAAATATTTACTATAATATATTTATTACTAGCTGTTGCCCGCGACTTCGTCTGCGAAGCATTAGTAATTCGAATAGCTTATTTTTTAAATCGCAGCATAATATTGTGGGTTTTCCATACAAACTTCTACCTCTCTTTCCACCCCCTTAAGTAAGATTTCCGGGATAAAAACTATGCTATGTCCTGCCCAGCGTCTCAAAATATCGCCGAACCAAATTGCATCTAAATCGGTTCAACGGTTTAAGCGTGAAAAGGTGGACAGAGAGACAGACAGAGTCACTTTCACATTTACAATATTAACTCCGCCCGCGACTTCGTTCGTGTGATGGCAACCAAAAATAAACTGCTATTAAACCTGAGACAAACGGTCCAGTTCGGTAGTTCCAAATCGATGTAGAGGTCCCCATCCTAGTGCCATTTGATTCTTCAAAGAAACTTTGACACCCCTAAATCGTAATCTGGGGGTAAATCCGAAAAACTAATGATGCCATTCTTTATTAATTTGCCAAAGGAATAAGATAATAAGATTTTTATACAAATAAATGTATCCCTTTTAACCCTTTAAAAAGTTGAATTTCCAAAAACCTCTCCTAAGTGCTCCCCAACGTCATAAAAAGAAGCTATGTGCAGTAAAAGTAATCAAAAATCTTTACCACCCCGAAGTCGTATTTTAAGGGTAGTTTCGAAAAACAAATTATTGAAAACCTTTATTGTTTATTTAGGTTGGTATTTATGTCAAGTGTCATGTTTATTGACCCAAGATATCAGATTCTTCAAAAAAATTAACATCCCCTAAATCGTCTTTTGGGGGTAGTGTAAAAAAATAATAAAAGCAACCTTTACTATTCATTTAGGATGGTATTTATGTCAAATTTATTGTTTATTCACGCAAGAAATCAGATTCTTCAAAAAAAATAACATCCCCTAAGTCGTCTTTTGGGGGTAGTTTAAAAAAATAATAAGAGTAATCTTTATTATTCATTTAGGTTAGTATATTAGTGGCAAGTTTATTGACCCAAGATTTTTTTTTTAAAAAACACTGTAAAACCTCCTAACTCGTCTTTTGGGGGTAGTTGCAAAAAAGTAATAATGACAACCTTTATTGTTTATTTAGGATGGTATTTATGTCAAGTTTCATGTTTATTCACCCAAGAAATCAGATTCTTCAAAAAAATTAACATCCCCTAAATCGTCTGTTGGGGGTATTTTCAAAAAATAATTACAAAAATCTTTGTTATTCATTTAGGTTAGTATTTGTTGCTGGTTTATTGACCCAAGAAACCAGATTTTTCAAAAACACTGTAATACCTCCTAAATCGTCTTTTGGGGGTAGTTCCAAAAAAAAAACACAAACTTTATTGTTTATTTAGGATGGTATTTATGCCAAGTTTCAAGTTTATTCACCCAAGAAATCTGATTCTTCAAAAAAACTAACATCCCCTAAATCTTCTTTTGGGGTAGTTTCAAAAAATAATAATAGCGACCTTTATTATTCATTTAAGTTAGTTTTTGTGGCAAGTTTCAAGTTTATTGACCCAAGAAATCAGATTTTTCAAGAACACTGTAATACCTCCTAAATCGTCTTTTGGGGGTAGTTGCAAAAAACTAATAATCACAACCTTTATTGTTTATTTAGGATGGTATTTATGCCAAGTTTCAAGTTTATTCACCCAAGAAATCAGATTCTTCAAAAAAACTAACATCCCCTAAATCTTCTTTTGGGGTAGTTTCAAAAAATAATAATAGCGACCTTTATTATTCATTTAAGTTAGTTTTTGTGGCAAGTTTCAAGTTTATTGACCCAAGAAATCAGATTTTTCAAAAACACTGTAATACCTCCCAAATCGTCTTTTGGGGGTAGTTGCAAAAAAGTAATAATGACAACCTTTATTGTTTATTTAGGATGGTATTTATGTCAAGTTTCATGTTTATTCACCCAAGAAATCAGATTCTTCAAAAAAATTAACATCCCCTAAATCGTCTGTTGGGGGTATTTTCAAAAAATAATTACAAAAATCTTTGTTATTCATTTAGGTTAGTATTTGTTGCTGGTTTATTGACCCAAGAAACCAGATTTTTCAAAAACACTGTAATACCTCCTAAATCGTCTTTTGGGGGTAGTTCCAAAAAAAAAACACAAACTTTATTGTTTATTTAGGATGGTATTTATGCCAAGTTTCAAGTTTATTCACCCAAGAAATCAGATTCTTCAAAAAAACTAACATCCCCTAAATCTTCTTTTGGGGTAGTTTCAAAAAATAATAATAGCGACCTTTATTATTCATTTAAGTTAGTTTTTGTACCGGACGGACGTGATCGTCCAAGACCGACAGGCAATCAGGAGGTTGTAAGGCTCCTGCTTGAACGCGTTGACGCCCCTTGCACCTATTGTTCAGTTGTCATCTGGTAACTATGGACCTTGGAGACACTTGAAGGCTGCCAAGTAGGTTGAGGTGAAAAACGTGATGTCCAGGTTAAATAAAACTATTTGTTCATGGCCAGAAGCGATGTTCCTTCATGGTCCTCGAAGCGCAATGATGCGTGGAAATACTTTAAGTGAAATAATGGCTACGAAATGTTCACGCGCCTGCGCACTATTAAAGAGGCGAACTCGACTGCGACGAGGACCACAACATTCCGACCGCAAAAACTTTTATTTTTCAAAAAATATACGCTAAGACTCGTAGCTTGAAACTGACAGGAACTACCCTTCCACTGGACCGATTCTGGTGAAACTTGTACTTTTGGATAGGTCTCGAGGAGACCTTCCCTCCGGTCTTTGATCCAGGTCCCTAGCCCCTACCATCAGGGAGTTCTCGTAAGGAGAATGTCGAAGAAAGGGAATTCCCGCCAGTTTGAAGCTTTACAATCGAGTTTCTCCTAAAACTAGACATGTTAGCTCTAGGGTACCAGCGAGGGACTTGGAGCCCTCCTACTGGGCCGTTGACACACATAAGTGTTACAGTTATATTCAAAACATTCAGGCGTACAGCCGCGAAATGGTGCGAGAAGTTAGCTTATGCCCCTGATCTTGGCACATAAACTCGATTCCTACTCAGACTGCTGGGTGGATTTTCAAGTTACATTCACACCCGGGTAGCCCTCGTGATGGGCTATCCCAAGGTAGAAGTCCGGTAGCTACATGTCCAACCCCCGATGAGTTATCGTTTGTTACAAGTTTGTTTACATAGCAAATCCATGTAACCTCGCACCATATCAGGTCGCTTAACTCCTCAACCACCAGAGCTAAGCTCCTTCCGGAAGTGTGGTTGGGTAGCTGGAAAACTAGGCTGTCTGACGGCGGTACCCTGATGGGTGTACCACCAGCCTTTCCGCAGCTTAAGGTGCCGGGAAGCGGCCGAATACTAAATTTTACGTCGTCTCACAGCTTTAATGTGTCTGTGTGCGTTATATACACCTATATACTAGTTTTGTGTCATGACTGAGTCTAGACGCCCGCCTGTGGGTCCACGAAGGTAATGCTTCAGACAGCATATCTATAACTGACCAGGCACCAAGTGTCCCTGGACGTAGTGACCCGTCGGCAGACGCATAGAAACGTCCATGCCGGCATACACAGACACATCACTTCAAGCAAGTGATGTCTATGTACTAGAATTACACAGGTGCTATCTATTTATAGGGCCTAGACAAAATTCTAGGTCACCTAGAAGCGCTAAATGGCTTGTATCGAATTTTCCAAACACTTACTTGAGTAAAATGTATGTATATTTCCCTTTTTAGAGTGAAAATGCACTATGACTGGCCATGTACTGCTATTATGTATAATTTCTCAGTCATGGTATCCAGCCATCCTATCTAGAACACCTAGGTGGTGTTTCCTAACAAAACAATTATGTGTAAGGAAGCAATCTGATTGGTTGGTGAATAGAATACCTATAGCACCACCTGATACCCTGCTCAAAACGGGGGGTCTAAAATAAGTAAACAAAATATTTTTATTTCCTTAAACCTATACATTTATCATATAACTAAGGTACCTTATGTATAATTCTAACACATAAGCGCTATATTCACACTATAAACTATGTAAAAGCCCCCAAAACATGAGTTTAAAGTTATCAAAATTCTACAAAAACTGGTTTTAGTATAAATATAAGGTGCCGCCCTCTTACAGGTCATTGTGAACTAAACGCTCGTTGAGGACGGTTGTTTTTTACGGAGTTAAATACTTGTTTCTTTCCGTAATAACACAATCAGTATGCATATTAAAGCTTCTAATTTATTGTTATTAGACTATATAATTCTATTACCTACTGATAGACACATAAAATATAATTTTAGTGTCTCAAAAACATGAGCAAAAATTAGTTACGAGCTTTACTATAAAAGGTTTTTTCACCTACCGACATCGCTTAGTATGCGATGGCGCTCTGGGGTGAGCAGACGTGTGTCTGTCAATACTATTTATATTTTACATATGACAACCTATCTAAAGGTGACGTATCGTCGCGAACAGTTTTTGTGGCAAGTTTCAAGTTTATTGACCCAAGAAATCAGATTTTTCAAAAACACTGTAATACCTCCTAAATCGTCTTTTGGGGGTAGTTGCAAAAAACTAATAATCACAACCTTTATTGTTTATTTAGGATGGTATTTATGCCAAGTTTCAAGTTTATTCACCCAAGAAATCAGATTCTTCAAAAAAACTAACATCCCCTAAATCAACTTTTGGGGGTAGTTTCGAAAAACTAACAATGAAAGTCTTTATTGTTTATTTAGATTAGTATTTATGTCAAGTTTCAAGTTTATTAACTGAAGGAATAAGATTCTTCAAAAAAACTTTAGCACCCCTAAATCGTCTTTTGGAGGTAGTTTCAAAAAATAATAATATCAACCTTTATTATTCATTTAGGTTAGTATTTGTGGCAAGTTTCAAGTTTATTGACCCAAGAAATCAGATTTTCCATACAAATTTCAACTACCCCTAAATCATTATTTGGGGGTAGTTTCGAAAAACTAATATCGTCAATCTTTATCATTTTTTTTAGAATACTATTTGTGCTAGGTTTCAAGAATTTTGGTCGAAGGAATTAGATTTTTCATACAAACTTTCAACCCCCTTTTTACCCCCTTAGGGGTGAAATTTCCAAAAATCCTTTCTTAGTGCACACTTACGTCACTTGAGGAACGTTTCTGCCAAATTTCATGCTTCTAGGCTTAGCAGTTTTGGCTGTGCGTTGATTGATCAGTCAGTCAGTCAGTCAGTCACCTTTCGCTTTTATAGATATAGATAATACACAAAGAATTTTTCAATTCCAACCAGTAGTTCCTGAGATTAGCGCGTTCAAACAAACAAAATCTTCAGCTTTATAATATTAGTAGAGATAAGTATGGTTACATAGAGAAAAACCCTGACAGAAATGGCTGTTTGACCGATTTATCTATGTTTCCAATCCAAAACCATTATTTTTTCTAAATGACAAAAATTTAATTGCCATAGTGTATCTGGAATTCCCTACCAAAAATCGATTCCCAGAACAGAAATATTATGATAGTTATCGTTAATTATTTTTGCTACTCAATTAAAAATTCTATTGCTCTAGCACATTTTCGCAGTCTATTGTAACTACTTAGTTATTGTTTTGTTTATCAACTTGTCTGTACCAATCTATTTGCTGGTCGCTTATTAAGCCATCAAGTCAATGGTGCAAAGATTGCCACTGTACGTACTCGTAATTATTATTCGCAACAGTATCAAATGTTTAAAAAATAGTCGAACTTTTTATCCTTGTTGTTCTTTTATACATATTCATATCGCATTCGTGTTTAAATTTGGGTTCCTCATTATACCCGAATTCGGTTTGCATTGGGGCCATTTTTAGGGTTCCTTACCCAAAGGGTGGAAACGGGATCCTATTACTAAGACTCCGCGGTCCGTCTGTCTGTCTGTCTGTCTGTCACCAGGCCTGTCGTATCTCATGAACCGTGACAGCTAGACAGTTGAAATTTTCACAGATAATGTATTTCTGTTGCCGCTATAACAACAAGTACTTAAAGCAGAAGTGCAGTTTATTAGGTACTAGCTGACCCGGCAAACGTTGTTTTGCCATAAAAACACCAAACATTTATCTACCCTACCTACCCTACCTTACACTACCCTACCCTACACTACCTTCCCTACCCTACGCTACACTACCCTACCCTACACTACCCTACCCTACCCTACCCTACCCTACGCTACACTACCCTACCCTACACTACCCTACCCTACACTACCCTACGCTACACTACCCTACCCTTCACTACCCTACCCTACCCTACACTACCCTACCCTATCCTACACTACCCTACCCTATAAAAAAAGTAAACAAAAATAATAAAAAAAATACGTAAAAACCATCTTTGAACTTCAACGAACATTTGAAAAAAGAATTGGCCAATTTGGTCCAGCCGTTGTTGAGTTATGCGCTTACCAACACATTTAGCGATTCATTTTTATATTATAGATTAGTTACATTTTCATAATTATAGTATTACAATAATTGTCATTAAAGAAATAATACATACATTGAAATTAGATGTTAAAGTCACAACGACACGTCAAAAAACAGAATACAATAAATATTTAAGTGGGGCTCCCATACAACAAACTTGATTTTTTGTCCTTTTTGCGATAATGGTCCGGAACCCATCGTGCGCGAGTGCGACTCGCACTTGGCCGATTTTTTTTAGTTAGAGTTCCAACCTTAAAAGGAAATCGGAACTATTATAAGGTCACTATTAAGTCCGTCTGTCACAGAGGTTTTTGCAGAATTCTATTATCTAATTACCCTCCTGTTAAAGTAATTTTCCTAAACAATGGACAGTATTCTGTACGTCGTCTTACGTGCTAAGTATGGCACATATATGCTGAGTGCTATGACGTCTTCGTCAATTAATAGACCAAACCAGTTCATACTTCGCATATATTTTTATACACAAACGTGGTCATTATGATCACACATATTTTCCCAAGTGGTCAATTGACCATTGTACTCTTTGAGTAGGTACATCGTTTGTATGTATTGTTCAGTGCAAATTGCGCCGATCAAAGTCCAAACTCGCCCATAAAGTAGCCTTGTCCGATTGAAACTATATTGAAATAGATTCAAACTGAGCCGTCTTTGACGTTGGCGAATAAAATTTTCCCGTGGTTTGTGACGCCCACTTTCTACGCATATACTACGAATATGAAAGTGTGTGTATACCTATATTAAGGCGGTACCCCGAGCAAAACGCCGCGCTAGCCGTTTTCCGTGCTGTTTTTAGGAGCTATCTACTCGTTATTTAAAAAGAAATATCAATTAATAAAAATCATTAAATTTCTACATATTATTGATTCTAAAATGGTCGTAAACTTTTTTTTTAAAGAGGTATATGTTTCACTAATCTCTTTCCAACAAAACCATAAAAATGAGAAATAATTATTGATAGCATGCATCTCCTCGTAAAGTGTTCATTAATTATTTTTTGTACTAACACTAGTGGATAGACAATTTAATAACGAACATTTCTGTCGTATTTTTTTTATCAAAAGACTAAAATTCGATGTTATAAAGATTTTATTCTAAAATCTGGGCGTATTCACTACTATAATTCATGGGCCACCAGTGCCACTAGGCCAATAGGAATGCTCATATCTCATGCTGATTTTTTGGTCAGGGTACCGCCTTAATGTACTCTGTGTATGAAAGTTGTTACATCAATAGCAATATGCTGTGACTGTGTCGAATTTAGTAACAAGATGGGCGTTTACTTTTAATCGATTATGGGAACCATATAGTCACAGAACAACCTCAACGCATATATATTCTAAAATTCGTTTATTCGAATATGAATGAATAAAAAACTTTTTTTATCTTTGGTAGGTACATTTTTTTGTGTTATGGACACCGACTTCCAAAAATAAAGTTATTTTTCACTTTGTAGTTTACTTATTTATTTGGAAGTCGGTAGTATCTTTTTCCAAAAAAGTTTTTTGTTCATTCATCTTCGAATAAACGAATTTTAGAACATAAATGCGATGAGATTTGCCGTTATTTATTGAAGAGTTCTGTTGTATATCTCCGAAGTTCTTCATCAGATCTTCGGAGATATACAACAGAACTCTTTATTGACGGAGATATCAGTGAACATACACAAACAAAAACACAAACAAAGTCGAACATAGAACCTCCTCCTTTTTGCTTTTTGGTAAGTCGGTTAAAAACTAAGATGCTTGCTCATTTGGCAACTATCCACGATTCGTCTTTCAGAATTCGGTATCAAAATCAAAGTCTAATGAAATCGGTGACTGAACTTGTACACGTGGATTTAACTAAATTTACACAAAAATCTGACTTTTCCTGCAGGTCCCTCGTCTCGGTCAAATAAACTACATAAACGTAGATTTATGACCTGGATACCATAAAATACTATTTGCTAAAAAAAACTATAGTTTCTGCATTCGAATTAACTGAAATAAAGATCATGCTTTTTCTTGTAGCACGCGGAAGCATTCCATACTTAAATGACATATTGTCATTGATAGTCCAATTCCGCGTAACTAACATTGTTAAATACAGCGTATGCACACTCTCACTGATTTTACAGGAGGACCAAAAAACTAACCGGCTGAACTTTGAACGAACTTGAGTATTAATCTAATGTACTCGAAATCACAAAATTTCAGAATAAAAAAACATCACAAATTTATTTATTATAAAGTGTAGAATACGTGCGCCATACTTAAATTAAAAATAATCCAGAATTTACATAGAAACTTGTTCGTCGAAAGATCTGCGGTATTGTTATTTTTTGATAAACCTACTCGTCTTCCTATTGGTCGATTCAAAAAATTTTCATACGGGTCGACGCCAATCACAATCAGTTACCTAAAACCGCGAAATCTCATTTCTGCTTTTTTTGTACATGCACAGTATTTAACAATGTCAGTTACGCGGAATTGGACTATCAACGACGATGTTATCGTCCAGTAGTACTGGTATGATAGATTGACCTTTTTATGTTACAACAAAAGCATGCCTATACATTTCCCACAGCAGATCAGCCACGATCACACTATAGCCAGCCACGCGGCACTGTTCCGCAAATGTGGCGCAGACAATTGATGTTGATTTTGTTCATACGAGCCGAACATCGCGTGGTCAAAGTCCAATGTGACAGCCAAGCGAACGACCTTACTTATACGTTAACTAATAAGAATTGCTGATTCCAAACGATTAACTAACCGTAATATATCTGATGTCTACGGCAGTATTTAAGATACGTAAAATATACAAATTGAGTAACTTAGTTTATTGGCAATATTTCAGTGGGTGAAAGTATTTTGGGTGAGTCACTATTATTTGTTGTTTTGTTTGTGTAGTTTGTTAATATCTGTGTTACTAACATAGTTGTAAGTTTTACTAACCATCTTTTGAGTCATGGATACACGAAAAAAGAAAAATTCTATTCTATTGGCATAAAACACTTTTAATATGGAATATGAAACAAAATATCAGCTGTTCTTTTTTCGCGATTGCAGGGTTGCTTGCATGGGTCGCGGATAAATTTCAAAGTGAGTTACCGCGGCCCTGGCACAAGCAACTGAAGGAACACGTGAGGGTTTTAGTCAGTAAAAGTCTGACACGTCCTCCCGCTTCACCCAGAGCGGGAGAAGTCATTGCAAGCAAAACAAAAAGGAAAGGGTTATTTGCATACTGACATTGGTTCATTCTCATGGGTAGATTTCCTCTGTAAGTTTTCCAACGAATTAAAACTCACTCTTGTTGTTGAAGGGGAGAAGACTGGACGTCCAGATTACAGAAGTGGTTTTAGGTCTGTAGGCTAAAAATCCAAGTTGCGAACGATACAGTAAACTTTAATTTTAATTTCGTGTCAACATTATTTACCTCTTTTCACTATTCTGGGTCTATAGCAATAAAATCCATATTATAAATGCGAAAGTAGCTCTGTTTGTTTGTTTGTTGACTTTTCATGTCATTACGGCTGAACGGATTTCAATAAAACTTGGCATATAGCCACCAGACATATACTAGAACCTGGATTAAGGATATAGGATACTTTTCATGTGGGGGAAGCCGCGAGCAGAAGCTAGTCCATTATAAAGAAAATATTACGTCAATGTAGCTTCCAAGTGTTTAGATAAGGGATATTATTTAATCATTCAGATGTTTGACAATTTGAGTACAAAGTGCAAGTTCAGTTTTTCAAGATTTTCAATAAGATTCTAACATTCACTATTTATTTTACAATGCATATCCTCGAAAAGAGCGGTTTTCCAAGCAGCCAAACTGTGCGGAAAGTTTCACTTTTTTTCACTAGTGCTTTTTACTTTCTTGTATTTATTTAATTTTTAACTCCCACGTCAGCCCGACGCATAGAGTTTTTATTATTTGAGAACAGTTTTAAAAATTAGTTATGTACAGATTATCATTCATATAAAAGGTAAAATAAAACTAATACTTTATTTTAGGCGTTTTTAATTACTCTAGATTTATATTTTGATCAATAAATTAATTTTAAATATTCGTTAAATATGTTTGGCAGCACGTATATTTTGCTCGTGCCTTTTTGCGTTACGATGTGACAGCTATTCGCACATGCGCAGTAGATATGCCCGAGGAACTATTACTTAATCTGTGGATATGCTGAACGCGCTTGAATAAGCCCGCCATTTCATTAATTTCATTTTATTAATTTATTTATTTCCTCGCACGATTTCCGACTTGTGTCGATTTATCCACTCACTCGCTTCGCTCGCTCGTGAATAAAAATGCCACTCATCGGCAATCACCTACCTTCCGCACTTGTAGCATAAATAACTATAAACGTAAGAAAAGTTAAAACAAAATACACTGATGTGCTTAGGGGATTTGTTCCGGTCTGATCCCCTCGATCTGATCCCCTGGGGGATCAGTTTTTTTTTATAATATTTTCTATTCCGGTCTGATCCACCGTGCAGGGTATCACAAATTAATTTAAATATTTTATTCCGGTCGGATCCCCTAGTTGTGGGCTTATACGTAAACATTAGGTAATATTATGTTGCAAATATGGATAGGTACATATTTATTGAGTAAATAACACTAGCAATAGGTACCTATTAATATTACTAATTAAAACTTAGTAGAACGTTTAGTGGCACATGTCAAAACAACACGGACTTTAATAAAATGAATTAGGTACTTAATTTTACAAATCCAGGTAGTATTTTAAAGCTAGAAAATTTATAGCAAGTGCAACCACAATGGTGCCTAAATCAAGGTATCTGCATTGTAGATCGAATTGAATTAATACCAATGAATGGACCTTGAACCTTTGAAGATCTTTGACAGTCGTTACGGGTAGTCAGAAGCTTGAGCTTGATCTCTGACGACAGTCATGGCTAGAGGTACAGTGTTACCCAGTTACTGGGTTGTGGAGGTCAGATAGGCAGCAGTCGCTCCATGTAAAAAACTGGTACTCAGCTGAATCCGGTAAGACTGGAAGCCGAATCCAATATAGTTGGGGCAAGTCTAGGCAGATTGATTGAATAGACCTTTGTACTTTTTTGCGTGTTTCCTAGAAGTCATCAGGGCTGATTTATTGCATCATCAGTAGAAGTCTCTTGTCGAGGGAAATTACGCTCCCTTAGATTCTTTTTTTTTTAAATCTGGTGCTTCTTATGTGGTCCTATTTACCAGTCAATGTCAAGATCTGATAAAGGACTTCGGAGATATACAACAGAACTCTTCAATAAACAACAGCGAATCTTTTGGGATTGCTTCTATCCCATTTTGTTTATTGTTTACGCCATTCCATAGCATAACATCACGCCGGTACGCTCTAAAGGGGTTTGCATATATGTACAGTTCACCCTAGTACACTAATTTCACCGGTTATGTTCAAGATTTATGTTATTCGGTTAATATATTCAGGCCTAAGATTCAGGCATAACTTTGGGCATTATAGGTACCAAACTATTGAACCTGCTAACTATTATGAAAAGTGAAAAATAATGTAGTGTTTTTATTTAGAAGTGGTATATTTTTTTGCCAGTAAAATGTACTTTAAATACCTTACCAAATAAAATCGAAGGTCATCTTTCAATGTAAGTATTTGCAAGATAAAACATGCTTATTCCAAACATACAGTTATTGATTCCTGATAAGTAATACTGCATTAGACCCACTTGATTGACAGTCAGACGGTATCTATTAAAATAATCTTGAGTCATCCAAATCGCAAATTCAGCCTTGATATCTATAATACTTTGCAAGAAGTTATCTAACTATCCAAGTGCCCCCGAATCTGTTAAGTCATACAAATATTATCATTCAATGCCCCTCGATATGCGCTTAGGAACAGAATTCTTAGATAAAAAACCGGCCAAGTGCGAGTCGGACTCGCGCACGAAGGATTCCGTACCATTATCGCAAAAACGGCATAAAAAAACACATTTTTGTATGGGAGCCCTTAAATATTTATTTTATTCTGTTTTTAGTATTTGTTGTTATAGCGGCAACAGAAATACATCATCTGTGAAAATTTCACGGTTCATGAGATACCGCGGGGTCTTAGTAATAGGGTCCCGTTTTTACCCTTTTTTTATTTTTTATAACTTTTAGGCTCACGCTTGACCACTATCTCACCTGATGGCAAGCGATAATGTGGTCGACGGTGAAACACGCTTGCCTAGAAATAACCTATTCACCCCAGATTGTAGCTATCGGGAAACACAGACTCCGGCAGGGAATTCCACTCCTTATCTGTACGCATAATAAAAGTGTTCCCAAAAGGTAGGGAACCCTAAAAATTAAGGGCACGTGTTTACAGCCAGCTTTCGTGACATTTATCTATTATCTTTGTCTGTCGGTTAGTTTGAGCTTCGAATTCAAAGACGTAAAACTGACAGAGTCTGCCCGACATCAGTTGTTAAATTGGAAATTGCCCGCCGGCAGTTATTTTTTTCCAATAAAAAACGTAACATAATATAATAATCTCTATTATGTTACGTTTTTACGCCTAAATAGCTGAACCAATTTTGATGAATTTTGGTTCAGAGACAGATTAGAGCTTGGAGAAGCTCATAGAATGTTTATCCCGGGAGCAGGTAATTTGTGATTTCCACACGTGTAACGTTGTTGAAAAAACCTAGTTCTAAGATTATATGCTCAGGGCATGTGGTTACAGCCGGCATTTGACATTATTTTATTCCTGTTTCCTATGAATAAGTTATGTGCATATGTAAAAGTAGGTTACCTAAGGCCTTTGCTTTGTTTGTGAGTAATAAAATATTCTATGAGTGGAAATTTAAACCGTATTTTCAAAAGACGACATTTATTTCAACTTTCGGTTCAAAATAATGATTCGATAAAACTATCATATATCTACTAGATTTCCAATTTTGAATTAAACTTGAAGGAATTGTATCGCATATTAGGGAGAGCCACTTTTTCAGCTGTGGACTAAGATAAGTTTAGTTGATTACAGTGGCGGATTTACCAGCATGCTGAGTAAGCTGGAGCCTAGGGCGACAGATTTTTGGGGGCGGCAAATCTGGGCATTTTTTTTGTCTTATGGGAGTAAAAAGGGCATAAGTACCTAAAAATTATTAAGTACACTCACACAATTCAATCAACGTGATATATGTTTCACCATTTCAATATGTTTTTGTACTACATATTTGCGTAGTCGTGTTTGGGTTTCGGTGCAGGAACGAATGACATGACCTTTCGCTAAAAATGTTTGGCCGAATTGACAGGACGTGCACGAGCGCGGGCGCCGAAGAGCCAAGCGGCATCCTGTCCAAGTTCTGTAAGTTTTACGTAGCTGAACGAGAGAATGACAAGTATTTCCAAAAAGGGCGATGAAATTAGGAAAAAGGCAACTGAAAAGAAATAAAGATTTGATGTAACACCTGATGAAGAAATAAGCATTACTGCAAGTGACATTATTCAGGGTCAACACATTCCTCGTCCTCATAGATAAACTCGTGACCGAGTTAGAAAAACGGCAGGAGGCCTACAAAAGATTAAATGAGAAGTTTTTATGTCTGACAAAAATGAGTGAGTTATCACCATCGACCCTGACGGAAAAAGCCTTTTAGAATTCGGAAAACATTTATATAGCAGCTCGGTTTAAATATCTTTATTCTCATTAAAGCAATAGTCGCTTAGGTAAATGAGGTACAATAAAAAATATATTAGCATATAGTAGTACTATACTAATATACGCTATTTTTTATTATTGATACTTCCACAACATAACTAATTTACTACTAATAGTAATGTAGTGGTAGTATTATTAGTTTTCCATTGAGTTGTTTACAGATTATTTTGGAGTTTCTTGTGCATTCTTCACCATAACAAGCTACTTTCCGAATGCACGGTAGAATCAACTTTTATTCCCTTTAAATTTTAATTGTGACATTAAAAATTGCCGCTTGGTGGCCTAGTTGAAATAAATATCTTTTGTCTTTTTTTGTCTTTTGTCTTTTGATTAGACAAGCAGGTAATTTAATAGGGTATTGTTCGTGATGTTTTTAAACTATAAGTGTAATAAAAATATTTAACAACGTTTACCGAATGTTCATTATGTTGTGTAAGCTGTGTTCATATTGTGTAAGTAGTTTTAAGGCATATCTAACCCCATAAGCCCTATACCCCTTATAGGTTAGTTCATGATTGAGCTTTTCTAAGCTCAGAAATATGAAACTATTATATAAATCGTGCGTTGTAAAAATAATCCAGAAATGACACATCAATCTCCTAGTTCACAACACAATCATACTTATAATGGAAAAAAGCTGATGTAGTGAGGAGGCTAGTGCACAAAATCATAAAGTTGCAATTTCATTTTATTTTTTTTATTTTAATAAATAAGATTGTGAACTATGATATCGAATTGTAGAGATCGGTAGGGGCGGCAAAATTGTAACAGCCTACTGGCGGCAAATGTGTAAAGCCGCCACTGATTGATGAATTTATAAATTAACCATCAAACATAGAATCATCGACTTGAAGAAGAAGTCTATTAATTGAAATTTGACATAGTTACTTTATAAACAAATCAAAGTACATAGGAAAACGACACTGTCAACGACCATACGTAAGGTCGTTGGGTACTGAATAATAAATTCAAAGACAATGTACGTAACTGTGAGTATAGTATTATAATTAATTAAGCAAATGAACTTACCTCGTCGAGTAAAAACAACACGGAGGCACACGCACGGACATTCTTGTTGAACCGTAACTCTAGGTACTGAAACAAACAATAGAATTTCAGGAAACGTGAAGAATATTTACATTAGAGAAATAATAATATTTTAAACAAGTTATAATAATAAGATTTTTCATAACAAATCATGACATGATCCTGTAGTGTTATGTCATATATTTCACAATACCAACTGAAAGCATTTCTAAGTTTTGATTATTGTCAAATAAGACGAAATGTATGATGAAGGTACCATAGGTGTACCTCTGAGTAACTCTTCAGAGAAATCAAATCAAATCAAAATATTTATTTTCTAGAAATAGGTACATTGTTCAGAAGGGAAGATCTTAAAATCCTAAAAGTAATTGTATTCTGCGTGCAAATTCTTTATAATATAAATCATATCAACACTGATGCATTTCAATAAATTAATTACCTAAATTACAATTGTCCACAAATCAAAATTAAAATTTCATCAACTCACTCAAAAGATATACTTAAACATGTGAATGCAGGAGTGATGTTTTGTATGTTTGTATGTTTGAAAGTCAAGTCAGTGATTGATGTGGAAATCGATGCGGAGGAATGAGGAAAATGAAACGAGAAAAGTCTGATTGTCAAGAATTGTACGAGTAGGGGAAGACCCATGCAACGATGATTGTACAAAGATGATATACATAGAAAGAATGTGAATGAGATATCAACTAAAATAAAAGCATTAAATAAATAATAACTGCATTTTTCTAGCAGTCATATTTTAAAAGTAAACAACTAAACAAAAAAACTTTTTTGCAAAAAAATACTACCGACTTCCAAATAAAAATTAAACTACAAAGTGAAAAATAACTATAATTTTGGAAGTCGGTGTCTTTGTTTTTTCCCATTTTGTTTGCGATATGGACACCGACTTCTAAAATTAAAGTTATTTTTCACTTTGTAGTTTTTTATTTGGAAGTCGGTAGTAGTTTTTTGCAAAAAAGTTTTTTTATTTTCCCTTTTTAGTTGTACCTACTTAAATAGGCAAGTTGTTTAGTAAGGTAGGTACCTATAACGCCAGAATTGATTACCCGAATAACATGAAACTTGAACCTAACCGGTGAAATGAGAGATCTGCGTACCCCTTTGACATGCGATTGCAGCAATCCCGAATGATTTGCCGTTATTTATTGAAGGGTTCTGTTGTATACCTCCGAAGTTCTTCATCAGATCTTCAACAAATTAAAATGGGACCAATTTCGAAACATACTCTTTCAAACAAAAAAATAATTTTTAAAATCGGTCCGCAATTGACGGAGATATCGGTGAAAAAACATAAAAAAAAAACATACTAGAAGTCGAACATAGAACCTCCTCCTTTTTGGTAAGTCGGTTAAAAAGCTAGAAATCTTATTAGGCACAAACCACTAACAGCTAATCTAAATCAAAGGAATGAGTCCTGAAAATGATCTTCACCTGATTGTAATTCATCAATCATAATTTTCCCATGAGAAAAGTCCTCATCATCATCCTGCCCGTATCCCATGTTACTTGGGGTCGGCGCAACACGTTTTCGTCTTCAATAACGTTCTGTCCCCAGTTACGCTATCACAGACTCCCTTTTCCTTCATATCACTCCTCACACAGTCCATCCATATTTTCTTTGGCCGTCCTCTTCCTCTCCATCCATCCACATTTATATTCATAACTCTTTTAGTAGCAAGCGTTTCATCCTTCCTCATCACATGACCATATCAGGATAAACGGTTTCCCTTCAACTCTTCTGCCACTGGCGCCACTTTCAAACTGCCTCTAATATACTTATTTCTCAGCATCATTTCAGCCGAAAGACGTCCACTGCTGGACATAGGTCTCCCCCAGACTCATTTCTCACTTTATCCAACCTCGTCACACCGCATATCCATCTCAACATTCTCATCTCTGCTACATGCAATCACCTTTCATCCATACAGTATGACAGGTCTAATCACGGACTTGTAGATTTTGCCATTTTCTCATGAGAAAAGTATTGTAGGTTATTTAACTTTCATAAAACCTTTCATAAAACATTGGAATGCATTGCGAAGGATGGATTTTGTTGATTAATTCATCAAAGTCTACACCAACAGTTTTACCCACATTCTTTAGTTATTCTATTATTAATATTTTATATAACACACTTGTTGGATGATAAAATACTTTTGCAATTTTATTAGTCACACACACCTTATGTTTTAATTACATATATATCTTCTAACTTTCAGAATTACTCATTATAAAACAATTACGTTCTGGCATTGTTATACTTTTAATAATAATAGTGCATTGCATACTGCCAATGGATATTCTAAAACTACATCACCTGATATTATAATAATTTAACATTTCATTAAAAAAAAACATTTAGGATGATTATACAAAAAAATAATAATTAAAAATTATTTTTTAAAACAAGCTTTTTTCGTATTATTCTCAGCAAACCCTTTCATTTGATACCCTTGTCATGGCAGTGCACAAAAATAACTAGACCGCCATCTTGGGCCGTCGTATTGGATTTAGAATGACGTCACTTAGCTAACCATGCATTGTCATCCAAACTAAACGTGTATGCAAAATTTTATCTTAATCGGTGGAGGATAACTGCTTTAAAATTCAATTGCAGTATTTGACCCGAACACACTTACATACATACATACATTGCAAGTTAAATAAAAACTAGTACAAGTAAAATTTCAAAATTTAAAAAAACCCCCGTTACATTTTTATTTCATGCTACATAATTTATCTAATATATAGTAGATACGCTTCGATCGACAATCTATTGAACATGTAATTATGACACGATATCTTGCGAAAACACCCCGATTCAAATAACTGTAAAACGCCCATAACTTCTGAACCGATTTTATTCAAACATAGCTACGAGTAAGAACACTCCGGATTAAACAAAAAAAAAACAAAATCAAAATCGGTTCACCCGTTTGGACGCTATGATGCCATAGACAGACACACAGATACACACGTCAAACTTATAACACCCCTCTTTTTCCGGCAGGGGTGAAAAATATGCAGAATCTGGGCCGACAGAAATTAAAACTTAAATCTTTGTAATAATTGTGTTTTTGTGTGACAGGTCACACTTCACATTACCATGTCGATGATGCTGTCACGACAGTCTTATTCTGCGCACCCGTAAAGGTTTGCCTGATCAAAAAAACGTTCAACGAGGCTACAGAAGATATCACTTCAAAATATGAATAACAATTCTATGCCTGTACTTAACTCAATCATAATAAACGCGTGCGTTTTTTGCCGTGCGAGGGCAAAGTCCAATCAACGCAAAACGGTTGTCATTTCATGATAGATCATCTAATGAGATAAGATCTATACAGGCGGACATAAGATAAATTATTCGAGCACTGAACGAGATGTTTGTTCGATGTTATTAATATTTCATTGGTATACAATCTCAGGCAAGTAAGTATTAATGATTTATGTCTTTTGTTTTGAATAATCATTCAGAACCAGACAGTCATAACTGTCCATTCGTTTGTAACTATGCCATATTTTTTGTCAATTCTTCTCTGTGGAAAATAACACATTGGAATTAAACTAATTACCTGACTATATCGGTATTTGAAGGTTGTATAGTATCTATATATATAAAAGAAAGACGGGTTTGTTACAACACTTATAACTCGAGATCTGCTGGACCAATTTTCATGGTTTTTGATTCGTTGGATTTGTCTCCGCCCCGAATAGCAGAATACATCTTAAAAACGTTAATTTTTTTATTTTTTGTAAGGGTAGTGTATGGTAGGGTAGTGTAAGGTAGGGTAGTGTAGGGTAGGGTAAGGTAGGGTAGTGTAGGATAGGGTAGTGTAGGGTAGGGTAGTGTAGTGTAGGGTAGGGTAGGGTAGGGTAGTGTAGGGTAGGGTAGTGTAGGGTAGTGTAGGGTAGGGTAGGGTAGTGTAGTGTAGGGTAGTGTAGGGTAGGGTAGGGTAGTGTAGTGTAGGGTAGGGTAGTGTAGGGTAGTGTAGGGTAGTGTAGGGTAGGGTAGTGTAGTGTAGGGTAGTGTAGGGTAGGGTAGTGTAGGATAGGGTAGGGTAGTGTAGCGTAGGGTAGGGAAGGTAGTGTAGGGTACGGTAGGGTAGTGTAGGGTAGGGTAGTGTCGGGTCGGGTAGGGTAAGGTAGTGTAGGGTAGGGTAGGGTAGGTAGTGTAAGGTAGGGTAGATAAATGTTTGGTGTTTTATGGCAAAACAAAGTTTGCCGGGTCAGCAAGTACATAATAAAACAAAGCATTGTTTGATGGTTTGGCTTTGTTCAAAATAATATGGCATTGCATCCAACTTACTAGTGTCTCAAGGCGAAAGTCTATGGCCAGTGTATGTTGCCAGTGATTACTTACAGGACAGAGACGTAGTCGCTCGCAATGGGCTTCATCAGAAAGCTTAAAGTCACCCAAAGGGAGAGGGTAATGGAGAGGGCTGTGCTGGGAGTTTTCCTTGCATGATCGAATCATAAGTTAAGACATCCGCAAGAGAACAAAGGTTACCACATAGCCCGAAGAATTGCCATACGGCACATTGATCGCAGAACGGATGGCCGTTGGGGCCAATAAGCTCGAGAGTGGCGACCGCGTACCGGAAGACGCAGCGTTGGAAGGCCTCCCTCTAGGTTGAGCGCCGACCTGGTCAAGGCTGCAGGCGTCCGGAGGATGCGAAACGCACAGGTCCAATATGTATGGCGACGCTTGGGGGAGGCCTATGTCCAGCAGTGGACGTCTTTCGGCTGAAATGATGATGATGATGCATCCAAAGGTATTCTTTGGGGATTTTGTAAACAGATAAATAGGCTTGCTTTAAGCCTTATGTTACCAATCATCGACAGCAGATGTTATTTCGGCACACGAGTATTTAAATAGATACTTACTAATGTTAGCTATGACAAGACCTATGAACAAGGTGGGCTAGTGGAAAGACGACCTTTACAAGAAGAAAGAAGTAATAAATACAGACCGAAGCAATTTTTTTGGGAACGTGTCGAGCTGGACCAGGGCCTGCAGTCTCGACATAGCTAACGATCGTTACGTTAAGTAACATTCGTTAACTCTTACCACAAAATAGTAAGTATACAGAAGGGCCACTCCCGCCGTTTGGAAAATTGACAGCTAAACTTGACAGATTCACTAGGGTTGCTACTATATTGATTCCGAATTAAAAAAAAAGGGTAGGTTGCCCAAGTTACAAACATAAATACATAGATTCGTCTAAACATACATCATATCATGCTTACAATATGTCTTAGAGGGTAGACAGGGCATCAAATATCCATTTAATATCACGAACATTACAACCCTAGTGAATCTGTCAAGTTTAGCTGTCAATTATCCAAACGGCAGGAGTGGCCCTTCTGTATACTTACTATTTTGTGGTAAGAGTTAACGAATGTTACTTAACGTAACGTTCGTTAGCTATGTCGAGACTGCAGGCCCCAGGTCGGTGATCCCAAATTTATTAAATATATTTTCCCCCTATAACCCCCGGACACGGGATTGAACGAGACCAGGAGACCACCATGGGGACAAATGTGAGTTGTAGCTGTAAGTTGTGTATGCTTGTATCACTTTTCACCTATACGGGAATCAAGTTTGAAAAAAAGTTAGCCCCTAGTTACCGCTGCCGCGTATCGCGGTTTCGCGGGTTCGCCGGCATAGACCTTGTAGGATCCAAGAGTCGCAGCATTGCCCATGGGCCCCAGTGTTGCCCTTTGTACAAAAACGCCACCATGTCAGTTCGACTGCAGGATCAGGGGGGTGACCACAAGGTCTTAGAGTAAGGTTATTTTGAGATCGAGTAAGTGACAGATGTATACACGTCATATACATCTGTCCCTTACACACACTCAAAATAACCTTACTCTAAGAGCTATGGTCACCCCCCAGTCCTCGAAACCCGTCCTCCACTCCGTCCAACACTTACGTATACTATGTGCTTCGGTCTGTATTTACACAGGACAGGTACAAAAATAAATAGAACCAGAAAAAACAAAATGAGTACAAAATATACCCAGCTGTGCAAAATATTGGCAGCAGTAAAAAACAATGACAGAAGTCACAGGAGGAAAACATAGACAGTGGACCAGAAGTACAAAACACAGAATCATGATAAAAAAACATACGTCGTATAAATACATATTACTGCATTATAAACAACATACCTCGTAAGATGAAGATAGCCTGAGCGTGCAGAATACTGGCAGGTATATCGTGACTACTGCAAGGCAACTCAAGCTGACTCCTATCACCACCAGCCAGTACTGTGTACCGTAGTTGTATATCTCCGCCGGTGTCCCTAATATCGTCACACCGGAGACGTAGCTGAAATAAAACATTTTGGTCAGACATGGACTATTTTTAAAGGAAAATGCCCATTTTGTAAGGGAACTTGGGCCCATTTGAAAAATGGTTCTATCTTGATGCATTTGGTTGTACATTGTAGAAAAAAAAACTTAATTCAAAAAATCAAAAAACCCGACTGCTTCAAAAGCGAACAAAAAAGTCGTAAACAAGGGAAAAATCATGCTGTGCAGTCGGAGGATACATATTCGCTTTTGAAGCAGTCGGGTTTTTTGATTTTTTGAATTAAGTTTTTTTATTTATAATTTTTTAGTTAGTTTTTTTTTCGAATTAGATACATTTTATATATTTTTGAAATCACCTCTTAAAACCCTTTATTTTGATACCCCACACGATGGATTTGGAAGAAAAAAAAAATTTGGGCCCCCACAATTTGGCACCCAAAAGCCGCCATTTTTCTATTGTCCAATTTTAATATAGCCTATGACACTATGACACTCGCAGGGTTAAGACGAATCGATTGACGTATAAATCATCAAAATCGGCCAACGCGTTTGGTCTCTGGAACGCCATATAGGAACAAACATACATACATACATAAATAGACTGATAAACACATTACCCTCCTTCGGCAGTCGGGTAAAAAACACGTTATAGTCATAACTAGAAAAAAAAATAAAAAAAATCGGGGTTCACGAGATATAATAATGTTTCTATTCTTGAAATGAATCCTTATAACAATGCAATAAGGTTCATACAAGTGTCCAAGAGAAGGAACCTGATTTGTTGTTGTCTGTAGGTACATATAAAGTAAAGGACACGGATGGAAAAAAAACACAAATTATAAATCCTATTTTTGGATATTATTGAAATCGCAGACACGATACCTCATAAGGGACCTGTGTATGGGCAGTATCCTTTGTTTTAAAATTAAGAAAATTCGTACCAGTTTATTTTTTAAAACGATATCATTTACACACTTTATATTTACTTGTGTTTTAATGTATCTACATGAAAAAGGCGCGATGTTTATTTTATGTATCTCTTAAATACCCAAAGTAGGTCATGAAAAACTCATTGAAGTAAGACATTTGTGTCACGGATGACATCAATTCATTATATCTGCTTAATTGCCTTGAATAGGCCATCTCTTGACATTTTCTTGCCTGATGAAAAGCGGTGTTGTACTTCGTAGCACGACCACGAACGCATTCATTATAACTTTAGATCAGGGGTTCCCAAACTAATTTTGTCTACTGCCCACTTTGAGAATAAATTATTTTTTAGCACCCCCATTTATTCACCTACTTAAAAACCACTATAACTTCAAATTAAATTAATCAATGATTGTTAGCTATATTAGCGGAGATTAAACATTAATTCTAAACGAGACTTTTACTATAACTCGCAAGAGTTAATTTGAAACCTGAGCCATGATTTTTATTTTATATATTCAATAAAACAGGACAGATATATGAACGCGGAGAGAAATATCGAACCGAGTTTGAGCAATCTCTTAACTATTAATCGTTGATGTTCACAAGTTGTAGTTGAGAGTCGAGAGCTCATGCAGTCAGTGTCTAAGAGGCCTCCTAGCTAAATGAAACTACAAATCACCCTCCAAGCCTCTACACAACGCCCCCATTTTTTTTCTGGGTCTCTTACCGCCCCCCTTCAGGCCTGCAGCGCCCACAAGGGGCGTTATCGCCCACTTTGGGAAAGGCTGCTTTAGATGGTACTAAAATCCTTTTAATTTGTACTATTTTATAACACTAATTAGACATTTTATACCTCTTAATTATCGCAGATATAAATGTCGTCAATTATCGCAGATATAAATGTCGTGCTGGCAAGATTCTTTCCCAACACGACCGCACTAAAATTCCAGCTGGCATAGAAGTGATGAAACAAGAGCATGCCTAAAAATTTGTACTCATCGTGTACTCCTATTTCATTACTGGTAAATTGCCGTAAATTGTTAAAAAAGCAAAAAAACATTTGTATCCTTATAAACCTTTATATCTGCGATAATTTAGAGGTATAAAATTTCTAATTAGTGGTATAAAATAGTACAAGTGAAAACGATTTTAGTACCATCTAAAGTTATAATGAATGCTAACTAACGAAAAGCGATCAATAAAGTCCACGATAGAATATACGTATACTCTAATAATTATTATTTATCATTTTAAATAATAGTTCAATATATTTTACTTAATTTTTATTGCTGTGATTTCTAACGATGTTTTATATAAATTTCTATTGATGATGTCCAGTACCTACGTAGGTATAGTTCTCGTCAACTTCTGGGCCGCCCTGAAGTTGGTTTTCCGATGCGCAAGGCACGTTGTTTGAGATTTACTACTGCGCAGTCATTGTAGCCAATTTCAGGGCGGCCAAGAAGTTTGGCGAGAACTATAATGAGAATCCACCACCTTACTATATTTATAAAGGGGACAGATGACACTAAATAAGTGTCATTGACCACCGCCCCGGTGGCAAGCTCGAAGGGGTAGATGGGATTAAACCATTAACAAGCGCAAGACCATTTTGAATGACTCATCAGCCTTCAATGCAAGAGGGAACAGGCATCCTCTGGGCTCGCTCGTTCCATCGTGAAGCTCATCCATCTTCACCATCAGGCGAAATGAAGGTCAAGAGTGGCATGTAGAGAAAAAGAAATCGTCTTACTAATATCTCACCTGGCAATAAGTGACATAGCAACAGGGAAGGTGGACAGCGTTCTCCCACCAAGTAGGTAGTCTTTGACATCCACTACCTTCTGGACCTTCGAGCCGACAGCGCTGTACCACAGTCCTCCAGCGCATGACACTGCGCATAGGACCCCGAAGACTGCGTAGTCGCCGACCCCAAAACCACCTTCCTTCATTGTGAATGAAGTCGTCATCTTGAAGAGGTGACCTGTGAAAATAAGTTAGTGTCAAATAAGTCTTTCTTGAAGGATTCTGAAGAAGTAAATAGTGACTGCCGGCTTTTGAGAGTTATGTTTTAGGTCTCAAAAACTCAGACTCCGCCAGTATACTGGCTCTGGCTACTGAGAAGACACAGGGCCTGCAGTCTCGACATAGCTAACGATCGTTACGTTAACTAACATTCGTTAACTTTTACCACAAAATAGTAAGTATACAGAAGGGCCACTCCCGCCGTTTGGAAAATTGACAGCTAAACTTGACAGATTCACTAGGGTTGCTACTATATTGATTCCGAATTAAAAAAAAAGGGTGGGTTGCCCAAGTTACAAACATAAATACATAGATTCGTCTAAACATACATCATATCATGCTTACATGCCTTAGAGGGTAGACAGGGCATCAAATATCCATTTATTATCACGAACACTACAACCCTAGTGAATCTGTCAAGTTTAGCTGTCAATTTTCCAAACGGCGGGAGTGGCCCTTCTGTATACTTACTATTTTGTGGTAAGAGTTAACGAATGTTAGTTAACGTAACGATCGTTAGCTATGTCGAGACTGCAGGCCCAGGACCTCGTGCTTAGCAGCCATGCTTGCGAGTTGCGACTAACAACTCACTATATATTCATCTCCTGCCTTTATCCAAATGTATTTGAAAAAGGCGCAGATCAGATACCTACGTCTTTTTCTACCGTTTATGATAACATTTCTTTTATCATGTTTAATAATATCGACATTAATTGCATGCAGTACGTCACCGTTTTAATTTGACTGACAAGAACATTGAACTAGTTAATTGGCGGACTTGGCTGATGCAGTTCCGTGCGTCATTTTTAACCGACTTACCAAAAAGGAGGAGGTTCTATGTGCGACTTTATGTTTTTTTTTTTTTGTATGTTCACTGATATCTCCGTCAATCGTGGATCGAACTCAAAAATTCTTGTCTGTCTTTTTCTTTTTGTTTGAAAGAGTATGTTTCGAAATTGGTCCCATTTTAATATGGTGAAGATCTGATGAAGAACTTCGGAGATATACAACAGAACTCTTCAATAAATAACGGCAAATCTCTCGGGATTGCTGCAATCGCATGTCTGTTTATTGTTTAAACCATTTCATAACATAACATTACGCCAGTACGCTCAAAAGGGGTACGCAGCTGTGTACAGTTCATTCGGGTAATCTATTCTGGCATTATAGGTACCTTACTTTACTACATGCCTATTAGGTAGGTACAACTATAAAGAGAAAAAAAAAACTACCGACTTACCGACTTCCAAATAAGAAAACTACAAAGTGAAAAATAACTTTATTTTTGGAAGTCTGTGCCCATAACGCAATAAATTGGTACCTGCCAAAGACACCGACTTCCAAAACTAAATTTATTTTTCACTTTGTAGTTTTCCTATTTGGAAGCCGGTAGTATTTTTTTGTAAAAATGTTTTTTGTTGTACCTAGTACTTTTTCTCTGTGTTCTTGCCATAGAAATGTTTATTATATCTATGGTTCTTGCACATTTAATGCGTTTAAACTTTAAATCACATACCTATATATTATGCTTAATTAATTTTCTTTCTTTTGGCTTACTTTTTCACACAAAATGCAATTTATGATACAAATATGTGGGCAGATACTGATCATTGTTTTTGTTTTTATTGCTACATTGTCATTCGGATATTCTTGAATCTGAATCAGTCTCGCATATCTTCCGCCCTCACCTTGAGGACTTGTTTTAATACGATGAACTTTAACATTAATAACCTTAATTGAATGTCCCAATAATCTATACTAATATTATAAAGCTGAAGAGTTTGTTTGATTGCACGCGCTAATCTCAAGAACTACTGTTTGGAATTCAAAAAATATTTTTGTATTGGATAGTCCATTTATCGAGGAAGGTTATAGGCTATATTACATCACGCCACGACTAATAGGAGCGGAGCATGAATGAATAATGTTGCAATAATGGGAAAAATATTCCTTTTTGAGTCTTACGTTGCGTGCGCTGCGTAAACGGTTAAGTTACGCAACGATCATGTGTGTAGGTTAGGGTAGGTAGGGTAGATGGGTAGGCAGGTAGGCAGTTGACGGGTGCGAAGCCGCGTGGCACAGCTACTATATAAAATAATGTGATGGTCGGGATGGCCTAGAATTTACAGGTTCGGCACTGAAAATTACCTAACAATGTGTATAGTGTTATAATGAGGAGCTCGTGGCTAAATAATAACAGCCGCACTGGTCGATCATCAAAGTTAAGCAACGCTTGACGAGGTCGGTCCGTGGATGGGTGACCATTTCAACATACCGAGTTTCCTCCGTGCCTCTGATAGCACGGTAAGCCGTTGGTCCCGGCTGTCATTTGAAGATCTTTGACAGTCGTTACGAGTAGTCAGAAGCTTGAGATCTGACACCAGTCTTGCCAAGGGTTACCGTGTTACCCAGTTACTGGGTTGTGGAGGTCAGATAGGCAGTCGCTCCATGTAAAGTAAAGTAAAGTAAACGTTTATTTGCATAGATTGTAGGTACAGTAAATAAGATGTGACAGTTAAAACATGGGTGATCCTTGTACAATCTACCATATATTAGGCATGCAAACATTATTTAAAGAGATGCAATGATATTATAATTAGATTATTTTTTAAATAACAATAGTCGGCATGGTGCATTCACATAACAATATTTTAATTTTAATGTCTAAGTACAGTATAATAGGAATAGAATGAATAAACTCGAAAAATGTCTTAGTTAAGAATGTCAATTATATAATAGCAAGTTATAGATTACAAAATAATATGTCAGTGTCATTTAGAAATGCATTTACAGAATAGTAGCATTTTGCAATTAATAATTCTGTCAGTTTCTTTTTAAAGTTTCTCATTGTGTCATTTTTTATTATGTTAGGTATTTTATTATATATTATTGGGCCCATACTAATAACACTTTTTTCTGTAAAGCAGTATTACAACTCTCAACATGTAGTAGATACTTATACTGACTTCTTAAAGGTCTCTTTCTATCTTTTGACACTGCAGTGAAAAGGTTAATATTACATTTAACGAAAATAGCAACTTCCAAAATGTACATAGCCGGGAAAGTTAATAGTTTGAGGGACTTAAACACAGGAACGCAACTATCCGTCACTTTCATAAAACACTGGTACTTAGCTGAATCCGGTTAGACCGACCCCAATATAGTTGGGAAAAGGCTAAGTAGATTGTTGCTTTCCAATCATCGGACAGCATAAATTATTCTTCGATACAGTGAAGCAACTATCGCGAGGACACCTGAACTCAATGATAATCGCAAGGCTACCCGGACGGCTTTTGCCTTGAAAGTTGCTGACTGACAATTTATTACAGGCTGGGGCAGAAAATAATAATAATGCAATGTAATTAATACATTTTTCAATAGTGTCCAAATGAACTGTGGAACATATCGCAAGAAAAGTGACGAAGTGAGCTGACGGAAACTGATGAAGAATGGAGAAGTAAGTACTGAGCCGACTTTCAAATAAATTGAGAAAATAATATAGTATCGTAGAAATATGTTTTAAGTGCACGCATTTGCTATTTTGGGACATAGATTAGACGACTCAAGGCTAATTTGACTTTGATTTTAAATGAGTGCAAGAAACAGGTTTTTAATATTGACATACAATTTTTCTGTTCCTTCTTCTTGTCCTTGTATTATGTGTGTGTACAAAAATTGTTAAATAAATAAATACAGCTGCTAGACAGGTACTGGGGGGTCACCAAAGGCAAGGTAGATTAAGGTTATAAGTAAAGGTAAAGACAAAGACAAGTCATATACTTATGTCACTTACACACACTTAAAATAACCTTACTCTAAGAGATTATGGTCACCCCCCAGATCTACAAAACCGGCCAAGTGCGAGTCGGACTCGCGCACGAATGGTTCCGTACTTGGTAAACTGCGGTTTACGATTTATGACGTATTAAAAAAAACTACTTACTAGATCTCGTTCAAACCAATTTTCGGTGGTAGTTTACATGGTAATTGTACATCACATATTTTTTTTAGTTTTATCATTCTCTTATTTTAGAAGTTACAGGGGGGGACACACATTTTACCACTTTGGAAGTGTCTCTCACGCAAACTATTCAGTTTATTAAAAAATTATATTAGAAACCTCAATATCATTTTTGAAGACCTATCCATAGATACCCCACAAGAATGGGTTTGATGGAAAAAAAAAATCGTTATAGTTGCAAGTATGGGGACCCCCAAAATGTATTGTTTTTTTTCTATTTTTGAGTGAAAATCTTAATGCGGTTCACAGAATACATCTACTCACCAAGTTTCAACAGCATAGTTCTTATTATTTTGGAAAAAAGTGGCTGTGACATACGGACGGACAGACAGACAGACAGACTGACATGACGAATCTATAAGGGTTCCGTTTTTTGCCATTTGGCTACGGAACCCTAAAAATGCGCGACTGGGGAAAGTTACGAGGTTTCTCCGTGACCAACGGAATTAAAATCGATAGTAAAGACTTGATTTGAAGTCAATGTCATATTAATATGTCATGGACCAAATGATTAATCAGGGCACTATGTATAATGCCCGGGCATTATGAATCTAGTCAAGTCAAATCGGTAATACTGATTTAAACTTCTATATTTATCACATTGTCTGGTCATTATGAATATTGCTACGTAACGGTTGGGCATTTCGATAATTATGGTCAGTGAATTAGTTCAAGAGCGAACGAATCGAGCTCGGGAGCTTAGGGCATCCCGACACGGATAGGTTAGGTTCGAAGGTGGTGAGAGAAGTAGGCGAACTCGGCTCCCATCATCTCCTTCTTGCAGCTGGGCTCAGTCGACTTTGTTGCTTAAATAGTAATCTTAATCACCTATTATAAAACCAATGTCAACTTTTAAATAATTAAAAAAACACATATTTTTATTACCCGGCCCAAGAAGTGTAATTATTTCAATAGTTTTATCATATTGCCTACTCAAATTGGGCATTTTTCAAATAGCCTGGACATTATGAATGATGCCGTATTAATCATTTGGTCCATAACATGTATATCTCAGAAATTCAATGGAACCATGAGCCGAACGTTTTTTAAATATGGAATTGATGTCTCAAAACAGGACTTCGAAACTTACGGAATCTACATTTTTTTTTTAACTTCATTCTTTTTACAGGTACATAGACGGACTTAATGACTTAGGCATTCTCTTCCAGTAAACCAAGGTTGGTGGAGATATAACATGGCGGTGCATAAAAAAAGAAACAATTTTTGAAGTAGGTAAAAAAGGTAAAAAAATATATATAGTTAAAAGAAACATACGTTAAACAACATCACAATATCAACATCATTATTACATCAATTACGATTTAGCGAGCGGAAACTCCCGTTCGCCTATTTTGTACCCGGATAAGTACTATACTACAAAAAAAACTTAAAGGTCACGGAGGCAGCCTTTGGAAAATATTCTTGTTACGAATGGCAATTAACCGAATACAATAAATTTCGGTAATTTTTTTTTCGATTTTCTCGAAGATGAATGATCAGACAGCAGCAAGCGTGACCCAAAGGTTCTAAGAACATCCGAATATGGCAGGAATTCGTCATACTTTATCAATAGAGAATGATCAAAGAAACTATAGAAATATTGTGTAATTTATGGCTAGAAAGAGAGTTAATTTTGAGATGCCAAATGCCAGCTTGATGCACTAGAGTCGATCGAAAAGCAGGCCAAGAGGCTTACCGGCGATGAGGCACTGGTCAAGTCAAGGCTCTAGAGCCTTGAACATCGTCGCCGAGTTGCCAGCCTGTCTGTTTTTTACCCGACTGCCGAAGGAGGGTAATGTTTTTTTTTTTTTTTTTTTTTTTTTTTATATATTATAGGCTCGCGCTTGACCACTATCTCACCTGATGGTAAGCGATGATGTGGTCGACGGTGAAGCACGCTTGCCTAGAAGTAACCTATTCACTCTTGACTTAAAGACTCCTAGATTGTAGCTATCGGGAAACACAGACTCCGGCAGGGAATTCCACTCCTTAGCTGTACGCATAATGAAAGTATTTCCAAAACGTTTAGTGCGTATGGGTGGTATGTCTACCATGTAGCGATGGCGCATCGCCGTACGTCTTGTAGTCCGATGATGAAACGGGCTTGGCGGAATTAGATCATGCAATTCCATCGCACACTCCCCGAAATGCAACCGATAAAAGACCGACAAGCTGGCAACTCGGCGACGATGTTCAAGGCTCTGGAGCTTCGACCCAACCAGTGCCTCATCGCCGATGAGCCTTTTGGCCCGCTTTTCGATCGACTCTAGTGCATCAAGCTGGTATTTGGCGGATCCGTCCCAGAGATGAGAACAGTACTCCATGCATGATCGAACTTGCGCTTGATACAAGCTGAGCAGCTGTTCTGGCGTGAAGTACCTTCTAACCTTTGCAAGGATCCCCAGCTTTTTGGCAGCCAGCTGAGCCTTTGCCTCAATGTATGGGCCAAAATTGAGAGTCGATGTCAACGTAACGCCAAGAAGCTCAAGATGGTCAGTTATTGGCACGGTCACATCTCAATGTGTTTATCAGTCTATGTATGTATATATGTATGTATGTATGTTTGTTCCTATATGGCGTTCCAGACACCAAACGCGTTGGCCGATTTTGAGTATTCGTACGTCAATCGATTCGTCTTAACCCTGCGTGTGTCACTGCCTACATTAAAATTGGACAATAGAAAAATGGCGGATTTTGGGCGACATATTGTGTGATCCCAATTATTTTTTTCTTCCAAACCATCGTGTGGGGTATCAAAATAAAGGGTTTTAAGAGGTGATTTAAAAAATAAACTATACTTTTATGTTTAAATGTAAATAATTCAAAAAAAAAACTAACTAAAAAGTTATAAATAAAAAGAGTTAAATCAAAAAATCAAAGAACCCGACTGCTTCAAAAGCGAACTAAAAAGACGTAAACAAGGAGAAAATCATGCTGTGCAGGCGGAGGATACACAAGATTTTGGTCAGCCAGCCCGCGAATATGTATCCCCCGACTGCACAGCATGATTTTCTCCTTGTTTACGTCTTTTTAGTTCGCTTTTGAAGCAGTCGGGTTCTTTGATTTTTTTTATCGGTTACATTTCGGGGAGTGTGCGATGGAATTGCACGATCTAATTCCACCTAGCCCGTTTCATCATCGGAATACAAGACGTACGGCGATGCGCCATCGGTTTATGGTGGACATCACACCCATATGTACAATAGTTCTGGGAACACTTTTATTATGCGTACAGCTAAGGAGTGGAATTCCCTGCCGGAGTCTGTGTTTCCCGATAGCTACAATCTAGGGGTCTTTAAGTCAAGAGTGAATAGGTACTAGGCAAGCGTGTTTCACCGTCGACCACATCTTTGCTTACCATCAGGTGAGATAGTGGACAAGCGCGAGCCTAATAAACAACAAAAAATAAAAAAAGTATACTTTGGCCAAGATGAAGGTACAATATTTACTAACAAAGAACAGCTGACAGTTGACAGCTCTGTCAACTGACAGCAGGGTCTAAAATTTTAGGCTCCCTCTAATCTTATATCCTAGTCCTATAACTTTGGATATTCTAAGTCACGAACTATCTTTCATCTGTACTAACTCAGTTAAATCGATGTAGAACAATATCGAATTCGTTTTTTTTTTTTGTTGAGTAGAGCTAGAGGGTAGCCCTAAAAAAATGCTCTTTTACTTTGTGAGTAAACTTTGTATCTCAGAATGGCTGGCGTATGGACAGAATAATGGAAAGAGTCAGGGGGTGGTGATGATTCCAATTAGAAGAACTTGGTTTACAGAAAATCGAGGTTCTGTTCTGTGAACTGATAATATAATTACTAATCTTTCAGGACAGTAGATATTGATCGTGATCAATCATCTTATCAAAAGACCCGCAGCCGCAGTCTTATTGCGTAATGAATTCGGCAAGAGCAAGGGCAAAGAGTATGAAAAATCGACCAATCACCTAGACGGAAAGCCACATAGCGTCATTCATCTCGCATGTGTTTGTCCGTTTTTAGGGTTCCGTACCGAAAAGGTAAAAACGGGACCCTATTACTAAGACTCTGCGGCCCGTCTGTCTGTCTGTCACCAGGCTGTATATATGAACCGTGATAGCTAGACAGTTGAAATTTTCACAGATGATGTATTTCTGTTGCCGCTATAACGGGGCTCCCATACAACAAACGTGATTTTTTGCCGTTTTTTGCGGTAATGGTACGGAACCCTTCGTGCGCGAGTCCGATTCGCACTTGGCCGGTTTTGTCATACTCTTTGCCCTTTGCTCTTTCCGAATTCATTACGCAATAAGGCTGCGGACACAAGTTTCGACAGTAGCAAAACAAAGTACGGTTGTAAAATTTTTCGTGAAAAAAAATATCGGGAAATTAAGTTGGTAACGAACATGTTTTCAATCGGATTGTTACGAAGACCAAAAAGTGAAACTCAAATACCGAATAATTTTATCTATACCAATGATATTCAAATAAACAGATATGTTATAAGCGCGCGCATTGTGAAGACTCGAATAGTAGACAATTGTATGATTTAGTCTTTAGTTTATGTCACGCATGGCGAAGAGCGATACGCTTTGTTGAAAAAAAACAAAATTAAAAAAATGCCATCGTGTGTATTTAGAAAGTGTACCAATTATAATACCAAATTACATAAAACAGAAGGGATCTCATACCATATGTAAATACGCAATACACCTCAATTTACTAATTTATTTAATTTTTTTTTCCTAATTTTCTGATATTTGAAGGTTACAAAAAGAAAAAACATTGGTTGTCAGAATAATGTTTGTTTACATTCACACGCAAGTGACAAACACTAGCTGTCTCTTTTTTTCTTGTTTGTTTTATCAAGCCATCCCTTTCGATATTGTAGTGAAATGTCAGATGAATGAAAAGTGTGTATGTGTGCTGCCGCTGCTGCGCGGAACACTTTTTTCAATTGTTTTGAGAGTGTATAACGTATCTGTTTATTTGAATATCATTGATCTATACCAATAAAACCTAGGTACAACCATTGAGATAATATGTACTACGTACTAGAGAAGCTATCCTAAGCAAAATACATGCTCCATTTTGTCAATTTTGACAAGAGTTTAAACTAAAAATTCGCTGCAGCGCTGAAACAATAATTAGTCGTCTAACAAAACAATATAAACATGCAGCGCTAGAGCGCTTCTAAGGTGTAGATTTCTCGCGACCAAAAAGACGGAAGCGCCGTGATTTTCATGGCGCTTACGCGTTTCGTACAAGGTTCTGCAACACCTTGTCATTCATATAGACTAATTTGCTGACTGACTACAGAAGCGACATAGCTTTATACCTAACAAGCTTCATTAGAATTTTCACTTTTTCAAAATTTATTACATACATACATAAACTCACGCCTTTTTCCCATGGGGTAGGCAGAAACTACAGAACGCCACCTGCTACGATCCTTACATACTTCTTTTGATTCACACACATTCATACATCTAGTCATACACACACGCCAATTCAAAATTTATTAACACCTTAACTGCCAAGTGACCGACAAACAATACATTTTCAATTGTGTCTCATTGCCTGGCAGTTAAGGTGTTAATAGTTGAAATAACCGACTGTTAAAGTATAAGTCAATTGCGCTTACAATAAGTTAAAAAATATCAAATCGGAATAGGGAATTTTACAATTTGCTTGAAACACGAATCTTCTGTACTTTTTATTATATTAATAAACCTTAAATAAACAAAATGTAAATTAAGTCTTACATTATGTAATAATTGTTTTTCATCTTTCATTTTTGTCTTTTTTCATTGAATAACCACAGTCAGTTCTTTTTCTAAATATTTATTTATTTATTTAAACTTCATGTACAATGGTGATACATAGGCGGGCTTAATGCAGCAAGGCATTCTCTACCATTCAACCTTTGGGTTAAAAAGAACACAGCAGTGGTAGAAGGCCAAAAAAAAAAAAAATGCACAATAATTAAAATTAGAATGAATGGACGGAATGGATTAATATATGTTAGATTATTATTTTCCTCTTTAAAAAGAAACGTCAGCTAATTCTACCTACACTTGTTACACAAATTGTCGCATCTTAATTTTTAGTCTATATGAAAAATGTCACAACATGACGTCCACCAAATATTTTGTACAAATTATATTTTAAAATGATTATCTAGTTACTCACCGATGGAAAGTTATTCCTTTGCACTTCGCCGTATTAGTTGAATTATTAGTGCAATATCTTAAAACACACCACGGCATATTGAATGCGTCTGAACGTTTTTTTCGTTCAAAAGCAAAAAATGACTTAAGCTGTCAAGATCTAGCAAGCAAATGAGTGAAATGCGGCTAGAAAACCGCAATTGAACGGCACGCAGTAATGATGTGTGATGACTTCTCTAGTGCGTAGTACATTATTACCTCAATGGGTACAACACCAATAGAAAGCTACATTATTCCTGAGTGACATAGGCTATTTTTTTATCCCGAAAACAGGTCCTGTGGGGTGGTCCACGGGAGCGATGCCGCGGGGAACAGCTAGTGTAATAAAAAAATAAATAAAATAAAAAAACAATTTTTCAAAAATATTAAACCGACTTCCAAAACAAAACACTACAATACAAAGCGAAAAATAACTTTCTTCTCGGAAGTCGGTGTCTTTGGTAGGTACCTATTTGTTTTCGTTTTTGACACCGACTTCCGAAAAGTGAGTTATTTTATGTGGCGCTTTGTAGTGTTTTGTTTTGGAATTCAGTTTAATATTTTTGTAAAATAGTGTTTTGTCTCTTTTTAGTTATGGTACCATCAATTCCCATGACAATACGCATTATTAAAGATAACTCAAAAACTCTTCATCAGATCTTGATCAAATTGAAATGGGACCACATTGGAGAAGCACCAGCTTTCAAATTAAAAAAAGGAATCATCAAAATCGGTTCACCTAATAAAACGTTCTGGGGAAACATTACAAAAATACTGTCGAATTGAGAACCTGCTCCTCTCAGAAGTCGGTTAAAAAGTAACAGCTTAGTGTTAGTGTTGACAGAACGTGCCTAGTTTCTATTGAATCTTCTAGCTAGCATTTACTTCATTAACTTTTCTTACAACAATAGTTATTTTTTAACCACGGTCACATTATTAATTCCATTTACGAGTAAAACCGCAAATATAACTCATTTCGTAACACAATTTTGTCCAGAAATAGAAAATAACATTTTATTTTATTGATGCATATTTATGTAATTTATAAAAAAATATTGACTTACCTTAACTTTTAACTTAGTAAAAATAATATTCGTAGTTACTTCGCTAGAGGCGGAAGTAAACACAAGGAATAGTCCGCTTATATGGGATCTTGCCAACCTCGCAAGGGCATGCACATATATTGGCAAGAACAACGTCACCAAAACTACACAACCGCATTGCACAGTTTACTTTCACTCAACATAACTTCAAGAAAACACTGACGCGTTTATCCATCGGCTGGAATGTGCGGTCACCGCAAAACTCGAAATGCCCGCGCAATCACTTGTCAATGTTACTTCATAAATCAAACCATTCAATAATTTGCACTAGGAAGAATTAATATTTACATTTTCACACGCGACAATTTTACTCAGAAGATAGCAATACCCTCGAGCTAATTATCATACAACACCTCAAAAACCACCTTTTATAACATTTATCGTTCATAAAATGTTGTCATTCCGTAAAAATAACAAAATTATTTTGATTCGACGTGCTCTTTGGCAGCTGTCTGTCGCGAAACCGTGCCACAGATCGTGGCAAACACATCACACATGGTTTTGAAACAAACTTGAATTGATTGAAATAGTTCTTGTTGTTCTCGCTAGCGACATCTAGCGAGGAGGGTTGAAGCTTCAACATACCAACTGTTTTATCGACATCTACCAATACAAAAGGAAAATCGTATGAAAACCTTTTCAGCATTAATAGTATTATTTATCTGTATTTCATTCAGCTTCCTACGTCAAATTAACAATCTTTTCGTTTATTAGATTATTTACATTTCATAATCTAATTTTACCAGCTTTTTGTGAGATATCCAACTACCAGGCAATTTTTCCCGGAAAATTAAGAATTTAAGGAAGCCATTTGTTTAAATACATTTTAGAAATAGATGTAAATTTGGGTTATATAGGTTTTAGATCAAATTACAGGTAAATCATGCCTCCAAAGCCTAAGGAGGCACCTAAGAAAGCAACGCCTGCAGTTCTACGACAGTCTATCAGTTCTTCTAGTCTGCTATATGTTCCTAAAGATGTTGTAGAGGGTAGGTACAACCAATGCTCTGAAAACTTTACAAATCGACGCCGAGTGACTGCCTTTCTGACCTCCCTAACCAAATATCTGGATATTAAAATACCCTTTGGCAAGACTGGTGTGATTCTCTGCCTTCTGACTACCGTAACGTCTCTCAAAGATCTTGAAATGATAGCAGGGACCAACGAATCAACGTGTTTTCCGAGGCACGGAGGGCGGGAGGAGTCTCAGTATAATGGGTGATGGTGGATGGTCACCCACGAGCCGACCTCGGTGAGCGTTGCGAACCTTGAAGAACGATCCATGCGACTGTTATTAATTAGCTTAGCATAAACTGTCTATGAGCACATTATTCTTGTTTTATTTTACAGGAAAGTTGTCTTCATTGTTAAGGCCTGGTTATTGATCGGTAATTAACTCAACGAATGGTTAAATATGCTAACCAATGGTCTTAAATTTTGGTAAAACCGCGTTTATTCATCAACTAGCTTCTGCCCGCGTAAAAAGTGTTCTTGTCATCCCAAGGGAATACAAACTATCCTGCTATCTATCCCTATCCTTTCCAGGGTCTCAAACTATTTCCATGTAAAAATTCATCTTAATCAGTTCAGTAGATCTAGAGATTACACCCTACAACCTCATAAACTTTACAACTCTTTATAATATTAATAGTATAGATTACATATTATACAAGGTGGCCAAAAAGTCGTGGATGAAACGCAACTACGGGTTAGATGGGGTCATCAGCTGCAAAAAATCGTTTTACGGAAGGTCCTTAAGGTCAACCCCTGCAGAGTTAAAATTTATTTTGTGTTTTTAATAGAAAATTGTCTTTACAAATTACAGTGTAAACTCTTTATAACGAAACTCGAGGGACTGAGCATTTTTTGTCGTTATAGAGAGTTATCGTTATATGGAGTGAACAAAAAAAAACCAAATTAATAAGAATTTTTAATACAAGAATTTTTAATTGTATGTATGTCTTAGATAAGGCCATGTTAACAGTTTCAAAGTAGGTTTACGACTGATAATACGATAGGTACCCAGTATGCTTGGTCGAAGACCATCACTTCCGAGAAAACAATGCGTCATACTGCACGTGTACAAGGCAATTAAGGATAACAAAAGCTAGACCGACCTCGGATGTTTCGGAGCTTCAAAGTCTTTTGTTACCTGATAACATAACATAAACAATAATACCGATAATAAATATTTACTGTCTACAAATATGAACACATTTCTTCGTAATAGAGAATGGCGTATCGCTATAAAGAGTGTTTCAATATGTGAGTTTTAACGCAAACCAACCAACTTGGGCTCACTCCAACGTTATAGGGAGTTTATCGTTATAAAGGATAACGTTATAAAGAGTTTACACTGTATTATTAAAATTCGAAAAAATCTACATCCTGTATCTGCAGCCCTTCTAACCCCTAGTTTCGTTTGATCCACGACTTTTTGCCCATCCTGTATAGTATAGATTGTTGGTAACACAAATAATTAAATTCGTTGAAGATTTAATTATTTCATAATTTTTTAGACAATTTTTTTTTGAATAAACGCATTTTAATTAAATTTTAAACCATTGGTTAGCATATTTAACCATTGGTTTAGTTAACTACCGATCAAAAAACTGGCCCTTAGATACATTTTTCACTCACTAAAATTCAACTTTTCTTTTTCTGATTAGGTTTTCAAGAGCGTTTAGAAACAGACATAGATTGGACAACTTTGACAAGCGCAGTACGCAATCACAAAGCCCTTTGTAAAAGAGAAGACATACCAAGGGTCACCTTTTCCGAAGCTTTGGAAAAAAAAATAAGCAAGAGCATAATTCACGGTTTCCTGGACGAGGAGTCTGGGCTGACTTTTCAGCAGCACTGGGAATTCTTGTTGCCAACGATATTATGGGATCAAGAGAAATTCTCAAATAGAGAGCAGAAAATATGTTTTCATAATGATAACTGTATCACAGATGATCTGGTTCCGTTGATTAAAACGACGGTAAGATCAGGTGATAGAAAACAACTGAAAGATGCTATGAAAATGGTGCAAGTTTTGAGAGTCAATGATTCGGAGGTAAGTACATATATAATGTTGACATCCTAGTTTTTTCAGGATTGTAAGGCATTCTATCCTCCAGAAAGGAGAAAATTTACAATTCCGTGATTAGACCTGTCGTACTGTATGGATCAGAATGTTGGGCTGTGAAAAAGATGGATGAAAAGAGATTGCATGTAGCAGAGATGAAAATATTGAGATGGATGTGCGGAATGACGAGAATGGATAATGTGAGAAATGACTATATTAGAGGAAGATTGAAAGTAGCGCCAGTGACAGGAAAGTTAAAAGAAAACCGTTTGTCCTGGTATGGTCATGTGATGAGGAGGGATAAACGCATGTTACTACAAGTAAAATTTCAATTTTTTTAAAGCTCCCGACAATTTTTTATTTCATGCTACATAATTTATCTAGTACATAGGAGATACGCTTCGATCAGCAATCTATTGAACACGTAATTCTGACACGGTATCTTGCGAAAACACCCCGATTCAAACAGTAAAACGCCCATAACTTTTGAACGGCTGAACTGATTTTATTCAAACATAGCTAAGAACACTCTCGACAAAATCACCTTTCAAGGAAAAAAACTAAATCAAATTCGGTTCATCCGTTTAGGCGCTATGATGCCACAGACAGACACACAAATACACAGCAACAGACTTCAAACTTATAACACCCCTCTTTTTCCGGCAGGGGTTAAAAGAGTTATGAATATAAATGTGGATGGATGGAGAGGGACGGGACGGCCAAAGAAAAGATGGATGGACTGTGTGAGGAGTGATATGAATGAAAAGGTACTCAGTGATGGCGAGACGGGGGATAGGACGGTATGGAAGAAGAAAACGTGTTGCGCCGACCCCAAGTAACATTTATTTATTTATATTACTATTATAACACCTTTACAGAAACTTCCAAGGCGATGTTATAACATACATATAAAACATTAAAATACAATACAAATCAATCGTTTCAATAAGGCATTCCCATACATTTATCATTATTTAAATGGTCAGACCTTTTTCAATTTAAACATGGGACAAGGGCAGGAAGATGATGAAGGCAGTCTATCCTCTGCGTGGTAAGGATACCTACTCGAAGTCGTAAATAGTAATCCTAAAATATGGTCATATATCCATGACTGGCGCTTTTAACAGAACTGAAATAAGATAATATCTACATATACCACAATACATATATACCACAAGCTAGATTACCAATCTTCCGCGTAAATTTAACCGGCGAATTATCATTTTCCGCTCTATTTTTTGTCGTTACCACTACAAACAGCGCAAGGGAAAAATGATAAGTCACAGTGATAAATGGTGGCCCAGTGGTATCGGCCGCGACTTACAAGTTGTAGGTCGTGGGTTCGAACCCTTTTTTTTTTTTTTTTTTTTTTAGCGTGGAGAAATGCTCATGCATACTGCGCTACCACGGGGAGATAGCGCAGTTATGTGGGACTCTAACCCACTAAAACTCCACGGTGTCCTCCTGTGCCGCTTATGGCGGGAACACGGGAACGCGTTAGCATACATCCGCGAACCCGCCGCGGCTGTCCGTCTCCGGACCCTCCTCTGGGGTTTACCCCCATCACCGGCGCACCAGAACACACAGTACGCCGTGACCACCCCGGGGACCAAACCAGCACATGGGTACCAGACAACCCCGTGTATGGCACCCTTGGTCACCCTGTGACGGGTCAGGACAGTGGCCCCGCCACCTACCACTTTTCGGCCGCAGGGGATAGGGAGAGCGGCCAGCGCTATACCGACACTCCTCCTCCCCTGCGGCCCCACCGCGTCCGCCATCAGACGGTGGCGACCCCGTGCAGGCCGCGGAGGGTAGGGCGAGCGGCGCACCGTAATACCGGCACTCCTCTCCCGCCGCGGCCTCCAACCCTCAGCCGCGATGCCTTTTATACTACATCGCGGCCCGCCTCAGTTGCGATGCCGCCTAGGCAACACCGCAACCTACATGTTGGCCGCTACGTCGTCGGCTTATCGGCAAAAGCCCTGACGAGCGGCCCCTCCTCGGGTTCCTCTTGGCTTCACCGTGGTTGTCCAAGCCACGGCTACTGAGCCCCCCCGCCTCGACAATGCGGGAACCCACCGGGGGGGGTGGGTTCGAACCCAGGTTAACGTTTTATTTTTAACCAACTTACCAAAAAGGAGGAGTTTCTATGTTCGACTTCATGTTGTTTTTTTTTTTCACCTATGTCTCCGTCAATTGCGGACCGATTTTGAAAATTCTTTGTTTGTTTGAAAAAGTATTTTTCAAAATTGGTCCTATTTTAATTTGGTGAAGATCTGATGAAGAACTTCGGCGATATACAACAGAACTCTTCAATAAATAACGGCAAATCTCTCGGGATTGCTGCAATCGCATGCCTGTTTATTTCATTGTTTATACCATTTCATAACATAACATCACGCCAATACGCTCTAAAGGGGTACGCAGATCTCTCATTTCACAGGTTATGTTTAAGCTTCATGTTATTCGGGTAACCTATTCTTCTATCGGGCGTTATAGGGACCTTACTAAACAACTTGCCTATTAGGTAGGTAAAACCAAAAAGGCAATAATAAAAAAAACTTTTTTGCAAAAAAATACTACCGTTTTTCAAATAAAAAACTACAAAGTGAAAAATAACTTTATTTTTGGAAGTCGGTGTCTTTCGTAGGTACCAATTTATTGCGTTATGGACACCGACTTCCAGAAATAAAGTTTTATTAGTTTAGAAGTCGGTAGTTTTTTTTTGCAAAAAAGTTTATGTGTGATTTATTTCATCACCACTACTCTCGAAACGGTGAAGGAAAACATCGTGAGGATACCGACATGTGACATCCTAAAACCAAAAATTTGAAGACATGTGACATCCACCAACCCGAATTGGGCCCGTGTGGCGGATAACGGCCCATTTCCTCACACAAAGAGGAGGTCTGTGTCCCAGCAGTGGGAACATAAAAAGGCTGATGATGAAGTCACAGTGGAAGTCAGTAACCAAGCCCTGGTTTCTGGAATTGAGAACTTTTCAAACTCTACCAAAATAGAACCACCTTCACCGTTAATATCTCAAAACAGAAACTGGGAGTAACATGATCTTTACATCCAATTGGTTTGTTGAACCAATTTTTTTTTTTGTAAAAAATGAAAAGATCATAAATATAAGTTTCCATACAAAACTATTTTTAGTTTTTTTTTTCACTGTAATTACAAAGTAAAATCCAATTGAAAATATATTTTTGAATCCAGTACCGAAAACACCCCGATAGTTTGCCGAACAAATCCGAGCCCGTGTGACGTCACAACGTTCATTTCTACTCATTGTAGCACATAGCTGATACATTGTTTTGACTTTTAATCGATTCAATCTTGTTATTATCGTCAATATATTGATGAATATCGAATATATTGATCATTAATATCGAACCTTAAAAGTTATCGTGCTTGCTTCGTACCATTATGTACGAATACTACAAAAAGATCCCAATTATATGTGTTTCGCGCAATAGCCTAGTACCTAGCAATCTACTAAATTTAAGCAATGTTCTATGTCTAACTAGATTCCAAATATACTTGGGAGCAAATAAATCGAGCCACTTCCTTTTATCCTTTATTTTTATCCTTTTTTTTTTTTTTTTTTTTTTTTTTCCTTTTTTCCTTTTTTTTTTAAATGATTTATTTGCTCCCAAGTGTATAATGTGTTAGTTCTGTTGTTATCTTGTTCTAATTTAGTAATAGATTCGTATTAAATTCTTACTTTTATCATTAAAGACTGATAATAGTAAATTTTTATGGGAACTTTCGAGCAAAGTTGACATTGTTGTATAATTACGTAACTTGAAAATATGATTTTTTGTTTATGGTGATATATTCATTATTTTATACTTAAATGACAGATATAGGCGTAAAACTAACATTTCTGTTTGAATTGTGAGAATCGATCGACGTATATAAGAGATATTCACTGAAGGATTAGTGTAACGAAAATCTAAGTACCAAGTTAATATTTTTACGTTTCTGTTCTACAAACTTTTTAGTGTTTGTAAATATATAATATAGACATTAGTGTTCAATATTATTAAGGGATATTGTCAATCTGCCTAGCCTTTAACCCAGTAACTGGGTAACACGGCGTTTTTTCTGTTCTGTGACGGTACCCCTTGGCAAGACTGGTGTCAGATCTCAAGCTTCTGTCTACCCGTAACGACTGTCAAAGATCTTCAAATAACAGCCGGGACCAACGGCTTAATGTGCTTTCCAAGGCACGGAGGAAACACGGTATGTTGAAATGGTCACCCATCCACGGACCGACCTCGTCAAGCGTTGCTTAACCTTGATGATCGAACAGTGCGGCTGTTATTATTTAGCCACGAGCTCCTCTATTAAGGGATATGTAAATAATGGGAATTACCAAAAATTTTATGTGTATGTGTATCATATTTAGTGGTATCTAATGAAGTTTTTTGTTAACCAAAGTCAAAGTTTCGCGCCAATCGTGTTTGTTTACTTTTTATTTTACACCGATATCACCTACCTATATGTAAAAACGATTACATTATGACAATTATGTTTCCTAATGTACCTGGTAAACAACATTATCTAACACCGGTCCACTCTCACGTATTATTTATTACGACTACTTTATTTAAGACGGTACCCTGACCAAAAAATCGGCGTGCGATATGAGCATTCCTATTGGTCTAGCGGCACTGGCGGCGCATGAATTACAGTAGTGAATACGCCCACATTTTAGAATAAAATCTTTATAAAATCGAATTTTGGTCTTTTGAAAAAAATAATTCTACAAAAATGTTCGTTATTAAATTGTCTATGTTAGTACAAAAAATAATTAATGAACACTTTACGAGGAGATGCATAATATCAATAAATATTTCTCATTTTTATGTTTTTTTGAAAGGAGATTAGTGAAATATATACAACATTTAAAAAAAAACTAAATCTACCATTTTAGAATCAATATTATGTAGAAATTTAATGTATTTTTATTAATTGATATTTCTTTTTAAATAACGAGTAGATAGCTCCTAAAAACAGCACAAAAAATGGCTTGCGCGGCGTTTTGCTCGGGGAACCGCCTTAAGCTCAAAACTTCCAAATCGTCCATCAGGTGGGTATATTATCGACATTAGCCTTTATAAATCCTTTATCACACATGACTAAATAAAATTTGTTGTTTATTAATATTTTTGCACTAATTTTCGGATATTTTTAGTAAATCTACGTGTAGTTGACACTATAGTATCATGATTTCCTTGAACGTTATGACGTCACCAACATGGCGACCAATTGTGGCCCGTTTGTAGTCACGTGGTTCTAAGCAAAATTTTATCGATTTTCAATTGCTTATAATAAATTGAAAAAAAATATTTAAGAGTTTTTTGAAACGACAATATAATTTAAGTTATGTAAAGTTTCGAAATAAATAAAAAAAATCGTCATTTTTTTTAAATTCAACAACCCAATTCTCAAACCAAAAACCAGGGATTAGATGATAAAGTGGGCTGTACTTACCCTTACTCACGGTGATAATATTTTTTGAAAATCCACTAGATGCAGTTAAGGTTGAACTAGTCGACGACACGAACTATTTTGTGCGCGGGGTTAAAATGCATGTTATCTTATCCGACAACACGTGCGAAAGAGATAGATGCTGTGATGAGCAGTAAGAAGCTAGTTCGCGAACGAATGAGCACTTTTGCAAATTTGTATCGAAATGGATGATGATTTAGGACGAAAACGAGCGCACGAAATTATATAAACAGACTTTTGGGAGTCTAGATATCATGAAAAAACAACTAAATATATAATTTATAAAATAACATTATTTGCTTTGTTGAATTACTAATCTATCCCTGTATAGAGGCCGAATTGAAATTTTCCTTCTTCATATGGTATTTATTTCCGCCCAAAGTTGCGTTAAAATTAGTGTTGAAATAAGGAACTTTCGACGCTCATAACTTTCAAATGTATTATTTTTTTACATTTTTGTTTCCATACAGGACTAGATAATGAAGAGACAAATTGATATCATATTTTTATTTTTAACGTACATCGTCAAACTGTGCAGTAATCGCAATACTACGTTTGTATGGAAGAATTTTCGACTAGTGTAACCTTAAGAGCGGACTCTAGTCAACAGGAATTTGAAAAATAGGTATTTGAAAAAACTATTGCCGTCGCGTTACCTCCAACCTCACCCCGTAAAGTGCGAAAGGGACAACTACAGCTCAGGCTGATTTTACCTACAAAAACTTTGACTAAAAGACGTTTCGTATTCTGCTGTTTTCTTCATGAAAACTGGTCTGATCTAAAAAATTCTTATATCAAAATTTTTGGATTGTCATATTTATTTTAGTGATTATGTTTTTGAAAAAAGTAAATGATAGGGGCACGTACTAATTAGACCCAGATTTTATGGGAAAAATCATTGATATATATATATATCAATGATTATATATATAGAGACATTATCCACGAAGAAAACAGCAGAATGTTTTTGTATGGAGAAAGTCTCACTAGAGTCCCCTCTTAATATCTCTAAACAGAAAGTGTGAGTTAAATGATCCAGGGATTAGATGATATATAGTGGGTTGTACTTACCCTTACTCACGGTGATAATCATTTTTGAAAACACTGTACAATCCACTAGATATAGTTAACTGATGAGGTCGGTTGTATGCAGCATAGTGATCAATACCAGAAATGCAATTTAAATGGTTACCGTTGCTACCTATCTGGTTCTCTTTAATGAGTTTCTAACAACTTAGTTAATCACTACAAATCAATCAATCAATCTGCCTAGCATTTTCCCAGCTATGTTGAGGTCGGCTTCCAGTCTAACCGGATTCAGCTGAGTACCAGTGTTTTACATGGAGCGACTGCCTATCTGACCTCCAGAACCCAGTAACTGGGTAACAGCGGTACACTTTGGCTAGACTGGTGTCAGATCACAAGCTTCTGACTACTCGTAACAACTGTCAAAGATCTTCAAATAACAGCCGGGACCAACGGCTTAACGTGCTTTCCGAGGCACGGAGGAAACTTAGTATGTGGAAATGGTCACCCATCCGGACCGACCTTGTCAAGCGTTGCTTAACCTGGATGATCGACCAGTGCGGCTGTTATTATTTAGCATCGACCACATAGCTACTTATTTAGCCACGAGCTCATCATTCACTACATACTCGTATTATAAAATAAAGTCCCATGCTGCGTCTGTAAGCGATAAACTCAAAAACTACTGAACGGGTTTTCATGCTGTTTTCACTATTAGAAAGAGTGAGAATCGAGGAAGGTTTTTGTGTATTATTTGTTACGGGCGAAGCTGGGGTTGGTCGCTAGTATATATTTAAATTACAAGCAATTTAATTTGATAGAGTGTAAACATTGTATCAAGAATTCACAACATTCGATTTTCATTCAATACTACGTAAAATTCAAAGTAATCTTGTATTACCCTGGCCCCCACCCCCTCCTCCTTGGAAATTTGGTTGTAATATATCTCTGCCTAACCTTCAAGGAATACATCAATCAGTCGTATGTTATGTTATGTAATTTACCTAAGAATTTCGTTGCAAAAAGCGTTTTACGAATACTTTAATTGTGAGAACAGCTAAGGAGTGGAATTCTCTGCTAGAGTCTTTGTTTCCTGATAGCTACAACCTAGGGGTCTTTAAGTCAAGAGTGAATAGGTTACTTCTAGGTCAGAATACTTCACCGTCGACCTCATCATCACTTACCATAGGGCGAGATAGTCAAACGGGAGCCTAACCTACAATCCTACTGCCTACTATTATTATTATTTTAATATAATTAAGTCGAAACTGTGTGAGTGTGTTTGTGACTTCTTCATGCTCAAACTGCTGAAGGAATCTAGGTGAATTTGACTGTCTTAATCAAACATCAGTCCTAACTTTTCTATATTTCCTGCCCCCGTACCATGACGTGACTAAAACTATCATAGTTCGACTGTAAAAAAGGGACAGATGTTTACAAGTCACATCTGTCCCTTACACACACTCAAAATAACCTTGCTCTAAGAGCTTATGGTCACACCCCTGGACTTATTATACTTATACCTTCCTCCCCTTTTTCAGATGTCAGAATTAGATGAATCGTTAACTGAGTTTAAGAAACTGATATCTCTCAATTTATGTGGCAACTTCTTAGCGGAACTGAATCCAGATGTTATTCCACCATCAGTCAAAAGTCTTGAGCTTCAAACTAATAATTTCAGCGATATATCAGGATTTGCTGAATCTTTACCTGTCGAACTGCTGTACTTGGGATTGGCCAAGAATTTTTTAACCTCCGGTAATACATACTAATCATATTAATAATTAGTATAGACATCGACTTATCCCTGGTGTACCAGCGGTTTAGGCTGAGCATTGACTGTCAGTGAATTTAAAATTATATATAATAATGTAGAATGAAACATTTCGGAAAAATAACCTAAACTTATGCTGGTTTTCAGAAAACATCGAAGGAATTGGATTGCTGCCTTTCAATTTGACGGTGTTAGATTTGTCAGACAACGACATCTATCATTTGGATCCAGTACTACAAGCTGTAGCACGGCTGCCAAATCTAAATGGGCTGCAGTTATCGGGAAACCCGTGCTCGGTACACTTCGCTTCACGATTACTAAATAGTACGACAGTATGAAACTAGATGGCGTTATATGAAACTGATCTGACTGATTTTATATATTTCTTTAATCAGGTATGTGCTGGATATGCTCGTGCTACTTTGGCGAAATTACCTCGTTTGAGATGGCTTGATTGTCGTGAAATACTTGAAACTGACAGACCAGAGCAACCTTTGGAAATTCATCCAGATGATTTACGGTCTGCACACTTTCACTTCACTGTTTTCAGAATTATGTCCGTTCCCCAACCGCCAAAGCCCGAAAAGGTAACTTGATTTCTTATAGGATAGAATATGTTTTACTACCGAACTTACACATAATACTTACATATAATTTGACTGACAAGGAAAAAAGGTGGAAATGGTCATGATGGCACAACTTTAAGCATCCAGCATCTTAGTAGTATAAGCTCCTCCTATAAGCCTTCTTTAGCAGGATTCAATTTGGTTTCATTTTCTCCGTTTCACCAGGGCGTTTTCACAAGCTTCCATGTTGAACTGGAGATACCATTGCTTGACGTGGTGAGGCGAAAATTCCTGATGTTCCGAAGAAACGAGTCCCTCATAGAAATGTTGCCTCCACCTGAAGATGAGGAGTGGCCTATATTGCCTTCTGTGCCGGTTATAAGTAAAGTGAATCCAAGTTAGTAATTTATTTTGTAGTTATCGACTCTTTCTCCAGGGATATGTCCTAACCGACCGATATTGCACAGAGGTTTTCGGGGTGATTAACGGAGTGGTTTTGGTGAGGTAAAAATCCCACACTCCCTGGTCTTTTCCCCAAAAGTCCAGGTGCCTTTGAAGTTTTCCCCAATAACAAAAAGTGAGCCGGCCAAGTGCGAGTCGGACTCGCGCACGAAAGGTTCCGTACTTGGTAAATTGCGGTTTACGATTTATGTCGTATTAAAAAAAAACTACTTACTACATCTCGTTCAAACCAATTTTCGGTGGAAGTTTACATGGTAATGTACATCATATATTTTATTAGTTTTATCATTCACTTATTTTAGAAGTTACAGGGTGGGGGACACATTTTACGACTTTGGAAGTCTCTCTCGCGCAAACTATTCAGTTTAGAAAAAAAAATATTAGAAACCTCAATATCATTTTTGAAGACCTATCCATAGATACCCCACACGTATGGGTTTGATGAAAAAAAAAATGAGTTTCAGTTCTAAGTATGGGAACCCCAAAAACTTATTGTTTTTTTTCTATTTTTGCGTGAAAATCTTAAAGTGGTTCACAGAACTTACCAAGTTTCAACAGCATAGTTCTTATAGTTTCGGAAAAACTGGCTGTGACATACGGACGGACAGACAGACAGACAGACATGACGAATCCAATAAGGGTTCCGTTTTTTGCCATTTGGCTACGGAACCCTAAAAATTGATTGACTCTTGAGGGGACTCTAGTGAGACTTTCTCCTGCATTTCATACTTTTGTTTTTTCTGTCCGTACCTAACTTGTGCAAGTCACAAATATTTTCATCTTTTTTCTATGTAAGGACTCAGTTACTGCAGTTGGAGCCTTAAAAAAAAACAGTAATCGTTCTTCAGAGAAAACTGAAGTCTATACTCACGCCTTTTTCCCCATGGGGGTAGGCAGAAACTACAGAACGCCACCTGCTACGATCCTTACATACTTCACACGCATTCATACATCTAGTCATACACACACGCCAGTTATGGGTACTGCGCACTTGGCCTTTCTGAAGAACATCACCTATAAGGTCTATGTATGTCTTTCTAGGGCGTCCCCTTCACGGCGTTTCCATTCACATCTGCCTTGTACATTTCGTTAGTCGCCTTTCATTCATCCTCTCAACATGGCCAAATAGTCAAGAAGTCAAGTCTATATTAATTTGAAATTCTGTTTAGGTACTATCATGCTCATTAAAAGAGGTATATAAATGGAGGAGATTGTTATCTAAATATACAAAACAATTTCAGCTATCGAAGAAGAATCGCATTCTTCAGACATCTACACTAAATTGGAAATAAGGAACCCTCGAGAGGTCCGCAACTTCACCACATTTGAGAGCATCAAGGTGCAGTGGAATAAGATGATGAATTTCCAGGAGCCAACTTTGAAGATCTTCTGTCCCGACCTGACTGCCTTGAGGGACACCTTCCGAACAATTATAACTCTCAGACTGATTTATACAGTTGTATGTTTTAAAACTAATTCACAGATTTTGTATGACACATGACACCTTAAGAGGAAACGGGGGCTGAGAGCGCCGACTGAATTTCCTAAGTAAAAAGTCATAATTCGAGGTTTGGTTCTCGTCTATTTTCTCCTCCAATATTGAACTAATTTAAAAGATATTCCATAAACTGAAAATTAAAAATATATTCGATGTCCCTATGTTTTCCTTTTTGATGATACATTATATTTAGAAGCACCAGAACCCTCAAAAAAAGCTCAAAATTGCGCTGTCAACAGAGGCTTAGTGTACAAATTTGACAAATATAAATGAAAAAAGAAAACATAGGGACACAGTATATATCTTACTTTACCAGTTTATGGAATATCTTTTAAATTGGTCCAATATTGGAGGAAGAAATAGACGAGAGCCAAACCTCGAATTATGACTTTTTACTTAGGAAATTCAGTCGGCGCTCTCTGCCCATATTTCCTCCTAATAACATAGCTCTGATTGTGAACACGAAATCGACAGTGCAAAGTCCGGTCAATTTAGACATCCGTGGGTACAATAATTCGCACCCAGCTGACAATTGGTAGGATTGTTCAAAACACCATCATAAATAAAATCTAAAAACTCCTTATCAAAGGTCACAAAAACGGGTATAATATGCCGCGATTTTAAGCAAAACCGTATTTTTATCATAAAATCAGCCCAGACAAATATTGTAGATCAGATAATTATATAAGTATAAAAAATGTCAGAATCCTTTTTTTCCTATGAGCCACCGTTTTTGAGATTTATCGATTCAAAAAGTTGTAATCTAAAAAACTTTTTAGATTTCATTTATAATGGTGTTTTGAACAATCCTACAAATTTTCAGCTGGGTGTGAGTTTTTGTAACTTCACTCCTATTTTTTGGTCTAATTTAACCGGACTAGTAGCAAGCTTTGCAGAAGTTTGATCTGCACAGACATTTTCAAAGCACCTCTGTTTGTATTGTGAAACCGATTAATCCAAATATAATGAATATATCAAAGGCATGACAATTTCCTTCTGCCACCCTAACCTGGCTACCAGGCCATGGCTTCTTTTTTAGGGGTCTGATTTTTAAGACCATGATTGAACCCAAAATAATCTCGGTTCTTTATAAATAAGCAGTTATCAGAGTCTTTAAAGTTCTCTTTTTTCGTATAGACACACGCACCTCAAAAATCTGGAAAACAGAAAAGTCAGGCGGCGTTTCACGCACCACCGGGAGATATGAGAGTGACCGTGGCAACGATCAAGTGTGCCCTGAATAACCCAGATTGGAGTCAGCCCGCCCAGCACTTCCATTGGGATGAAACCCTCGGCACCAACGATGCCATCCATTGGGGTGATGGAGATCTTTCTGTATGTAACATTTAAACCCACGGTAGGGCAAGACCTGAATGCTTCTTCTGACACCTCTCTCTGTCCCAAGCTGTCAAGGATTAATTTAAAGAAAATCAGCTCTAGTCAGTTTTTTTTTAGTAATGACTGCGTGAGCTAATGTACGATTTCCACCAACCGAGCCGCGTCGGGGCGCGCCGGAGTGCAATTCACACCGTGCTAAAGGAAATGCAGGCTTCGATACAATAGTTACGTTTCATGTTTGCATGGCATTTACACTGCTTGGAACTCGATTAGATACGCGTGTATGCCGCGTCAGATAGTCGGCTGCGCTCGGACGCCACGGCAGCCGATCGGCTCCTCGCGTACGTGGACGGCGGGGCTCGGCTGTCGTCGCGTCCGGTCGACTACCGCCGCGCGCGCTCCTGTATTGTCGCCGGCTAGCAAGTTGAATAATTCAAGTTGTGCGTTGAACTGTAGACTGACGTGATTTATTTATATAACTTTTACATGCTACAGTAAAAGTACCCACTCGATTATTTGTTCTTGGTATTGGACAACTGATTCAACATTAGTCGTATGTTTACCATTCGCATAATATCTGAACAGTGCAGATTTATTTTCGCATCATTTATCATCAAATGATTTATAGCCATGAATCAACTCAAAGATCATAGAACTATATTCTAAAAACCCATAAATATAGGTATCGTAAATGTCTATATCAATTTTAAAGTAGTCATCAAAATGAAATATGATAGTAATACCAAGCCAATGTTAAGCATAAAGATGATGATTCTAAAAGAAGCCTGTGGTCAGTAAATAAAAACACATTGTTGAAAATGAAACCAACAACGTTTGAAAGGCAGATGACTCACAATTATCAATACATATTATAAAAAAAATCTTTTTACAAAAAATACAACCGACTTCCAAATAAAAACACTACAAAGTGAAAAATAACTTCAATTTCGGAAGTCGGTGTTCCTATTTTCGTTTCTTCGTTTTTTGTCACCGACTTCCGAAATTGAAGTTATTTTTCACTTTGAAGTGTTTTTGTTTGGAAGTCGGTTGTATTTTTTGTAAAAAGAATTTTTAATTTTCACTTTTTAGTTGTGGTACATAATGGACCAGTTCTATAGGTTAGGTACCTATAATGCCCAAAGTGAAGCCAGAATTGATTATCCCAATAACATGAAACCTAAACAAAACCGGTGGAATGAGAGTATACCAGGGTTAACTGTTCACACTTGCGTACCCTCTTTAGAGCGTACTAGTGTGATTTTATGTTATGTAATGGTAAAAACAATAAACAGACATGCGATTGCAGCTATCCCGAGTGATTTGCAGTCATTTATTGAAGAGTTCTGATGTATATCTCCAACGTTATTCATCAGATTTTGATGAAATTTAAACGGGACCACATGACAAGCACCAGCTTTCAAATAAAAAAAGAATCAACGAAATCGGTTCACCCAGTAAAAAGTTCTGAGGTAACAAACATAAAAAAAAAAAAAAATACAGTCGAATTGATAACCTCCTTTTTTTTTGGAAAGTCGGTCAATAAACTAGCTGATCCCCGCGGCTACGCTCCCGTCAAATGGCTACCTACCTACCCTACCTACCATACCTACCCAGCCTTATGAAAAAAAAAACATCAACCATCTACTAAATAGTCCGAACAAAGCCTAAACATTTGGTTTGGATAGGTGAGCCCGTTCTTGAGTTAGTCAAAGTCAAAGTCAAATGTGTTTATTTCAAGTAGGCCATTATGCGGCACTTTTGAACGTTAAAATTTACATTTAATAAAAATTGATTCTACCGTGCATTCGGAAATGTAGCTTGTTATGGAGAAGAACGCACAAGAAACTCCATACTTACTCCATACTTTTTTTGGATATCGCTGCACATGCTGAGATAGGAGCCTTTTTGGTCTCGCACAGGGTTTTTATTTTATTATTGTTTAAGTGTATGCTTATTTTCTCGTGTCTCCTGTGCGGGTCACAAATAAATATTTTTCTTTCTTTACTTACTCTTTTAAAAAAAAGTTTTATACAATATTTATCTAAGTACATACATTAATAAATTCATATACGTGAGGACGATGTACCCAGCACCACTATACTACATTTATAGGTATGAGAGAATTACAAGCACTAACAGGTAAATTCCTTTACTTGATAAATAGGAACATGGTTCTCACGTACTTACAAATATTGCAAACATAGGTACATTACCTAATTAAACAACAACAGAACAGTGTGCGAGTCAATTTTTTAAACAAAAAGAGAAGAAAAAATAAAAATAAAAAGTTACAACGAAAAGTGACATTGATTTTTATATATATAGATCTGTAGAAAAGTCGTTTTTGTACATCGAAAAAATGTCCAAAAAAAATAGCCAGGGTGTTAAAGGATAACCAACAGAATCCATTTCCAGCATTTTTGACTGTTTAGTAGTGCACGCATCACGTAAAATGTACGAAACCAGTGTAGATAACTTTTATACATAAAAATGGTGCGTAACTTGAAGAATTACTTTTCAACGCTTTCGGTTTACGCTATCAAAAGTTAGATGAATTTAAATAGTTCAAGAAGTAAAATATCACAACACACGCAATTCAGATACTCGGATAGTTGAACTCCATATTCGATAGATGCCGACGCGGTGCATTTGACGTCATTTTCTGAATGGCGGTGTAAAGTTTCTCCGCGGAAGAATTACCCTAGAAAAAAAAATATATGTAAGTAGGTAGCAAGGTAAGCAGGGTAGGTAGGTAAGTAGGGTAAGCCTAGGCAGTTGACCGTTGACGAGAGCGAAGCCGCTGGCACAGCTGGAGTGAAATATTATCCTCAATGACAGTGAAAAGTGGTAGCCCAGTGATTGATAATGAGTTGTAGATCTTGGGTTCGAACCCAGAAACTTTAATCTATTTCATGATCACTGCTCTCAAAACGGTAAAGGAAAACATCATGAGGAATCTTGTCAATCATATCTTAGAACCAAACATTCGAAGACGTGTAACATCTACCAATCCGCACTGGGCCCGTGTGGTGGATTGTTGCCCAAACTCTTTCACAGAAAGGAGTCCTATATTATATGCCAGCTGTGGGAACATAATAGCCTGATTATCCGTATTCTATCCTCGATGACGTGGGAAAGGAAATAAACAGGGTTTGTAGGTTTTGGTTTAATTTAACCACAGATTCAACTAAGGAAAGTTCGTATACATGTTCAAAGCGGTTCCTCATAAGTTAGCTGCAAATTAATAGTAAACTAAAATAACATTATGTGTCAAATCATTTATTTTATATAGTAACAGCCGCACTGGTCGATCATCAAGGATAAGCAACGCTTGACGAGGTCGGTCCTTGGATGGGTGACCATTTCAACATATCGAGTTTCGTCCGTGCCTCGGAAAGTACGTTAACCCGTTGGTCCCGGCTGTCATTTGAAGATCTTTGAGAGATAAGACACCCAGTCTTGCCAAGGGGTACCGTGTTACCCAGTTACTGGGTTGTGGAGGTCAGATAGGCAGTCGCTTCATGTAAAACACTGGTACTCAAATCCGGTTAGACTGGAAGCTTACCCCAATATAGTTGGGTAAAGGCGAAAAGTATTTTCTTATCCCAAGGGAACATTATATCGGGATGTAAAAGTAGTATATGTACTATGCCTTACTATAATCTATCACTGTGCCTTTCATCCAGATCCGTTCAGCCGATCTGTCGTAAATGAGTAACAAACATACACACATCCATCCAACCTTTCGCATTTATAATATAAGTAAGATGGAATATATAAATTTTAATCCCACAGATCCTTCAGTACAGTCAGGTGGAAAAAACAACAAAAACCCCCAAAGGAAGACCGGAGGATGTGGGCACAAGTTCGCGGCAACTCATCCCGGACAACTTAACTTGCCACTTCGGTTTTGGAATTGAAACTTTAAAACTGTAGCTTTACAAATATTAAAATGAATGCGTTTAAAATTCTTATAGACTTTTAGTTACCTTTGGAAGTATATCCTTGTCTAAGCTCATGCAGAAACGTGACAAAAATCTTCGTCTTTAACAATCATGGTCGCCTTAGTGCTGGGTTCAATAAGGTAAGAGAATACAATCCCGAGCATGTCTTTCAATCCCGGGATTTCGGGATTTTTGTAGCGTAATCCCGGGATCCCGGGCCTATCCCGAGATTAGACTATGTGGTTTCTAATTGGGCTCAAATGATAAAAAAATACTTGAATAATTTAAAGAGAAATGTTTTTAATGTCTTTGCACAACACAAATCACAATATAATAAGAATAGAAAAAGAAAAAACCATGCTTTTGCAAGAAATCAAAAAGACAACAGAAAAAACTATTTAGAATTTCAAAAATATAATCGCAGAAATATCAAAGCATCCAATGTTTGACTTCCAAGCCTGCTTCGTAGTTTATTGCCAACTGCAACATAAGCAGCAGCTCAAAACGCTCGCTCAGGTTCTACGCTGGTACGTATCTAAGGGTTTTTTAATCTAGGCAAGGTTATTGTCAAGGCGCAACGGACTACGGAATACAAATTAGACTTGTTTGTAGCAATCCCTAAAATCCCAAGATTAGCCAAGTATAGTCCCGGGATTTTCGGGACCAGAAAACGGTCGGTATCCCTGGATCCCGAGATTATATTCTCTAAATAAGATTTATTTCCAAATCTTAATCCAATACGTTGAACTGCACTATTTATAGAATCCATTATCCTATTGACAACAACTTAAATTACATAAACGTTTGTTGAGACCCCCAACAAATCAGCTGGCTTGGCCAGTCACGATCACGAATCATATCCTTGTTTTTAAGGACCCATGTTAATAGGATTAAAGTGTTTTATAGCAAGTATTCATATCCTCAATTTGTGGAGAGTCGGGCGTCCCAGTGCGGGATCAGTTGAAGGATCTAACGGTCGATTGTTCGTGTTAATGGCGGGGACTCCTCACGAACGCTGGGGGAGCCAGACGGAGTATTTGCTGTCATGTCTTGGGTACGCTGTTGGTATTGGAAATCTTTGGAGATTTCCGTATTTATGTTACCGAAATGGGGGAGGTGAGTGAATGTTATCCTTTGATTCTTTTAATTTCTATGTGTTTTGAATGAATGACGGTTTGTAAAGTCTCACAGACGAAAGCTGTCAAAGCTACCTACCTAAATATACGCGACTTCCAGTCTTCGAAGTGGTTTAAAGTTAAAGTATCTACTGTTAATTTTCCTAGCGAATGTATTGCCTACAAACGGTAGAACTACCGATCAATTTGATGTTTTCGGTGGGTTAACGAAAGTCGACAATCATGTGGTCATAATACTTATTAGCGGTTTGCTATTCATTCTTTTTTCTATTAAATATTTACAAAACATATTTGGTTTTGTTTCAGGAGCGTTCCTCATCCCGTACTTCCTCACTTTAGTTATATGCGGCATACCACTTGTTTATTTAGAGACCACATTAGGACAGTTCGGAAGCGCCGGATGCATTTCAGTTTTCAACATTAACCCGTTATTTAAAGGTAACATTTGCCATGGCATTGAGTTTGGTTATGATTCCAATATCTATGTTTAGTTCTTCGTCGACAGGAGCGGGTTATGCGGCAATTATAGCTAACGTAATAGGTGTAACGTACTTTTCGGCCCTCATGTCGTATCCAGTGCTGTACATCTATCACTCGATGAGCTCACCCCTGCCTTGGCAAAATTGTGGCAATTCCTGGAATACGGACAAGTGCACCGAGGTTGGGTAATTTTAGCTTTATGTTTTAAGCAATTTGTTTATGTGACCGTATCTTACGTATGGAGGATTTATTTCCAGATAACCGGTAACTCTAGTTTCTTTAACTCAAATGGATCTATCACTACACCTGAAGATGAGTTTTTTCAGTAAGTGTTCTATGAATCATGAAGTCTATTCAATACTTGATGAACGTTTGTAAATTTTTTTTTCATGTTTTCAGCATTCGTCTGTTACAAATGTCCCCAAGTATCAGTCAAATTGGCGGGATTGTTTGGCCAGTGTTCTGGTGTAACGTTATATGTTGGATCCTCGTCTACCTCTGCATCTGTAACGGTGTCAAGAGCGTCGGAAAGGTGAGCTTTCCAATACTTACTGTTTGATCTTTCTTGGCTCGCTGCCGTTTTGTCAATCACAAAATAGAATATAATACTTTTTCCTCAAACCTTCCAGTTCTTTGAATTGTTGTGTAGGTATATTTCTTTGCTGAAAAGTAGCACTGTGGTTCTGTTTAAAACATGAGTCCCAGCATTATACTGAACGATGGCCGTTTTGAGCGAATGTGACGCATATATTTCTTCATTTTTTATTGTATGCGTCATAAATGCCTGGTGCAATATTTTTCTGTCTTTCAGATCGTGTACTTCACAGTCATGTTTCCTTACGTGGTGCTCTGCGTATTATTTATTCGCGGCGTCACCTTGCCTGGCGCTTGGAAGGGCATACTGTTCTATATCCTCCCCGATTGGGGGCAGTTGAAGAAGCCGAAAGTAAGTGTCTATAAGTAGCATTGAGGCCAAGTTCATACATCTCTCACCTACATTACGTTTGTAATTTATTATTAGTGCTTTATTTTTATAAATAAATGCGTCTTCACAGGTATGGGCAGACGCGGCTACTCAGGTATTCTTTTCGTTGGGTCCTGGATGGGGTGGTTTGATCAGTATGGCTAGTTTCAATAAATTTCACTTCAGGAATTTCAGGTTTGTTTTTTTTTTCCTTCTCTTAGATTACATGGAAAACAAAAATCTGTTAAATGATTATTTTGTTCCAGGTCTTCAGTAATAATCCCGCTAGTAAACAGTGGAACAAGTATTTGGGCTGGTTTCGTTGTGTTCTCCGTGCTGGGGTTTGCAGCGGAGCGGACAGGGGTGCCTGTGGGTGAAGTGGCCACTGCAGGGCCTGGATTGGCTTTCGTTACCTATCCTGCAGCAGTGTCCATGATGCCTTCACCAAATTTTTGGGCAGTCATTTTCTTTGTCATGTTGTTTTTCCTGGGAATTGATTCAATGGTACCGCCAAAACTCCAGTTTTTGATTTTATAAACATTTTTCCACTCTTTGATGCTTTCACCATGAAATAAGAGGGGCTTAATTTTATTAGGAGCTTTGCTGCAATTAACTGAAATCAAATCGCTATCTCCGAAATGTCTATGATGAAATCTTTCTGATTGATATATTATAAAGAGAGAAAGTTTTCAAAGACTAAAATTACTTTCCAAATGTATTTATGTTCCAGTTTGTCACCATAGAAGCAATAATAGCAGGTCTAGTTGACGAGTTCCCGGCGTTCCGTGCAAGAAAAAGACAAATCACGTTCCTCACATGTCTGGCGCTTTTCGCCATTTCAATCATCTGCAATACAGAGGTTTGTATCCAAATGTCTTCATATCACACGGTATATACTGAAAAACACATACAAATTGTTATCCAGCAAATAGTTTGCAGTACAGCACATTACACAAGTTCTTGCAATTGAATGCAAGAACTTGTGTAATGTGCCGTGACGGGTTCGCGTGACTCCGGCGTTTGAAACTTCCACATGCATGACTGCGAACTTGTTTATTAGGTACCTGTGATAAGAACGGATTGTTTGTAATATGGTTTAACTAATTGGAGTAGTATTTTACGATTAGTTTCCACGATATGTGGGGTTTAAATATCATACAAGGTCGCGAAAGAATCATATTGTTTGTTGGCGCTAATCTGGGTTTGATTTTCAGTTTTGAGGCGAAACTGTTTTAAAGTTTTTGTGATTGAAATAAAGGAATATTCAATTGTCAATAAAATTGTGTGCACATTAAAGATTAGAATATGTTTTTTTATAATATAGCACATAGAAGACAATTAAACAAAATGAGAAAGCACCAGTTCGAAGGTAACCGTAGCAACGGTAGATTTAGACAATGAAGATTGGCATACAGTCTCTTCACAAACTGCAAGATTTCTCTTGATTACTCACAGCTTAATAACTGTTAGGAAATCTGAATTAGTTCTATGTGAAATTCTCTTCTTTCAAAGTTAAACCACAAAAAATGTTTTGTTGATTTTCAACACTGTTGTAAGCCTTAAGGTTGTCCTAGTCGACGGCAAGAGATAAATGCTGTGATGAGCAAATTAGCATTTTGCAAATTTGTAGCGAAATAGATGATGATTTAGGACGAAAACGAGCGCGCGAAATTTTATAAACAGACCTTTGGGAGTATGGATATCATGAAAAACCGGCCAAGTGCGAGTCGGACTCGCGCACGAAGGGTTCCGTACTTGGTAAATTGCGGTTTACGATTTACGACGTATTAAAAAAAAACTACTTACTAGATCTCGTTCAAACTAATTTTCTTTGGAAGTTTACATGGTAATGTACATAATGTATTTTTTTTAAGTTTTATCATTCTCCTATTTTAGAAGTTACAGGGGGGGGGACACATTTTACCACTTTGGGAGTGTCTCTCGCGCAAACTATTCAGTTTAGAAAAAAATGATATTAGAAACCTCAATATCATTTTTGAAGACCTATTTGTAAATACCCCACACATATGGGTCTGATGAAAAATTTTTTTTTTAGTTTCAGTTTCATTTATGGGAACCCCTAAAATTTATTGTGTTTTTCTATTTTTGTGTGAAAATCTTATTGCGGTTCGCAGAATACATCTACTTACCAAGTTTCAATAGCATAGTTCTTATAGTTTCGGAAAAAAGTGGCTGTGACATACGGACGGACAGACAGACAGACAGACAGACAGACATGACGAATCTATAAGGGTTCCGTATTTTGCCATTTGGCTACGGAACCCTAAAAACGACTAAATGTATTTGTTCAAAATAAAATTATTTGGTGAACGACTAATCTATCCCTGTATGGTGACCGTTTTGCAAATTTCCTTCTTCTTATGGTATTTATTTGCCCCCAAAGATGCGTGTAGAAATATGGAACTTTCGACGCTCATAACTTTCAAATATATTTTCTTTTTAGTTTCTTGTTTTTTATTTTGAACGTACACCGTCAAACAGTGGAGTAATTGCCAGACTACGTTTGTATGGAAGAATGAGCGACTAGGGCAACCTTAATATTTCTAACTACAAGTTTATTTTATCCTTTCTCTAAGCAGCCCTATGACCTCCTCACGTTTCTCGTCACGTGCTGCCCTCTGTCCCAGTTTTTAATCAATATTCAATTCCAGGGAGGACTCCACGTGATTGGTCTACTCGACGCTCACGTTGCCATAGTCTGTATTCCGCTCGTGTGCTTCCTGGAGATCATAGCTTCAGTCTACACTTACGGGCCAAAGAAACTAGCAGCCGATATCCTGTTCATGACCGGCAAGCCTTTGGAAAGCGTCTGGTTGATCTTGTGGAGATACATCGTTCCTGTTATACTAGTGGTAAGAATTTAATTTAGAAGTCATAATAGTACATTGTGATATAAGGGTGGAAAGTAGGTTATTGCAAACGAGCTGCCATTAACAAGCCCGAGCCGAAGGTGGGGGTTTTTAATGACACGAGTTTGCAATGACCTACACACCCGTGTATCACACGACGTTTTTCAACACAGTTGTGGGAAATGGTAAAAACAAATCAAAGAATTAGATAAACAAATCTAATTCTTTGATTTGTTTTTACTTGAGCGTTCGGACGTCCGATAGAGATATGGCCCGCTGGATGTTTGTGTCAGCCGAAAACGTCCGCGGACGGTGTGCACGGGGTACGGGACGCGTCCGATCGTCAGACCGACCACAAGACCAACTTAGACGACGCGATATCTCGCATGTGCGTGCAAGGTTATAAATAAAAATGGAAGAAAAAATTATCGAATGTGTTCGCAGCAGAGAATTGCGTCCTCACTTTTACTATTCGACATGTTTCTACGTAAACATAATCATCGTTGAATAAGTTATATTGTCTATGGAATAAGCGCTCGGACGCGTCCGCAAGCCGCTTCCCAAACGACTGTGCACATAAATATCAGTCGCGGCTGTAAGTCGCGTCCGTCAGCCGCGTCCGATAATTTGTTCCCAGCTTTACAATTGCATTGAAAAAGTTCTTTTTTGGATGGGTCTTTATATTGTAGTAGTATTGTCCTTATGTCTTGACAGACGTTAGTCTCTTACAAGAGCTTTATATTGATCGCATGGTAGGGTAGAATAGGCCCAATTGGTCATAACAGGAAATGAGTTGAGTCGTCAATAACACTTATAGATAACTTAGTAAACAGGATAATATTCATCTATCATCATCAGAAATAGTCCTCCTCCCAGTTCCGCATCCACCAGACTCCCGCAGCCTTGACCAGGTCGTTATTCATCTATGTTTAAACTCAATAGCGAGTCCATCCGCAGAGGCAATCAAATCCTTGTGACGGAAATATTCTCGTATGAAGCTGAAAACAATCTTAAATACTTACACATTCTACATTATTGTACCTAACAAACTTTTTGACAAGGTAGACGAGGACGACGCACAAAGTTCTAAGTTTATTTCTGGCAAAAGAAAAAAATCCTTGAAAAATTTTCCAGAAGTTGAGAGACTCATAAAATAGTCGCGTACCACGTAGGTGGATCCGCGGGGCTTGGTAGTCTATAAAGCAGTAAAATGAATAGTAAACTTTGTTTATGGCACTCTAGTAATTACACAGACTGTCACCATTTATTTGCTTCTGGTATTTCCATACGGCCTAATTGAGGAGTTTGTAGCTAAATAATAACAGCCGCACGGGTCGATCTTCAAGGTTAAGCAACGCTTGCCGAGGTCGGTCCGTGGATGGGTGACCTTTTCAACATAGCGAGTTACCTCCAAACCTCGGAAAGCACGTTAAGCCGTTGGTCCCGGCTGTCGTTTAAAGATCTGACGGGTAGTCAGAAGCCTGAGATCTGACACCAGTCTTGCCAAGAGGTATCGTGTTACCCTGTTACTGGGCTGTGGAGGTCAGATAGGCAGTCACTCCATGTAAAACACTGGTACTCAGCTGAATCCGGTAAGACTAAGCCGAACCCAACGTAATTGGGAAAAGGCTAGGATGATGATTTCCATACGGCCTAATTACTTGATGGACTAAAGGATTACGAATAATTACAATTGGAAGTGAGTAGGCCCATTGATTATTTTACTATCCGATTATTTTCTGCACAGAGGTACTGTCTGTTACTTGTCTATGGAAAAATCCACTTGTTCCAATTTCACGTGTTTGGCAGCAGGCATTTTCTGTTTTAGCTATCGTTCAATTTACTTATCGACTGTCTATTGTTTCTGGGGAGCGATCAGGGACACGCCCTGCTTAGGGATCCGTTGGGATCGGTCAATGAATGATTTACCTACTAGTAGATTGGCTTGAAGTTTTTTAAAGATAGACAACAAACAAATACACGTAGAAGGTAAGTTGTGTAGGTACCGTACGGTCCCCCCCGGTAGGTGCCCATATTGTCGAGGCGGGGGGGCTCAGTAGCCATGGTCACCCACGGTGAAGCGATGGAGAACCCGAGCCGGGTCCGTGCCGGTATTGCGTATTCGTGGTAGGTGGCGAGGCCCGACCCGTCACAAGGGGACCAAGGGTGCCATACACGGGGTCATCTGGCCCCCATGTGCTGGTTTGGTCCCTGTGGTGGTCACGGCGTGCTATGAGTTCTAGTGCGTCGGTGATGGTCGTTACTCCCCAGATGAGGGTCCGGTGATGGACAGCTGCGGTGTGTTCACGGTGAGTGCTAACGCGTGCCCGTGTTCCCACCATAAGCGGCACAGGAGGACACCGTGAAGTTTTAGTGGGTTGGAGCCCCACATAACTGGGCTATCTGCCCGAGGTAGCATGAGCATCACCGATGATGTCATCTACTATACATATAGCAACCAAGCCGCTCACTCTTCGAGGAATCATTTTGCTTGGTCTTTATAGGCTTCTGTTGAGTCATGGGCTGTACTTAGAGGTGAGCTATCGACTGGTTTTAAAAAGGTATACTGGCCACCTTAAAGCCTTCCCTTGCACATTTATAAAGAGGGCAATCACCTTTACTTACCTATCTCTGCTGTAAATATATAAAATTTTGTTGCTTTTTTCAGCTCATCACAATATATAGTCTAAGAGAAGCTTCAGGAGTAGCTGGCTGGTGTGTCGCCCTCGTATCAGTCATCTGCATACCGATACACGCTCTTCGACTGCTCATCAGGTCGAAAGGAACGTTCATACAGGTATGTTTAGGGCCAGCTCATATTGAGACAAAACTTTGCGTAGGTACTTACTTTAAGATAGCAGTACGACATTGAACTTTATTTGCTACACGAAAAGCATTGCGGTAAGAAAATTCGACTAAACCGAGCGATTTTTTTTTTCAAATAATTTCTCTCAATAGTTTTTCTGTATTTCATAAAATTCCATATTTTATAGCTAATTACAATTGCGCGTGCAACACCGTATAAACGAAAGAAGTGAAACTTAAAAAAAAAATACTGGCCAGGTGCGATTCGGACTTGCGCACGAAGGGTTCCGTACCATTATCGCAAAAAAACAACAAAAATATCACGTTTGTTATACGGGAATGAGAGCCCCACTTAAATATTGATTTTATTCTGTTGTTATAGCGGCAACAGAAATACATATCTGTGAAAATTTCAACTGTCTAGCTATCACTGTTCATGAGATACAGCCTGGTGACAGACAGACAGACAGACGGATCGTGGAATCTTAGTAATAGGGTCCCGTTTTTACCCTCTGGGTACGGAACCCTAAAAATTAGAGTGGCAGCGAAAAAATAAGAAAGAGAGCAGGAAGGAGTTATATCTTTCTTCTCTGTTGTGATGGCATGTGCCTAAACGTGATAAAGTAGTCACAGTGGATCTTTGTGTCTCTGAAGTTGGCTGCAAGAACCTGCGCAGTTTCTATTTTTGTGTCATTGTTGAAGTAGAAGATAGCATTATATCTGCTCTTTCACTCGCTTACTCTTGTCGCATCGTCCTATCTCGCTTACTCTATGCGGTATTCTCGATGACAAACTTTATCTTACGCAATGGTTCGCAGAGCCAACTTCAGAGACACAAAGATCCGCTGTGACTATTATACATCCTTGAAATGTCATTCTCAATTCTCGAAAAAGTATCGAATGGCAGCCCAAGAAGCTTCAAAAGTGCTCGAAGCTGCATGGCGTCGCTTCTCGTCTCTGTGTGATCTGTTCCTTAGTTCAAATTTTATTATCTGTCCAAACATGCCGCTAATAAACATAGGCGAGAAAATAAACCCACACAAAATAAAAACTATGTTACGCTAAAATCGGATTCTTGAATAAGCAAGTGCCAAATATTTACTTGAACTAATCAATATTAGTTGTAGGTACTTCCAGTAATTCAATTATTCGTGTGAGTCACAATCTCACATGTGATTTTTGCGCTGAAGTCATATTTTTAATAATGGAACGTGTACAACTCATAAAATGTACGCATGTACCGTCAAACGGGGTGAATAGGTACGCAGGGGTTTTCCAATAACACTGCCCGTTTTCAGCAGCCCGGTCACATTTATGTCCGAGTTATTTAGGTCTTATATAGAATACTTAACTTTTGAGATATTTAGCTTTTCTTTCATTTTAACACAGCCTGTAAGCATGCGTGTATCCAGCATTTGCTTAGGGGTGGTGCAAAAGACAGGCAACTCGAAAAATGGTAGAAAGTTCAGAGGCGGATCAAGTCTGGCGGGACCCAGAGTAACAAATATACACAGGGCCCCTCGAACCGGTACGCAGAAAATCAAAAATGTCAAATGAAAGGGTGATTCGCTCGCGTGATTGAAAATTTCTGTACCCACCTTGTAGTTTTTAATCAAATGCCCAAAAAGGGGCAGTTATCAATTCGACCATATTTTTTTTCTCTTGAATAGTAAACTTTTAGTTACGAATCAGAGTGAAAGGTGGGGCAGATTGCCCCATCTGCCTCACCCTGGGTACGCCTATGTCTGTAAGTTACATTTAAGTATACCTGATTTCATTTACAGCGTATTCGTGATAACTGTCGTCCCAGCAATGACTGGGGTCCTGCAGATCCCGAAATGCGTCACCTTTGGAAAGCTGCAATCAACAAACAAAAGCATAAAGACATCAAACTAAACAATCTTGATATATCATAACATTCAATAAAATATGTAATATTAACAAACAACTGTGTTTTGTTTTAATTGAACTATCCTAATCCATGATAACATCAGAGGCCATACTATATCGTGTCAACGCCATCATGATTCTGCTGTTAATAAGGGATAGTGCTCTTCGTCGTGTATAACGCCGTCACTCTCGCACAATGGAGCCATGATAGTTTTGACAGACATTTTTTTAAGGCCTCAGGCCTGTATTCCTCCACCGTAGGCGAGGGCTTGCGAACGGCGAGTATTGGGTAGCTCGCTGTCCGATAAGGACCAGGCCCGAGTCGACGCCGTGTAGTGTTCCAAGCCTCAAAGAGATGTCAGCAGAAACGGGACGGGGTCCGCTAGGGCCGATGCCTGTCTGGATCGCGGATAAATTTGAAAGAGATTTACCTCGGCCCTGGCACCAGCAACTGATGGAACACGGATACCCACCCGTGTTTCTTCAGTTGCTTGTTTTGTCAGTAAAATTCAGACACGTCCTCTCGATTCACCCAGAGCGGGAGAAGAAAAAAAAGGCCTGTATTCCTCGATGAATGGCTAAATACACGCATACTTCAACAGTTAACACATTTAAGTTCCAAATAATAAAATAGCAATGGGAGGGAAGCGAGCCTATTGCCGAACACCACTGGAGTCGGGAGTGCTGGTGAGAAATACCAGACTGGAAAACACTGCTGCTCAGCAGTGAGAGACCAATGAGGCACTATCCTACTAATATTATAATTGGGAATGTTGATATTTTTGCATATTTGGCCATTTGGATGCTTGTTAATAAAACACGCCTAAATTACAGAACGGCTTTGGATGGAATTTGGCACAAAAGCAAACCTGGATTTGGACATAGGATGCCTTTTTTAACCCGGTAGTAGGCTATCAATTGGGTGAACACGCGACCAAGTGTCATATAACTATCTACGTATCACAAAGGTTATCTGTGTCTGTGCAGATGGTGGTCGGGTTAGGAGGTTGATAGCACGTACGGATCTTGACCTAACACATAATGAAAAAACACTAGAAAGCGAAAAATATAGCGTCGATTGACAGACGGGCCAAGAGACTTATCGGCAACGATGCGCTGGTTGACTCAAAGCTCCAGAGCCTTGAACACCGACGACGAGTTGCCAGCCTGTCGGTTTTCTATCGGTTACATTAGCCCTTTCCATCATCGGACTACAAGACGTACGGCAATGCGCCATCGGTACATGGTGGATATTCCACGCATACGCACAAAGCGTTTTGAAAATACTTTCATTGTGCGTACAGCTAAGGAGTGGAATTCTCTGCCGGCGTCTTTGTTTCCAGATAGCTACAACCTAGGGGTCTTCAAGTCAAGAGTGAATAGGTTACTTCTAGGCAAGCGTGCTTCACCTTCGACCACACCATCACTTAACATCAGGCGAGATAGTGGTCAAACGCGAACCTACAAAAAAAAAAAAAAACTTCAATTTTGGCAGTCGGTGTTCCGGTTTTCGTTCCTTCGTTTTTTTACACCGACTTCCGAAATTGAAGTTATTTTTCGCTTTCTAGTGTTTTGTTTGGAAGTCGGTTGTAATTTTTGTAAAAAAGCTTTTTAAATTTCACTTTTTAGTTGTGGTACATAATGGACCAGTTTTAAAGGCTAGCTACCTATACTGCCCAAAGTGAAGCAAGAATAAATTAACCCAATAACATGAAACTTAAACAAAACTGTGGTATGAGAGGGTGTGGTTCACACTTGCGTACTCCTCTAGAGCGTACCAGTGTGATGTTATGTTATGAAATGGTGTAAACAATAAACAGACATTGCAGCTATCCCGAGTGATTTGCCGTCATTTATTGAAGAGTTCTGATGTATATCTCCGAAGTTCTTCATCAGATCTTGATGAAAAATTAAATGGGACCACATGACAACCACCAGCGTTCCAATAAAAAAAGAATCATCAAAATCGGTACACCCAATAAAAAGTTCTGTGGTAACACACATAAAAAAAAATACAAAAAATACTATATAATATTTTTAACCTCCTCCTTTTTTGCGAAGTCGGTTAAAAATAAACAAAATTCAGTAAAAAACCTCTTTGAAAATGACCAAAAGGCCATGCTACTGGCGTAAAAAAAAGATTTTAAAACAATAACAGCAGATATGCAGCATATGACGTAAAACTGTCATTCTAGTCGTGGCCTACCTAAATTTCGAGTCCAATGTTTTTTTTGGCAAAATTATTGTAGCAACAAGAACATGTTGGTATCTACTTAAAATTATTACGTGATTTTTTTTATAATCAACTTTATAAATTTGTAAGTGGTTGTTTTTCGAAGTGAATTATTTCAAAATTTAAAAAATGACTGACCCAGTCGCTGCCCCAGCGGGTAACGCGACAGACAACAATGAAGACGACGAAAAAGATAAGAGAGTCAAAATTAATGTAAGTATGTACTGATGATTTTCAACATTTATTAATTTACTAGCTGACCGGGCTTTCCCGTCAATTGGCTACCTGCTTACCAACTACCTTTCTACCCTACCTACCATACCTACCCTACTTACCCGACCCTACCTACCTACCTACCAATTTGTTAAAGTATTTATTTGAATAAGACTTAATACTACAATACGAATGTAATTTTTTTTTCTTCCGGCAAATCTAATAAAAATTTTGAACATAAAAGCTGCTATTGTGACTTAACTATGATAGTTAGATATATTCTCTCGCAGCCTTTTTTGTAGGTAATAATGAGTACTTTAAACATCTAGTACATAATTTGTATGTATCATCAATAGTTTTCTCAGCGCACGGCAAAGAATGAATTATATATGCAAAACTTTGCTACTTTGGGTCACAATATTGCAATATTCATAAGGAAATCAATTTTTTTTTCAAAATATTATATTATATGTCACTCAAGAATAAATTAGCTTTCTACTGGTTAAAGAATTTTTTAAATCGGTTCAGTAGATCCAGAGATTTCCCCCTACAACCTCACAAACTCACAAACTTTACCTCTTTATAATATAATAGTATAGATTCGTGGTATTTAGCAATGGTGGCCTAGTGGTAACAGCCCCGACTTACGCGTCATAGGGTTCAAACCCAGGCAGGCACTTTACTTTCTGAAAATTATTACATCACCACTGCTCTAAACACGGTAGAGAAAAACACCGTGAGGAAACCGACATGTCCTAGAATCAAACAAACGAAGACATTTGACATCCACCAATCCGCACTGGACCCGCGTGTTGGATTAAGTCTCATTCCCTCTCTCACAGAGGAGGCCTGTGCCTGGGCACAGGCCTCCTCCCACTGCCACCACCTCCCTCCCTCCCACTCCTCCCACTGCTGGCAGTGGGAACATTAAAATGATGATGATGGTTAATTTATCATCCAGGAATGACCCACTGCTGGTAATATGCCTACTTACCTGTGTTCTAGAGCTATATACTTGCCTCTATGCATCTCTCATCCATGGGTTTCCCACGATATGTTCACCATTTAATCTATTAAATAGTAAGCAGATTTTCTTTTCAAACTTGATCCTTAATTTAGCCACTTCTTCTTCAACATGTCCCTTATTACCGAGGATCGCGGTCACTGGAGTGGACCCTTCTATACGGACAATCTGCTTCCATCGAATTTCCTTCAGTATTGCCAACAATGACCCGCTTGTCGAAGCTGCTATCTCCCCTTCTCTTTTACCACTACATGAATGTAACCCCACAAGGCCAAATTAAATTAGCATGTGACTTCTCAAACGTGATGGATAAGACCTACAAATTAAAACAGATCCTGTCTGTGAACTTTCAACAGTTAATCCAATTTGGCCTTGTATGGTCGGCCAGCTGTATAGTTAGGTGATACTTAATATATAATATAAGCCTCTCTATCCTGAATTTCGATTCTTTGCCCAGTTCTATTTTATTCTAGATATTTTTAAAGTAGTTATATCTCTCTCAATTCAGTGTGCCTCCGGGCAAAGGCCTCCTCTAACAGTTTCCACTGTTTTCTGTGACTCTTTTCCAATCAGAACCTGCTGTCAATTGTAATTCGACTTCCCATCTCTTTCTCTGTCTTTCTCTGTTTCTTCTTCCACCTCTAGGACACCAGTCAGTCACAATGTTGCTCCATTTTTTAGAGGGTATACTTATTCTATTCTTAATAATATCATGACATCATGGTCTTAAACAGCAGCAGATATAGCACTATCCCTTTTCTGCACCAGGGTAATGTTTGAAACGTGTTCGGTCACAATGTGCCTTATGAGATGGCCTAAAATCACCCAAAGGGCCAATGGAGAGAACTGTCCTTGGCGTGGCATTGCGTGATCAAATCAGAAATGAAGATAGCCAATGATGGACCAATGATACCGACATAGCCGAAAAATTGCCAAACTTAGTGGCAGGGCAAATTGCAGAACGAATATTCGATGGGTTCAAAATGTGCTGTAGTGGCGACCTTTTACAGGAAAACGTAGCATTGGAAGGCCTGCCACTAGGAGGACCGATGATCTCCTGCGAGAATTCGCTGGATGCGAGACGCACAGGACCGGTTGGTTGGTATGCAATATTTGAGGATGCCTATGTTCAGCAGTGGATGTCTTTCGGCTAAAATGACGAGAACAATGATGATGATGAATGGTGGCTTTAATATTTCCAAATAACCTGAAAATCAATCATCAATATATATAAAAAAAAACCGGCCAAGTGCGAGTCGGACTCGCGCGCGAAGGGTTCCGTACTTGGTAAATAGCAATTTACGATTTATGACGTATTAAAAAAAAACTAGTTACTAGATCTCGTTCAAACCAATTTTTGGTGGCAGTTTACATGGTAATGTACATCATATATTTTTTTTAGTTTTATCATTCTCCTATTTTAGAAGTTACAGGGGGAGGGAACACACGTTTTACCACTTTAGAAATTTCTCTCGCGCAAACTATTCAGTTTAGAAAAAACTATATTAGAAACCTCAATATCATTTTTGAAGACCTGATATAAAATAACAGTCTTCTTTAATTCTCTTTTGTATTTATTTAATTTATTCGCACAAAATGTATGAATAGTAGCATTTTTTTTAAATATTATTGTGAGTAAATCTATGTTGCGGAAGAGTAGAGTGTCCTAACACAGGCATTTCTGACACTAGCAATGTACTACAAAAATTGTTAAAGAAAATAAACTATTTGTATTTGTAATTTACCAAGTACGGAACCCTTCGTGCGCGAGTCCGACTCGCACTTGGCCGGTTTTTTGTTTCATCGGAATCGGTTTATTCTATCAAAAGATATATGATAAGTTCAAGAAGTAAAATATCACAACACACGCAATTCAGATACTCGGAAAGTTGAACTCCATATTCGATAGATGGCGTTGTGCATTTGACGTAATTTTCTGTTTCGCCGCGGAAGAAATACACGAGAAAAAAAAAAGGTAGATAAGTAGGATAGAGGAGCTAGGAGGATAGGCAGTTTACAGCTAGTCGTATAAATACAGTAGCTAAGTGTATAAATATCAAATATTTAATAATATTCTAGGTTGAAGGTGAAGATGAAGTCTGCGAAGGAGAAATGGGTCGAAAACAAATGAAAAGATTCCAACTGCCAAATCTACCGCGATGGTGGCAAGCTGTTATCATTCAATATGCGTAAGTAGACCCTGATTTATATTTACTATTCCTACTCGTAAGTTACATCTATCAATGTCGAAAAGCTTTTCCGTAGGTGAAGAGTGAAGGAAGCAATTTATTTAGTTTTATTTGTTTCATTACCAGTGATCTGGTTTTCTTTTTATTTGACGTCCATCGAACGCGACCTCTCTGGTCACTTAACCTATTTTTTACCCGACTGCCGAAGGAGGGTAATGTGTTTATCAGTCTATGTATGTATGTATGTATGTATGTATGTATGTATGTATGTATGTATGTATGTATGTATGTATGTATGTATGTTTGTTCCTATGTGGCGTTCCAGAGACCAAACGCGTTGGCCGATTTTGATGATTCATACTTCAATCGATGCGTCTTAACCCTGCGAGTGTCATAGGCTACATTAAAATTGGATAATAGAAAAATGGCGGATTTTGGGTGCCATATTGTGAGGGCCCAAATTTTTTTTTTCTTCCAGTCCCATCGTGTGGGGTATCAAAATAAAGGGTTTTAAGAGGTGATTTCAAAAATATATAACACTTATATGTTTAAATGTATCTTATTCGAAAAAAACTAACTAAAAAGTTATAAATAAAAAAACTTAATTCAAAAAATCAAAAAACCCGACTGCTTCAAAAGCGAACTAAAAAGTCGTAAACAAGGAAAAAATCATGCTGTGCAGGCGGAGGATACACCAGATTTTGGTCAGCCAGCCCGCGAATATGTATCCTCCAACTGCACAGCATGATTTTTTCCTTGTTTACGACTTTTTAGTTCGCTTTTGAAGCAGTCGGGTTTTTTGATTTTTTGAATTAAGTTTTTTTTATGTGTTACCTAATGAAAACTAAATCGTTTCTAAATGTTTTACTAAATATTACATAATTATTGTAGTTATTAACTATTAATAATGCGGTGAATGAGTTTATGTTAATTACTTAAAGATTAGAATCTGACGTTTCGATAAAATCAAATTAGGTTCGCCTCATTTTGGCGCCTCTGAAAATTATGTCATCAATGGCAGTTCAATTTCATAGTTCACTCAGCCATTTATACATGAACTAGCGGTCCCTCGCGGCTTTGCTACCGTCAACTGGCTATCTTTCTACCTACCCTACCTACCTACTCTACAAACAAACAAACAAACTCTTCAGCTTTATAATATTAGTATAGATGTTGATAAAAAACTTTTTAACAAAAAATTAAACCGACTTCCAAAAAACTACAAAGCAAAAAATTTAATTTCTTTTCCGAAGTCGGTGTCTTTTGTACCCATTGTTATCTTGTTTTCGACACCGACTTCGGAAAAGAAATTTTATTTTTTGCTTTGTAGTTTTTTGTTCTGGAAGTCGGTTTAATTATTTGTTAAAAAAAAAATATTTTTCTCTTTTTGGTTTTGGAAGGTACCTCCAATTAATATGATTATTATTTATAGCCAAAGTACATCTCAGGGCGATTTCAATAAGCCCAAACACGACTAGGATACATTGTTTTATTTTAGAGTTCCAGTGCCTACCTTCCGGCTTCATCATCAGATCAGTTCGATGGTGCCAGTTTCATCAGTACCATTTATTTATAAGTATTTGCTTCATTATAGCCGGTTAACTATTCGAGATATCTATTGCCCGTGACATACTTAGCATTTAGGAGTTCCAGTGGCCATCTGTGGTCTTCTTCATCAGTTCCACTTCACCAAATGATACTTTCTGAGAGCAAATGATTGCATTGTTGATGAAAATACCAAAATCGCTATATGTTTGCCTATAATATTTGAGGAGTTCCCTCAATTTCTCCAAGATTCCATCATCAGATCCTGACCTGATTACTACGGGACCAACAAGGAAGTATACCCTTTCAAGCAAAAGAAGATTTTTTGAAATCGGTCCAGGCGTCTTTGAGTAATCGAGGAGCATACATAATAAAATAAAAAACTTTTTTGCAAAAAAATACTACCGACTTCCAAATAAAAAACTACAAAGTGAAAAATAACTATAATTTTGGAAGTCGGTGTCTTTCTTTTTTTTCCCATTTTTTTGCGATATGGACACCGACTTCCAAAATTATAGTTATTTTTCACTTTGTAGTTTTTTATTTGGAAGTCGGTAGTATTTTTTTGCAAAAAAGTTTTTTATTTTTCCCTTTTTAGTTGTACCTAAATAAAATAGGCAAGTTGTTTAGTAAGGTAGGTACCTATAACGCCAGAATTGATTACCCGAATAACATGAAACTTGAACATAACCGGTGAAATGAGAGATCTGCGTACCCCTTTAGTGCGTACTGGCGTGATGTTATGTTATGTATTATATGAAATGGTATATACAATAAACAGACATGCGATTGCAGCAATCCCGAGAGTTTTGCCGTTATTTATTGAAGAGTTCTGTTGTGTATCTCCGAAGTTCTTCATCAGACCTTTACCAAATTAAAATGGGACCAATTTCGAAACATACTCTTTCAAACAAAAAAAGAATTTTCAAAATCGGTCCACAATTGACGGAGATATCGGTGAACATACATAAAAAAAAAAAAAAAAAAAAAAAAAAAAAAAAAACATACAAGAAGTCGAACATAGAACCTCCTCCTTTTTTGTAAGTCGGTTAAAAAAAAGAGAACCTCCTCCTTTTTTTGAAGTCGGTTAAAAATCTTCGCAAATGAACAAATTTGATTACCATAAAAAAGGTTATAGTGCGTCAATCTTAAAAGATAGACATATATATGCTTTCACGGACTTTTTTTTAGAACTTTTAAAGAGGAACAACTCTATCATACATGATATTTGCGTAACTTAAACCGTTTACGCAGCGCACGCAACGGAAGCTCTCAAAAAGGAAATTATAAATTTTTCCCGTTTTTGCAACATTTTTCATTTATGCTCCGCTCCTATTTGTCGTAGCGTGATGTTATATAGCCTATAACCTTCCTCGATAAATGGACTATCCAACACAAAAAGATTTTTCAAATCCAACCAGTAGTTCCTGAGATTAGCTTGAACGCGCTAATCTCAGGAACTACTCTAGATATATATTAAGAATCTACTACAAACAAAAAAACAAACAAACTCTTCAGCTTTATAATATTAATATATATAGTATAGATATATATGGTATTTTCAACTCACCTAACGTGCCATATTCATTGCTATCATTCCTAGCAGCAGATAAGCAACCACGAAAATCATAAAAGCTTTTTTAAGACATGACATGTCATTTTATCAATAATTCAAGTAGTTCATTAGAGCTCCACATTGCTTGACGTCAGCTGCCTAATCATGTGTTTTTACCACTGTAGTGTAAACATGAAGATATAAAGCACGTGCCAGGGGTTCACGTGACCTCCTACAGTTACAGTATCGTAACAACTTTATTTCAAATGTGTCACAACAACCGGCAAAGTGACATTACCTGCCACCTGTCACATGGCGATTGCTTTCATAAATCAACTGTAGTATTTTCTAGATATACAGGGTGGAATTTTGAAATGCCACCTGAAGGGAAAGTAATCTTAATACTGTAGATAGAAAATTTTACTCAAAGGTGACATTCCTTTATTTTTGAAAAGAAAGAAAAGTGCATTCAAAGATTTTCGAAAATTCGTTTGCCACACGCGAGAATCGAACCGACTAAAATCTTTAAAAATGACACCCTGTACTTTTATTGCATCGATCGTTAGGGTCAATTATAAGGACGAAATCTCTCTAACAAACTTGATAAATCAAATGAAAGGAAAACCATGAAATCTTAAATTGTTTACGGAAAAATTGTAAATTAACTAATTAGGTGCTCGAAATGGGCTCCATTTTCTTGAACAAACACGTGCATATTGCAATCGTCTTATCTAAATAGTAATTCGTCATTTTAATGGATAAATAACGTCAATGATTTATTAATTACTCTTATATTATTATTACTTAATTGATACAGATGGATCTTTGAGTAAAAGTGCTTTAACTTGACCCATTGAATTTGTAAGTCCAGATTTCATGGTTTTCCTTTCATTTAATTTATCAAGTTTGTTAGAGAGATTTCATCTTTATAATTGACCCTAACGATCGATGCAATAAAAGTACAGAGTGTCATTTTTAAAGATTTTAGTTTGTTCGATTCCCGGATGTGGCAAGCGAATTTCCGAAAATCTTTGAATGCCATTTTCTTTCTTTTCAACAATAAAGGAATGTTTTCTTTGAGTAAAATTTTCTATCTACAGTATTAAGAGTACTTTCCCTTCAGGTGGCGTTACAAAATTTCACCCAGCCCGGCGAGCATGGCAAACCCAAGACATGATAAAATTTGTCCATGTCTTACAATTTGTCTTAAATGCTAGCACGGATCAAACATTTGACATATTTTAAAGGCGCAACATGCCATTCTTGTTGCTGCCCGGCGAGCACGGCCTACTGTGACATGGCTTGAGTCACACATTTCATCGCAGTTTGGGCGATAACGCCATTTTGTCCTAAATAATAGCACCGGCGGCGTAAGAAAATTTCCTGACGTTTGTTTGGGACTTATCGGGTCATAATTGCTAATACGGGCGCACCCATTTTGTCACAAATGTCACATTTTGACAGATGATTTAGGAGAATGTATCACTTTCGTTCGGAGGTGGTGATAAAATTTTATACTTAGAAAAAAATATATGTGCCTTCTAATTACTGCACCAAATGGCAATAAATTAATTTTGTGGGTGTGGTAATCAATGCTTATTAATTAATTGAAATTTTACAGGATTATTAATTAATTTTATATTATTTCTTTTTCATAATTGTATTTTTTTTATTGTTATTCTTATTTTTATTTTGATTATTATTTTTTTTGTAATTATTTTCTTTTATACCATATTCTTCGTACTTTCTACATTTTAAATGTTTCTTAAATAAAAGCCCCAAAAAACATTTAAAATATAAAAAAATAGGGGCTGACCGGTATTGGTCCAAGCTATTATATTTTATTTATAATTATAAAAATTTTCACAATAATTATATCTTTCTAACAAACACTAAATATGTTATCAAAAACAAAGAAAAATAAAGTGTGCGTAAGTCTATGGTCGTGGGTCAAATATTAATTTATTCCCAACAAAATTAAATAGTTGTTTAGCTGTATGAACGGCATACTTTTTTCAAGTATTATTTTATTTGGTCGTCTATTCAAATTATGTCGCACTATGAAGTCAACAACAAGAAAAGCAAGTCGCGCCTGTAAACTATGTCACATGGTTGTCCCGTGCTAGCATTTAAGACAAATTGTAAGACATGACATATTTTATCATAACTTGTCATGACCGTAGTTCAAGTCGAAAACCAAGCAAAGCAAAAAAATAAAATAAAAAACTTAATATTCATTTTGGGATGCTGCTAACATGGGGGTAGCAAAGGGGGGGGCAAAATTTTGGTTATTTTTTGCCTAGGACATACCGTTTTCGAGATATCATTTTGGAAATATAGAGCGTTTTATGCAAAATAAAATAATATACGGAGCCCATAATTCGGAAACAGTGCGTCGTAAGGCTATGCTTCCCAGAACCTAAATGGTTTTTATGGCCAAGGTTGCAACGAAACGGCAATAAAATTGGAAAAGTGACGAAAAAAAAACAAAATTAATGTCAAGAAGTTATGCCACAAGTCAAGAAAATATCTCACGAAGCCGTGCTAGCATTTAAGACAAAATGAGTTTATCGCCCAAACTGTGATTAAAAGTGTGACTTAAGCAATGTCACAGTAGGCCATGCTAGCCGGGCTGTATGCTACATTTAAGAAGCTCACATGACACTATACTACGGTCTGTGTGTATGTCTGTGAAAGTACATTTTAAAAGCTCCAGTCATCGTAGTGGTTAGTCATTAGTGACTCCATGTATTTATGCATTTTATATTTTTACTTAAATAAGCCAGCTGTAGGTACCTATTAGAAAATTGTATGTTAACCTAAAAATGCCATTATTGTCGTGAGTCTGCGAAGGCCGCGGCGGAGGCATCCGCTTACCCGGTCGCGACCGGGGACGTTGGAGCTATCCGGGTCACCTCCGGATGAACCGCCTCTACAACTATGCCGCAGTTAAGCCGACTGTCCACTAGATAAACACGAATTTTGACGGGCAATCAACCATTATGATAAACAAATAAAATTCTAATTAAATATCCTATTAATATTTTGATACATCGCAAAGAAACCTTGTAAAGCTCGCTTCTTATTGAGCTTTACAAGAAAGTGTAAAACAAATTCACAACTTTGCATTGACTAGCAAATGAACTATTAAACTTTGAAAAGAACTATTAAAACGTCTTGTAAGTGCCTATAGACATCAGTGAATACGTGGGGGTTATGGGGAATTAGCCATGAAAGGTGTCGAGGCAGGCGATTAATGTTCGCGTGTGGAACACGTCGGTTGTCGTATCTATGGGGGAAGGGGTGCTCGAAAACTATGATGGCGGCGGCAGTCATTGCACCTTAAGCCGCGGCTCGGGCAACATGCAACTGTGATCATCAACACACAAGATGCAACGAACGCCGTCGAGTGCCTCCGAAGGCTCGTTCTGGACGACCATAGAGCTGCTGGCTGGCCGGGGCCGGAGACGATCTGCTGCAGATGCTGACGACTATACCTTACTCGATGTCCCGTCGAGAAGAACATCCACGCTCAGGTTCAGATCTTCGCTGTTACCATTTTAACACCAGCACACTCTGTATCAACTCTTTGCACTGCAAATGTAGGTATCATTGATAAGTATCAGCTGTTGAGGATGTCAACAATATTGTAATTATCAGCGCACCGGATACAAACATCGCATGCGGCGTGGTCGTGGAATAAATCAAATTACGCTCACACCCTTTGAAACTGAAGCACAATCTGCTTATAATCGTATAATTTTATATCAATGAATCTTTGGTGCTATTTTCGTTGTTTCACTTATGGCGTCATGAAACGACGATATTAATAAATCACGTTCGTAAAATATTTGCACTTCTCACAGCTTATCAAAACAAGAGATGATTTTCAAGTTTGTTTATATCCGGTAATTGGACCCTGTTATGCCAAAATACCCCAGCCCAGCATCCAATTTTCTTGCATTTTCCGGAGCAATTTACAAGATTTTTGTTAGTAAATTATGAAGTTTAGAATGTAGTATTTTGAGCTGTTTTAGTTCAATATATACCACATTTGGAATATTTGTTAAGTTTGACCTCCAAACCAGTTTCCAGTTTGACTGAATATTATCAAGATTATGGCATAACTATGATAAATGTTGTAGATGGATACAGTTAAAGTTAATAAATGTAAAATCTATCAAGGTTTGAATGTATTTAGTGTTGCTTTAATCGACTTTTATGCTTGAAGTACCTATTGGATTAGTTTGACATATTAAGAACGTGTGTATGTATTTCCTCGTGATTTGTATGTTTTTTATTCTCTTCTTGCTCGCTTTTGTTCCACATTTAGTATATCGCATTACTTTGTCTTAATTAGCTGAATTTTGGATGTATTTTATTCTCTTCTTGCTCACTTTTGTGCCACATTAAGTATATCGCATTACTTTGTCTTAATTAGCTGAATTTTGGATGTATTTTATTCTGTTCTTGCTCACGTTTGTGCCACATTTGGATCATCGGATTACTTTGTCGTAATTAGCTGAATTTTGGATGTATTTTATTCTCTTCTTGCTCACTTTTGTGCCACATTAAGTATATCGCATTACTTTGTCTTAATTAGCTGAATTTTGGATATATTTTATTCTGTTCTTGCTCACTTTTGTGCCACATTTGGATCATCAGATTACTTTGTCGTAATTAGCTGAATTTTGGATATATTTTATTCTGTTCTTGCTCACTTTTGTGCCACATTTGGATCATCAGATTACTTTGTCGTAATTAGCTGAATTTTGGATGTATTTTATTCTCTTCTTGCTCACTTTTGTGCCACATTTAGTATATCGCATTACTTTGTCTTAATTAGCTGAATTTTGGATATATTTTATTCTGTTCTTGCTCACTTTTGTGCCACATTTGGATCATCAGATTACTTTGTCGTAATTAGCTGAATTTTGGATGTATTTTATTCTCTTCTTGCTCATTTTTGTGCCACATTTGGATCATCGGATTACTTTGTCATAATTAGCAGAATTTTGGACGTATTTTATTCTGTTCTTGCCCACTTTTATGCCACATTTGGTTCATTGGATTACTTTGTCATAATTAGCTGAATTTTCGACAGAAGTGGTTTGGTATATTTTGGCATAACCGGTACCAATTTTACAAAGGGATAATAAATCAAATTGTAGCAAGTTTTAGCGTGTTATCTGACAGGATGGGGCGGCGAGACACGCTTTTGTTATGGTTCAAAGTACTCTCACGATAATAAACGCGTATCGCCAAGTATTTTGCGTCATTCGCACCCTCGTATATTGGTTTAACGTAAACATTTTATTGGATTCCTGGTGTTATCGGCCGCCATTTTTTGTATTAGATTACAATTTTTGGAAGTAATAAAACATTGTGCACATAACATGTTTAAAGCTGATTATTAGATTTTATCATTTTAACAGCTTTGAACTTTTGTTGCGTACTAATTTGTAGATAAGGACACATAGTTTTTTTTTTAATTATCTATCTTTTTCTTATCACTTGCTTCCAGTTTTATACAACTATAACTAATACCTTTAAACAAGCAATTCGTAAATATATGTAATCTGAATCTTGGAAACGGCTCCAACGATTTTCATGAAATTTAGTATGCAGGGGTCTTCGGGGGCGATGCATCGATCTAGCTAAGTTTCATTTTTAGAAAACGTCGTTTTCAATTTTCACCCGAGCATAGCTCGGTCGCCCAGGTACTAATATTAATGTACAACAGTATACAAAGGGAAGGGGATACCTCAAAGGTCTTAAAACAATTCTTCCGCATCGCTGGGAAAACTGCCGAAGGAATAGTATTTTATCGAGAGAACAGATTAGGTAGTTACAAAGATACGAATGTTAGGGTACCTCAACTTATGAAGTTGAGTTTTGTTAGGCAGGGATCTAACAGTTCATCCTGAAAGCCAGGGGCGTAGCTACCGCAGTATCAGCCGTAACAATGATATAGGGCCCCCGAACTTCATGGGCATCGACGTGTGGAAACACAAGTTCGTAAAATTTTATCCACAATTGCGAAGTCTTTTTAATAAAGTCATGAAGATGACAGTTTAACCTATTCGATTAAGGATGCTTAAATTTTATAAATCACTACTACATCTCACAATGAAAACTTTAACCTTTACCCGGATTCTCGCATTTGTGTGTTCGTATTGCTCGTTCTTCGTCCTCGTTCCTCATGATTGTTTAACCGCTTTGGCCCGGCTGGTTCCGATTGGCACCATTTATTGGCACAAATGCAGAGAGCACATACAAGAGCAGTGGTGGCCCAGTGGTATCCGCCGCGACTTACAAGTTGTAGGTCGTGGGTTCGAGCCCAGGCAGACGCTTTACTTTGTGTAAATTATTTCGTCACCACTGCTCTCAAAACGGTGAAGGAAAACATCGTGAGGAAACCGGCATGTCCTAGAACTATAAATTCGAAGACATGTGACATCCACCAACCCGCACTGGGCCCGCGTGGTGGATTACGGCCCATTCCCTCTCACAGAGAGGAGGCCTGTGTCCCAGCAGTGGGAACATTAATAGGCTGATGATGTGATGTGTGATGTGATTGACACAAATTGTAAATTGCCGGTCCTGAGAGGTTAAGTTATCCAAATCAAGAAAACAGGCTCTTATTTTATTAATTTTGTAAGAAACTTTATCTTTCTTTTGATCTTTGCTGCAGTGGAATAAAAAGAGCCCCCAAGAAATTTTGAAATGGAGTCCCGTTGTTGCCTTGCTACGCCACTGCTGTAATCTTTACTTTAACTAATTGAATTAGTTATGCTTAGTATTTACCTACGGTATCTGAAACCAGCGTCCTTGATTAATCTTCGCATTTATTTGTTATGATTCCGTAGATGCGGAAAAACATATGTTATGCTTCCTGTTTTATTATTCATAAAGCTTAGAGCTATCTAGATTTTTGTGTCTCAAATGTCATTGAGAATAATGATGTTTATGTTGATAAAACCGTCACTGTCCGGGGGGTCATCTGTCAGCATTAAAATAACAACTGCAACAACAATAATTGGCGCGAAACCGTCATCAAAATCCATATGAAATTAAATGTGCGCACTAACTGATAGCTTATCAAAAATATACATACAAATCTTTGTTTTCCTTGTTTACGTTTTACAGATCATGACAAATCCGGTCTGTGTTTTTCATGAGAAGCGCTCGAGCGATAAAAAAATACAGATAAATCTCTCAGTATTGGACAAACCCAAACGCACAAGGAAAAATAAAACTATTGCTTTATGCCACGGCTCCTGTTCCACATCTCACATGCACCGTGGTTTTTTATTTAGGATAAAAAGGAATACATTTTCGAAAACGGTACTACTTTACGTCCAGAGATTATCTATTACAAACATAATATGAACAATTTGTTCTATTTTTAATATTAATTCAGATCTCCACTTTAAATATGGGGGCACAGCAGTGGCCCCAACAAGTCGAGCAAACAGAGGCACAGCCGTACCATCCTTTTCTCGAAACCATTCAGGATATTTTCGACCTTTGTAACTTCGTTGTAAATAAAGCTAGAAGCCTGAATTTTTAGTGACTAAGAGAACATAATAAACCTGGACATATCTCAAATTACATTAAATTTAAATTACTCTTATTGCGTACCGTAAAACGAGGTTAAATTGATTAATTTTGAAATTAAAATGGACTTATCTAGTTCAATTATATTTATAATAAAAAAACTTTTTTGCAAAAAAATGCTACCGATTTCCAAATGAAAAACTACAAAGTGAAAAATAACTTAATTTTTTAAGTCGGTGTCTTTCGTAGGTACAATTTTTTTGGGATATGGACACCGACTTAAAAAATTTAGTTATTTTTCACTTTGTAGTTTTTCATTTGGAAGTCAGTAGTATTTTTATGCAAAAAAGTATTTTTATTTTTCTCTTTTTAGTTTTACCTACCTAATAGGCAAGTTGTTTAGTAAGGTCCCTATAACTCCAGAATAGATTAACCGAATAACATGAAACTTGAACATAACCGGTGAAATGAGAGATCTGCGTACCCCTTTAGAGCGTACTGGTGTGATGTTATGTTATGAAATGGTATAAACAACAAACAGACATGCGATTGCAGCAATCCCGAGAGTTTTGCCGTTATTTATTGAAGAGTTCTGTTGTGTATCTCCGAAGTTCTTCATCAGACCTTCACCAAATTAAAATGTGACCAATTTCGAAACATACTCTTTTAAACAAAAAAAGAATTTTCAAAATCGGTCCACAATTGACGGAGATATCGGTGAACATACATAAAAACAAAAAAAACATACAAGAAGTCGAACATAGAACCTCCTCCTTTTTGGTAAGTCGGTTAAAAATGGGTTTACTTTGATACCCCATTGTTTTTTCATTGCAATATAAAGTAACCCCAATTTATAATGTATTTTTAATGAATTCACACTGTACAATTCAAAATATTTTTTCTGCAACAAGTAACCTTATTCTTGCGCTGAGGTTGATGCAAAACATGGCTGACATGTCAGTGTTGCAAATTTAAAAAAGAAAATTAAAAACCTAAAAAAATAAAGTTATCATCAAAGTTACCCCAGATCTCAATGTAACCCCGTTTAACCGGTATATTAATCTGCTAATGAAACATTTAACGGAAACAATTTTGAATATAACTGCACATAGGTCAACCAAAAGATAAGACGGTAGGTAAATTAAGAGAGACATGAAGTTGTTTTCTCAAAAAAAACGTGTCATTGACACATCTTAATAAAAATATGCTAATTATGATAATCTCAGGTCTTCGGCCTTTTAATTGCTAATTAGGTTTTAATTTCTGAATGGCTGTTATTCTATTTAGTATTTTATTTACTAGGCATTTCTTTTATCTCCAGAAAACCGTGATAGCCCTACGGATCTCGATAACGCGGTCCCCAACCCGTAGGCAATTAATTCAAAACCTTTAATAATAATACATAATTTAATCGGAGATCACTTCACACATTCGTGTTCTTATATATAAACAGGAGATTAAGAAAAAAACCGCGTTGTAAATAATAATAAAATTATCAACTCAAAGATACGGAATATTATTATGGAATAATATACATATTTATTTGAGTCGTATTTCAATTCTAGATTATGCGAGTGCTGAAAGCTGCTTTAGCCTACTTTAGCTTTTAGGGTTAGCCAAAGGGTAAAAACGGAACCCTATTACTAATACTCCGCGGTCCGTCTGTCTGTCTGTCTGTCACCAGGCTGTATCTCATGAAACGTGATAGCTAGGCAGTTGAAATTTTCCGGCCAGTTTTTCTAAGTACTTTTCCGTACAGCAATTTTAGAATAATTTCTGCGAAATCATCGTTGTCGCTTTGTCGAATCGCAACTGTCTGATTTTCTGAGTTGCATGCGAACACCGGCAGAATTCAGGATAATATTATCAAAGGCGCATGCAAACACCGGAAGAATTCAGGATAATATTATCTAAGGCGCATGCAAACACCTGAAGAATTCAGGATAATATTATCTAAGGCGCATGCAAACACCGGAAGAATTCAGGATAATATTATCAGAGGCGCATGCGAACACCGGAAGAGTTCAGGATAATATTAACTAAGGCGCTTGCGAACACCAGAAAAATTCAGGAAACTATTATCTAAGGTGCGTGCGAACACCAGAATAATTCAGGAAACTAAGGCGCATGCAAACACCTGAAGAATTCAGGATATTATTATCAGAGGCGCATGCGAACACCGGAACAATCCAGGATAATATTTTCTAAGGTGCATGCGAACACCAGAAGAATTCAGGAAACTATTATCTAAGGCGCATTCAAACACCGGAAGAATTCAGAACAATATTATCTAAGGCGCATGCGAACACCGGAAGAGATCAGGATAATATTATCTAAGGCGTATGCGAACACCGGCAGAATTTAGAATAATATTATCTAAGGCGCATGCAAACACTGGAAGAATTCAGGATAATATTATCTACTAATTATTTACCCGCAGCTTCGCTCCCGGGGCCCACCCCCTCAGTACCTGTTGATTTTGCCGTGATAAAAAGTAGTCTTGTTCATTCAGGAACAATGTAGCTTGCCGTGTGTGAAATAATTTTTAAAATCGGTTAAGGTGTTTTTAAATTTGTCCAATACAAATAAAAACAATCAAATCTTTCCTCTTTATAATATTAGTGTAGATTACAAGAAAACGCTAAAGCTGGAAACAAATTATCGGACGCGGCTAACGCATGCGACTGACAGCCGCGACTTATAGTGTATCTGGGTAATGAATGTACATTACATTGTGCAAACTATCGGACGTAAGTCGCGGACGTGACCTTGGGCGTTCGGACGTCTGATAGAGATCTGGCTCGCTGGATGTTTGTGTCAGCCGAAAACGTCCGCGGACGGTGTGCACGTGTTGCGGGAAGCGTCCTGCTGTAAGAATAACTCGGACTACGCGATATCTCGCACGTGCGTGCGAGGTTATAAATGAAAATGGAAGAAAAACTTATTGAGTGTGTTCGCAACAGAGAATTGCGTCCTCACTTACACTACTCGATATGTTTCTACGTAAACATAATCTTCGTTGAATAAGCTATATTGTCAATAAAATAAGCGCTCGGCCGCGTACGCAAGCCGCGCCCGAAACGACACATATCAGTCGCGGCTGTAAGTCGCGTCCGTCAGCCGCGTCCGATAATTTGTTCCCAGCTTAAGAATGACAAAGCATACAGCGCCACGAACACTTGAAGAATGACTTTGCCGTGAGCCAAGTTTCTGTCTGATGACGCACAGCAAATTTATGGTCTCTATTGATGAATGGGTTCACAGAAAACGTAACGGATGAATCTGCGTACGTATAAATCACGCCTAGGTGAGTGATCCGGAATACATTCACCTGGATAAAATTAATTTGATGTCATTAATTGTCAGACTAACATCTGGCTTCGTCAGTCAGTGAACTACTTACTAAATCCGTGTTTTCTGCGAATGGAGAAGTTAAATTATAGGCTAGCTAGCTTCTCTCCCGTCAACTGTACCTACCTACCTTTTTTTTAGTTTTCAAACCTGTACTGTATTCTGTCATGAAACAGAGATGGCGCTATGTTCGCAAAACGTACGGGAAAATGAATACCTATTCAAAAAAAAAACTTTTATTGTTCCTATAATTTGATAGTTATTCTGATTCGGGACGGAGATAAATCGAACTAATGAAAAATTATGTAAATCGGTCCAGCCGTTGTCGAGTTATAAATGTGCAACTAATACGACTTGGTTTTAGTATAAAGATTTCACGATTTGGCTACACCTTCGTGTAATGCCGTGTGGCAAATAAAATAAATGTGGGCTAGTTGCTTTATTTATATCTATCTATAGTATATTTATCTATAGTATTCACAATAGAAACACGTAAATATTGAATTGTCTCGACATTTTCAGTGTATAGAGAGAGGCTTATAAATACATAAATTTAACAGGTAGAGAGGACCACTCAACAGTACTCCAATAGACACTCAGACTCAATACTGTACAGCGCTGCGGATAAACAATACATGGGAACGACCGCAGCGCCCAATTTCCAGTTACATGACCATACTATTTACATCTGCACACAGGATATCCCACATCTCCGCCCAAACACATTAGAAATATACAAACAGTATGGAAACTACCTACAAACACTCGAAACGGCACACTCACACAAACATGCGCGTCGACGAGACCCCGAAGCGGCTCGCACTACACAAGTGCACCTCTGCAGAAGTGCCTTACACTAGTCGATAATTCTTCCATACAAACGTAGTCTAGAGATTATGCCACTGTTTGACGTTGTATGTTCAAGATAAAAAATGATATCAATTTGTTTTATCAATATCTAGTCCTATATGGAAACAAAAATGTAAAAAAAAAATATATTTGAAAGTTATGAGCGTCGAAAGTTCCATATTTCAACACTTATTTTAATGCATCTTTGGGCGGAAATAAATACCATAAGAAGAAGGAAAATTGCAAAACGGCCTCCATACAGGGATAGATTAGTAATTCAACAATGCAAATAATATTATTTTATAAAAATACATGTAGTTGTTTTTTCATGATATCTAGACATCCAAAGGTCAGTTTATAAAATTTCGCGTGCTCGTTTTCGTCCTAAATCATCATCCATTTCGATACAGATTTGCAAAAGTGCTAATTCGTACGCGAACTAGCTTCTTACTGCTCATCACAGCATCTATTTCTTTCGCACGAGTTGTTGGATAAGATAGCATGCATTTTAACCCCGCGCACAAAATAGTTCGTGCGGTCGACTAGTTCAACCTTAAGGGTCTCGTCAGTGCGTATGTTTGTGTGAGTGTGCCGTTTCGAGCGTTTGTAGGTAGTTTCCATACTGTTTGTATATTTTTACTGTGGCCCCAAACTGCCGATCAGAACAACGTATATATACATTAATGCCGTCACCTTGGAAACTCGCCCATTCACACTTGGAATAACATCATTCATTTTTATGCATAAAACATAAAATCTAATCCTCACGAGGAGAACCGTGAAGTATATAAATTCTAAAATCGTTCAGTGTCCGTGACGTTTAGTAGCTTTAAAAATATCACGCTTACGGCTTCACTGGCGAGGTTCGTGTACAGTTTGCATCAAACAATTCATTCGATTGCTGGTAAATTCTCGCCTTTCAGTTGAAGTAATTAAAAACCTAATTTGTAATTGTCTAAAAATTAGCTTTTAAACTGTTTTTACACTAGATTATAGCAGTTTTTAACCCCCGCCGAAAAAAGAGGGGTATTATAAGTTTGAAGTGTGTTGCTGTGTATCTGTCTGTGGCATCATAGCTCCTAAACCGATGAACCGATTTTGATTTATTATTTTTTGTTTGGAAGGTGATTTTTCGAGAGTGTTCATAGCTATGTTTGAATAAAATCGGTTCAGCCGTTCAAAAGTTATGGGCGTTTTACTGTTTGAATCGGGGTGTTTTTGCAAGATATCGTGTCATAATTACGTGTTCAATAGATTGCCGATCGAAGCGTATCGACTATGTACTAGATAAATTATGTAGCATGAAATAAAAAGGTGTCGGGGGTTTTTAGGGTTCCGTAGCCAAATGGCAAAAAACGGAACCCTTATAGATTCGTCATGTCTGTCTGTCGGTCTGTCCGTCCGTATGTCACAGCCACTTTTTTCCGAAACTATTAGAACTATGCTGTTGAAACTTGGTAAGTAGGTGTATTCTGTGAACCGCATTAAGATTTTCACACAAAAATAGAAAAAAAAACTATAAATTTCGAGGGTGCCCATACTTGAAACTAAGAAAGAAAAAATGTAAAAAATTTTTTTTTCATCAAATCGATACGTGTCGGGTATCTATGATAGGTCTTCAAAAAAGGATATTGAGGTTTCTAATATCGTTTTTTTCTAAACTGAGGTCTTCAAAAATGATATTGAGGTTTCTAATATCGTTTTTTTTCAAAAATGAATAGTTTGCGCGAGAGACACTTCCAAAGTGGTAAAATGTGTCCCCCTCCCCTGTAACTTCTAAAATAAGAGAATGATAAAACTAAAAAAATATATGATGTACATTACCATGTAAACTTCCACCGAAAATTGGTATGAACGAGATCTAGTAAGTAGTTTTTTTTTTAATATGTCATAAATCGTAAGCCGCAATTTACCAAGTACGGGACCCTTCGTGCGCGAGTCCGACTCGTACTTGGCCGGATTTTTTTTTAAATAATGAAATTTTATTTGTTAAATCATAGAAATATTTTTTTTCTTTTCACAAATGTTTTGTGATTACATTTGACTAAGAGTTATGAATGTACAAAGCTAAGGCTTTGTACATTCATAAGCTGGGAACAAATTATCAGACGCGGCTGCCGGACGCGACTTACAGCCGCGGCTGATATGTGTGCACAGTCGTATGGGACGCGGCTGCCAGATCTCTATCAGACGTCCGAACGCTCAAGGTCACGTCCGCGACTTACGTCCGATAGTTTGCACAATGTAATGTACATTCATTACCTAGACACTCTATAAGTCGCGGCTTCAGTCGCGTCCGTAAGCCGCGTCCGATAATTTGTTTCCAGCTTTAGAGTTATGAATGTACAAAGCCTTACTTTCCACACTATTAAAAAAAAAAACCATATTGAATGAAGCACACTTGAATTTGCAATCGACAGTCTATATGCGTCAGCATATTGATTTCCAAAGTAACAATTGAGCAGTTAATATATAAAGCTTTTACGCCATATCTGGCTAGCATCGTGTCACTCCCCAACATTTCGAGGGTAGCTACAATAAAGGGGGCGAATAAACTTTTATTGTAAGCACTACCATGGTTCATAATCATGCTGTTTTAGTGTTTATTTGTTAGTATAGCGAACCACAAAATCTGAACTTTAGGGCACTGTTACCTACTACTGTAGGTTGGCGGCAAACTTTCTGTCTAGCAACATAAAATGAGGCAACGCATAACTTTGAATAATGATAAAAATGAAATGGTTCTTCGGTCGAAACTACGAATTTTATATATAGGTAATAAACGTAGAAATTTTTTAAATATCTCTAACTTAGCAGATCTAGACAAAAGCTGATATAATCAAACTACAAAGAGACAATCTATACTTAATATTATAAAGCTCAAGTGTTTGTTTGTTTGAACGCGGTAAACTCAGGAAGGTTGTGAGAATGGACGTTTTAAATGTATGTGATTAATTCAGGACTGTGAGGTGACTCAGAGTTTCAGAAAGCTTTTCCCCAAATTGTGTTCGTTTTAAAATATATGCGTTTTTACAAGCTTTTTATTAACTTGCAATGTATATATACTAATATTATAAAGCTGAAGAGTTTGTTTGTTTGTTTGAACGCGCTAATCTCAGGAACTACTGGTTGGAATTGCATGAAAAAAGAATGAAAAATTATTTTTGTGTTGGATAATAGTCCATTTATCGAGGAATGTTATCTATACCAATATTATAAAGAGGAAAAAAATTTTTGTTTGTGTGTTTGTACCGAATAGGTTCCGAAACTACTGGACCGATTTTAAAAAATATTTTAGGTACCTACAGAAAGCAACATTATTCCCGAGTAACATAGGCTATAATTTTGACGGGAGCGAAGTCGCGGATGTCAGTTAGTAGGCTATATAACATCACGCTACGACCAATAGGAGCGAAGCATAAATGAAAAATGTTGCAAAAACGGGCAAAATTATTCCTTTTTGAGAGCTTTCGTAAACGGTTTAAGTTACGCAACAATCATGTATGTAGGGTAGGTAGGGTAGATGGCTAGGTAGCCAGTTGACGGGAGCGAAGACACGTGGGACAGCTAGTCGTAAAATAAAATTAAATATTCATTAAAAAAGAGCAGTGGTGGCCCAGTGGTATCGGCCGCGACTTACAAGTTATAGGTCGTGGGTTCGAGCCCAGGCAGGTGCTTTATATGCTTTGTGTAAATTATTTCTTCACCACTGCTCTCAAAACGGTGAAGGAAAACATCGTGACGAAACCGGCATGTCCTAGAACCGAAAATTCGAAGACATGTGACATCCACCAACCCGCACTGGGCCCGCGTGGTGGATTACGGCCCATTCCCTCTCACAGAGAGGAGGCCTGTGACCCAGCAGTGGGAACATTAATAGGCTGATGATGTGATTAATTAAAAAAGCTTTTTTTAAAACGAGCTTTTATTATTATTTATTTATTTATTGAGGTAGTTACAAGTTTTTTAAATCTTAACCTATGCCCCACAAAACCGTTTACACGGTTTGTCTGTGGGAACGGAACACACAGTAAAAAAACATTTTTATTAGTGCGGACACTTAATTTTCACATAATGAAATTATAAAACTAACATGACACATATATCTTAAAAAACTACCGTATCTACTATTATCGTACTATTATCGTATTCTTCTCTGCCAACCCTTTAATTTGATACCTATATCTTGGCAGTGCATAAAAATTACTAGTCCGCCATCTTGGGCCGTCCGCCATATTGGATTTAGAATGACGTCACTTAGCTACCCATGCATTGTCATTCAAACTAAACGTGTATGCAAAATTTTCGTCTTAATCGGTGAAGGATAACTGCTTTGAAATTCAGTTGCATGATTTGACCCGAACACACTTACATACATACACTAGCTGTCCCACGCGGCTTCACTCCTGTCAACTGGCTACCTACCTACCCATCTACCCTACCTACCCTACATACATGAATGTTGCGTCACTTTAACCGCTTACGCAGCGCACGCAACGGAAGCTCTCAAAAAGGAATATTTTTCCCTTTTTGTCAGCATTTTTCATTTATGCTCCACTCCTATTGGTCGTAGCGATGGCGTGATGTTAATTAACCTTCCTCGATAAATGGACTTTCCACCTACAAAATAATTTTTCATTCTTTTTTCATGAAATTCTAACCAGTAGTGCCTGAGATTAGCGCGTTCAAACAAACAAACAAACTCTTTATAATATTAGTATATATACATTGCAAGTTAATATAAAGCTTGTAAAAACGCATATATTTTAAAACGAACACAATTTGGGGAAAAGCTTTCTGAAACTCTGAGTCACATGCATGAGTCACAGCGCTGCATTAATCACATACATTTAAAACGTCCATTCTCACAACATACATATACTCTGGTGGGAATTTTTGGCGTTTACACTGAAACTGAAAACCGAAGTGACGAGTAAATGTATCGTCACGCGTAATTTGGGTTCCGTAAACATTGACGTGACTGTATTACGTTATGGCACAGATAACTGAGAACGATTTTCTGTTATGGTTTGGTTGGTTAGGTTTTTAAACATAGAGAATGGAGTGAGCTTTCCCTGTATATAAGACTAGCTGTTGCCCGCGGCTTCGCTCCCGTGGACCACCCTAAAGGACCCGTTTACGGGATGAAAAAAGTAAAATTTCAAAATTTAAAAAACCCCCGACCCATTTATCTTGAGAAAACACCCCGATTCAAACCGTAAAATGCCCATAACTTTTGAACGGCTGAACCGATTTTATTCAAACATAGCTAAGAACGCTCTCAACAAAATCACTTTTCAAACAAAAAAAACTAAATCAAAATCGGTTCATCCGTTTAGGCGCTATGATGCCACAGACAGACACACAGATACACAGCAACACACGTGAAACTTATAACACCCCTCTTTTGCCGGCGGGGTTTAAAAATAGCCTATGTCATTCAGGAATAATGTAGCTATCTAATGGTGAAAGCATTTTTCAAATCGGTCCAGTAGTTTCAGAGCCTATTCGGTACAAACAAACAAACAAAAAAATCTTTCTTCTTTATAATATTGTATACAAGCTGACCCCCGCGGCTTCGCTCCCGTTAAAATTATAGCCTATGTTACTCGGGAATAATGTAGCTTTCCATAGGTGAAAGAATTTTTAAAATCGGTCCAGCCATTTCAGAGATTAGCCGGAACAAACAGACAGACAGACAAAAATTTAAAAATATGTTATTTTGGTGTATGTGCCGTATATTATTACAAACAGACACTCCAATTTTATTATATGTATGTATAGATAAGAAATGAATACAGGCAGATAAGCGTGAGGGTAAAGGTTTACGCACTGCATCCGATCTTCATCAGTTGCCGAGATCCGAGTTCCATCTGAATTAGAAATTTACTGATTTCGGACGGACGAAGTTCGGATACATTGCTAACCCCTACAAGAAGTACTACGGCTACGTTGCGCCGAAATTTCTCGGATTGGGATCGGAAGCAGTTCGGAATAGGGATGATCGATATTCGAAAAACATCGATGTTGACATCGATGTCATAATTGAAAGCCCGACATCGATATTCGATATTTATCGAAAACCGAACATCGATGTTGGATACCATCGATGATTTATGCAATAATAACTGACAAAAAAATAAAACACATTGTGAAAATTCGGAATTTATTAAGAAAGAGATCAAATGATTACATATTCCAATATTTTTTATCAATTGACTGCAGCAAGAGTAATTTTGATAAAGAAGAACCTTTTAATCTATTTCTTTGTTGATAAAGAGTAGATCGAGCTTTTGAAAACAGTCTTTCGGATGGCGTTGATGTCGCGATAGTACTCAAATATTTCAGCGCTATTATTTTTAATTTCGGGTAAGTGGAACCGATGACATTATTCCAAACTTGGAAAGGATCTTGTTTAAGATCAGATACTGTATTTTTCAAAAAGTGGGCCGTGAGTTAACATCGATGATAGCTGCCGTTAACATCGATGTTACGATATTTTTCGTATAGCAATATCGATGATAAAACAGCGATGTTTTTGCTTTCAACATCGATGATCATCGAACATCGATTTTCATCGAGCATCCCTAGTGCGGAACCGTTTTGGTGAAGCATTCCGACGGCCAGTAGTATTCTGCAAAAAATCTGTTTGAACCACGTCACAAGCTTACAGTGTCACCTTGGTCACTATGGCGTACCTACAGAAAAACAAGGTTTTTTTAAGTCTAGCTTTTATAATAAACAATTACATTGTCACGAGAAAAAAAGTGTGTGTAAATTTTCAGCTCAAACGGACGGAATCGATTACAGACAACAGCAGGTGAAACTAAAAAACTTTTTTACAAAAATTACAACTGACTTCCAAACAAATACACTACAAAGTGAAAAATAACTTCAGATTCGGAAGTCGGTGTCAAAAACCGAAGAAACGTAAACAGGAACACCGACTTACTTTTCACTTTGTAGTGTTTTTGTTTGGCAGTCAGTTGTAATTTTTGTAAAAAAGTTTTTTTAGATTTTTCACTTTTTTTTATGAGGTAACACATATTAAAAATAGGGTGCTAATTAAGGCAGCTTCTTTAAAATGTCATTCTCGTCTGCAAATATATTTAGTTGTCTAATTAATTAATAGGTCAGCGACAAACTTTTAGCGTCTAATAAATGGTTTATAAGCGACCATATATTGTAAAACAAGCTACTGTTAATATGACGCAACATGGTGATAATTCTTAAGCAACTAAATTTGTGATATGTCTACTCATTGCTAGCTTCTAATAAGTGTATCAACTTCATCTATAAAATAATATCAACGTACTCTAATTTCATAGAGTCACCTTTATTTTTATACTTTAGCATAAGTAATTGATGAGTGAATCTACTATATTTGAACATAAAATTTCCTTATTATTGTCATCAAATAATGGTCAATAAAAGCTATAATTTCATGTATTCGCCTATCTATTTATAAAATTATTCGAAATTTATCGAAATTACTACCAAAAATACTGAATTGCACACTAAATTTGCTCATCAAATAAATGAATTATACTATACTGCTAGATCTTTAAAGCTTAACTGTTTTACTGAATAACTATCTGTTAACTAAAAGTAAATCTAATAATTCTTCGAGTGCAACAAAATATTTAAGTTTTAAGGGAGGGGGGGAAACGAAACAAAGTCGACGGAGCCCCGCTGCGCAGGGCTCCTATTTCTGTCTGCAGGGTCTAAAGTAACCTAACATGAAGGAGATGACGGGAGCTGAGTTCGCTCGCTTTGCTCGCTCACTTCAGCTCCCGTCATCTCCTTCGAACCTAACCTATCCGTGTCGGGGTGCCCTAAGCTCCCGAGCTCGCTTCGCTCGCTCTTGGACTAATTCACATTTATTTTATATTTAATTGAATAATTTGTGTGTTGCAAACTTTCACGAAAAAAGAATATGATTTATTAATTTAGTTGTTGAATGAAAAACTTTGATTGCTAATTTTGAGGCTGGAATTTGATTTTATTAGCAGACAGATGTTGAATCTCTAAAATATATAAAGTAGCTCACTTACAACATTAGTCGCTGAGTTATCAAATCAGAAGTAAATATATTTATCGGTAGCTCGGAGTCATATTAATTTACGCTCGTAAATTGACGCTGGTTTTTTGATATTCTGTTGGAGTAGTAAAGATGATGAATTAATATAATTGAAGCTGTTCTATTAACTCGTCGCCCACATATAAAAAAAGACGCTAGGTTGCAGGTGCTAAAGAAAACTTTTGTTGCCGCACATATAATTTCCCTTAAAAATATACTGTCGAATTGATAACCTCCTCCTTTTTGCGAAGTCGGTTCATAAAATCTTGTAAAACAGGTATTGGCCGCACAATCACCTTTTCTCTTTCTTCAGGATAATCAATTTTGTGACGGTAATGCTCAGTCCAGTTATCTACGTCTCTGGTAATAATATTACAGAGATGCAGTGTGTTTACTTAATCGTGCTGAAATTCAGACAACGTCTGACTGGATGTTAGTGGTATATGCTCGTAGATAGAATAGGTACGTCACCGATATTATTAATAGACAGACAGCATGGCTCATATTTTAAACATGGCAAATGAAGGTTGGAATTGATGAATTACAGATTACACAGAACAGTACCTACCCCGTTTAGAAATAGACACTTTAAGGTGGCCCAAGTCCACGGCACGAACTATTTTGTGCGCGTGGTTAAAATGCATGCTATCTCATCCGACAACACGTGTGAAAGAGATAGATGCTGTGCTGAGCGGTAAGTCCGAATTTGCACTTTTGCAAATTTGTAGCAAATGGATGATGATTTAGGACGGAAACGAGCGCGCGAAATTTTATGAAACAGACCTTTGGAAGTATGGATATCATGAAAAAACGACTAAATCTATATTTTCAACATAAAATTATTTGTATTGTTGAACTACTAATGTATTCCTGTATGGAGGCTGCCATTTTTTGCAAAGATGCATAAAATTGCGGACTAATGAGATATCAAATATGGGTATCAAATGAAAAGTTTTGCTGAGAAGATTAAACAGCTTGTTTTAAATAGTCATTTGTTTGTTATTTTTCGCTTACCATCAGGTGAGATAGGGGTCAAGGGCGAGCCTATAGGTTAAAAAAAAAAACAAGAGAGCAAAGTCGGTTTTTGCTGCGAGTGTCGATTTTGAATCCCGAGTAAGCAAAGGATTCTATATTAGAATCCTGAGTGCAGCGAGGGATTCAAACACAACGAGATGTAAATAACTTTGGTTTCGTGTAACACTATAATTAACTAATAATTACTAAACTTTTCACCTCAACAGCGAGAACATATTACCAAAAGATAAAAAAAAATACAACATGGTAAAAAGTAAACCACATGTATACGTAGATATATTAGTAAAAAATAAAAATAAAATTATTGCAGTTTTGCAAATTAAAAGTAACAGTTTTATTAGGAACCTTCAAACATCTGTGAAAATTTTTCAACTGTCTAGCTATCACGGTTCATGAGATACAGCCTGTTGACAGACAGACAGACAGACGGACCGCGGAGTCTCAGTAATAGGGTCCCGTTTTTACCCTTTGGGTACGGAACCCTAAAAACAATTAAAAAGTTACTTTGTCTCACGCTCGCAGCAAAATCGAATTTTGCTCACTGTCTTTCAACAGCAAAATCTGCTTGTTTGAGGTGCTGAGGTGGAAAAGGTATTTTTTAAATTTACTATTATTTGTAAAAAAAGCTTTAAATTTTATATAGACAAGACAATAACTCTAATCTTTGAGTTCATCTACAAATTCTTGTTACGCAACTGAAGGTGACACAGAAACTAAAAGTTATATCGTCTGTTAGACATTACACAATACTTGTATTTATGGTATTCCATTTATTTTATGGGTCTGGAACCTCTAAAACTTGTAAAAGTATATAATACAAAGCCTAAAACAAAACACATAACTATGTCCGCTACGACAATTTTACCAAGGTTTATATTCAAGAAAGCCTGGTGATTTTACAGACTTCAAAAAAATGGGGGTATTCAATTCGATACATATGTATGTAATATTGTTGGAACTGCACAATATTCACATTATATTAGTCTATGTGGGCTTCTAAAGGCGTGTGCCAAATTTCATGAGTGTTTGAAGTTTATTTGCATACAGTATGTGTGTAAGTTTTCCACGTATTTCTCCGAAACTACTTTTCGTATCGTGAACATACGTTTTGTGTTGGATTGAGTATCTCTCAAATTAGGTAATACTGCAAGTTTCATCAAAATCGGTCTAGCAGATTTTAAGATATGGAGCATAATCCTTAGCGACAAACAGCACGAATGTGTTAATTGAGTTATTATGGGTATTTTGTCAATCCTTTAGGTACCGTAGAACTTGCTCATTTTTAGTGATGGTGTACTAAAACTAAGAGAGAAATAAAATCCTTTTCACAAAAAAAAAACGGCTTCAAATGCAAAAAAAAACCGGCTAAGTGCGAGTCGGACTCGCGCACGAAAGGTTCCGTACCATTATTGCAAAAAAACGGCCAAAAAATCACGTTTGTTGTATGGGAGCCCCACGTAAATATTTATTTTATTCTGTTTTTAGTATTTTTTGGTAAAGCGGCAACAGAAATACACCATCTGTGAAAATTTCAACTGTCTAGCTATCGCAGTTCATGAGATACAGCCTGGTGACAGACAGACAGACAGACGGACCGCGGAGTCTTAGTAATAGGGTCCCGTTTTTACCCTTTGGGTACAGAACCCTAAAAAAAGCACTAAACAGTGCAAAATAACTTTCGTTTCGGAAGTCTGTGTCTTTGGTACCTCATGTTTTTCCGTATTTTTTTTTTATTTTATTTAATTACAACTGCATGAAAATCGTAAATCATCTCAAGGTTGATGTACGTGGTGAATGTGAGGTTTAAAAAGTAGCCTGACTTATTTCGGGCCATGGTATACCTGGGTTCCATCCAAATCCGTTCAGCCGTTGAGCCGTGACTGATTAACACGGAAACATACAAGCAGTCAAACATTAACATTTATAATTTTAGTAGGATTTGGAAGTGGGATTAGTAGATAAGAAGCAGGCAGAACCACTAATTGCTGTTTTTTTTTTTTTTTTTTTTTTATTTATATTCTACCGCGGACATGTGTGGTCCGCGCTCTTTTTTACCTTGTTATATTCTGTTTGTAATTTTTTTTTTTTTTTCATAAAAAATTGCAATTGTTTGACTCCTACGTCGAACATTATTTTTAGGCTTACTTAACTAACTTAAGACTACGTGAGTTCATCCCTCACTAAATACTATATCTATTACACACTGGCATTACAATTTTATGTTTCTATTTGCTACTTATCTTTATGTTATTAAATATTTTACAATGCATGTCCTCGAAAAGAGCGGTTTTCCAAGCAGCCAAACTGTGCGGAAAGTGTCACTTTTTTTCACTAGTGCTTTTTACTTTCCTGTATTTTTTTAATTTTTAACTCAAACGTCAGCCCGACGCATAGAGTTTTTATTATTTGAGTTTTTTTTTACAAATTAGTTATGTACAGATTATCATTCATATAAAAGGTAAAATAAAACTAATACTTCATTTTAGGCGTTTTTAATTACTCGAGATTAAGATTTTGATCAATAAATTAATTTTAAATATTCATTAAATATGTTTGGCAGAACGTATATTTTGCTCGTGCCTTATTGCGTTACGATGTGACAGCTATTTGCACATGCGCAGTAGATATGCCCGAAGAAATATTAGTTAATCTGTGGATATGCTGAACGCGCTTGAATCAGCCCGCCATTTTATTAATTTCATTTTATTAATTTATTAATTTCCTCGCACAATGCATAGTAAAATGTTGTATGATACACGTACGTAAGATGATTTCCGACTCGTGTCGATTTATCCACTCACTCGCTTCGCTCGCTCGTGAATAAAAATGCCACTCATCGGAAATCACCTACCTTCCGCACTTGTATCATAAATAACTATTGTTTACTTATTTCTATTGATACACTGCTTATGTTATTTGCTATTTTGTTTACTTATATTTATTTGTACACTTTCGGGGGAAGATGCATGGTAGTGCGAGCAAACCAGTCCCGGCCGACGGTTCCGGTTAAAGAAACCCCGTCGTTAGGACGTTGAGGTGAGTATGATTTACTCGCTCCATCATGCAGCTTTACAATATATAGACAGGGTGATGGTTTAGGTATGTGTTTAGCGTGGAGTTTTTGGATGGGACTTGTTAGGTGGTGTTTTGGTGATGTCTGCTGACCAGGGACTTCGCTAGCGTGAGCAAGGCCTCTATGAAGACTACGTCTCGATGCTGCATGGCCGTCTTAAGATTGTAGTTGACGACCGTTTTAGTCGGCGCATCCATCGCCCTCTTAGCAAGGCGGCCTGCGGCGTCATCGGCGTCGTCGGTGTAATAGACGCAACTGACTGTATGTCTGGACAACGCCACTACCGCGTGGGATATGCTGTCGTGGACCTGAAGCCTCCTGGACTTGGTGTTGATGATGATGACGCTGTCGTAGGTCGACCCCTGAGCCTCGTGTATGGTTAGCAGGCGTGACCCTTCGCCGGACCCAAATCCCTGGCTCGCAAGAGAAGCTTTCTCCCCCTGCGTATGAACCAGGAACAGGGTGTTTTGGGCAGTGCTCGGTATTTGCGCCCCTGTGTAACCTTTCACCTTCAGGGAGTGGACCCGCGACAGCGACGACTTGGAGGAGTATATACCAGGGTATATCTCACTCAGTGCAAACGCCACGTCCATTGGATTGCGGTGTGTGCAGAGAAACTCCTGGCTGATGCCAGCAACCAGGTCTGGACGGGTATACCTAAGCTCGAAAAGGTTCTCTCTGTCCAAAAATGGAAGCTGGTTAACGTCTCCGACGAGGACAAGCTCGCTTGCTCCAGACAACTTTACTGCCATGACTATGGCACCAAAGTGGTTCATAAGAGCCTCGTCTACCGTAAGACGGTAGCATTTGTCTTGGCTCTTGAAACCGTTTGCTAGGATTGAAGCCATAGTGCGCACCTTGGCCATTGCTCGGTCTCCTAAGCGGCGCGCAAGCTTTTCCCTAAGATCTTTGGCAGCTTCTGTTGTCGTGGTGGCTATCACGTCCCTGTCCTCGTCGAAGTGCTTTACCAGCCAGGTTGTCTTACCGCAACCCGGAACTCCGTTAATCCACCTGATATTGGGTACCACCCAACTTGCCTGCGATGCCGGGATATCTGAGGTCTCTGAAATGGACTGTGCCATTTCCAGGATCTTATCATCCGGCATGATTTTGGTACATTTGGCGGTAACCACTATCGGGTCGTCATTTGGCACACTGAACTTGAGTTTGCCCGAGCGCTCCGTCTCCTCCTTGTCCAGGGCCACAAAACCACTCCTCGCGCTGTAGGCTGCCATATACGACCCCGTCATTTCCCCTTTGATGACTTGGGATGTGACGTTGTCGTACACCGCTGCCCCAGCTTCCTCGAGCAGTACTCTTAACAGACCCTCTGTGTCTCTCTGGAAGGTCTGCAGGATCTTCCTGCATGTCATAAGATTGACCTCTCTGGTCGCTCTTACGATTGCTACGTACTCGAGGAACGCGCTTTTTACGTGGTCCGTGGTACCCGACTTTACTGCGAGGGTCGGCGGGATGACTTGCCCTTTGTCGGCTCGTGTTAGCTCAGGCTTTTGCTGGGTTGGTTCCTTTGGTTTTTTTCTGAAAAACCTCTCTAGTGCTGTCTCCTGCTTATGAGATGGTGATGCGTGGCTGGTGCTTGGGAGCAGTGCACTGAGGAAAGTGCCAAACGCTTTCAGGCGACTCCTCGACCGGGCCCGGTCCTCTGGGTTTATGGTGTTGCACTGCTCCTTAGCGGCTTTTTCGGCTGCTGCCTTCTGCTGGGCCCTTTCCGATCCGCTTTGAGTGGTGGGGCTCATCGCGCTGGTTGTTGGTTGTCTGGGGGCTTTGAGGAAACTCAGGGTTTCTCCTCTGTCCTCGTAGACAACGACCTCATGATGTTCTGAGGCTTTTAGACAACCAAAGCGGTCTGCGACGTCTCCTCGCTCCCCTCCCACCACCATTGCGTCCACACTTATGGTTCGGGCTGCGGCTGACGTGTAGTCTCCTGTCTCCCCGATCCTCTGAAGCAATGAGCTTGCTTGAGCAAATGGAGTAGCCTCTCCCCACTCGATTAATGCGATTGTTTTCCGGCATCGGTGAGTGGCCACTTCCACTTGAGGTAGTGCAGCATACTTGCTGCCTTTTATGCTCGTTTTGGTAGTGCTTCCGTTAATCAGGGCGGCAAGGCCCGGCGAAAGGTGTATTCGGGCCGCAGCTCGACTTGAGCCTATGCAGAAGCCTATGCCTAACTTCTCCTGTTCCCTGTTCATGAACAGAGCGACGCCTCGCAGTCTGATGCCAGGGACTCCGTCCTCTCCGCAAGCCAGAAATTGTGTGGTAGTCATGCTAGGGGCTGGTTGTAGGCTGGCTGTTGCTGCTACCGCTGCTGCTACCGTTGGTAATGGCCGTTGGTTAGAGAGTGTGTGTGTAATTTGTGTATCAGTCAATGGTGTGTTTGTTGTTGTTTGTGTAGTTGTGGTTGTTGTTTGTGTGGTTGTTGTTTGTGTGGTTGTGGTTGTTGTTGTGGTTGTGTGAGTTCGAATGTGTGGTCGACTTCGTAAGGTTACGTCTGTTCTGTTAGCCTTTGCTGCGATTGTGGCAACTTTGCTCGCGAATGCCAAGAATGGAATCCTAGTAGCCGGTCTCCCCATGACGGCGTGGAGTGTGGACTGGCTAAGCTGGGTTTCGAATTTTACTTCGAGCTCCATTCTGTCTTGGCTGAACCTTGGGCATTCGAAGAGCAGGTGCCAGACTGTCTCTTCGCAACTCGGGTCACAGACGCACGAGGGACTATCTTTGAGATGGAAGCGGTGGAGATACGCTGAGAATCCGCCATGTCCTGTAAGGACTTGTACGTGGACCGGTGTGAGCACTGCTTCTCTGAGTGTTCTTTTCGCCGCTAGGACGTCTGGAAAGAACACTTTCGTGACTGATCCTGTACTCGAGGACTCGTACCGCGCTTGCCACTTCCTTATAGTCCCTTCCCGTATCTTCTTTCTCACGACCGAAACGGGGACCTTGCTGTAGTCTGATGTGCATTTTGTTAGAGCTGCCTCCTTGGCCAGCTCATCCGCTCTCTCATTCCCGGCAGTTCCCACATGGGCTTTGAGCCAAAAGAGCCTCACTTCTCTGCCCTCCTCTCTGATTTCACGGACGCTTCTCTTGATTTGGAGTGCCAGGTGGTGAGTGACAGACGGTCTCCTCAGCAGGTCAAGTGACGATCTCGAGTCACTTAAGATGCCTACGGAGGCCGCCTTGGATTCTCTTGCCATCCTGACAGCTCTGAAGAGAGCGTACATTTCCGATTGGAAGACTGTGTTGTGAGGTTCCAAGCCGAAGGTGCTGAACCTTGACTCCGTCCCGTTTTCCCACCAAGTTAGGGCAGCTCCAACTTTCCCCTCTATCTTGCTGCCATCGGTGTATATTTGGGGGCCGATTACTTGGTGGGCGACTAATTGCTGTTTAAAAAGTAAAGTTAACAAACAATTGCCACCCAACCTGAATGTTTTAAAGCTCTGAATAATCTTAGTCTAACTAGGAAACTTCTAAAAATTGTCGTTAGCTTTTCATTTGTACTCATACGTCTACCGTTGTATAACGGAGACAAAAAAAACAAGCATTTATATGTTTTTTTAAACAATTTTTATATTAAAAATCTAGCTTCTGTCAGCGTTAAACACGCTCACAAACTTTCGCTTTTATAATATTAGTGTGATAGTAGGAAGTAGGATTGCATTAGCACGAGAAACAAAAGTATGTGCAAATTTTCAGCTCATTCGGACACTGGGAAGGGGGTTAAATTTAATTTGTTTGTTTAAGCGGGACATGTCAAATTCAATTTAAAAGTGATATTATTAATTGCACATCAAATAATTAACCACCTATCAATTCATATTTCCATCATTTATATACTTTTTACATCAGGAATACTGACTGCACAGAAGAGCAAGGGAACAGAGCAGAGCAGAGCGTATAAACGTTATACTCACTAGGGCATGAATATCGGAATCTCGTAATATCGGAATCTCGGAATTAGCGATATTTCAATTCCGATACTGACTGACCCGATATCGGAATCTCGGAATCAGAAAAAAAAACCCTTTTGAAGCGCCGAACGCGATGGCGTGTTTAAACCCGTTGACTACGGTGATTAGCAGTGATCGGATAATTGGGTGCTGATTTACTTAAACTGAATCCCGGCTTTACAGTCCCGAGATTGCCAAAAATGTTACCTATAAGAGTAAGTACTTAGTACAGCTTCATAGAACCCGTTGTAACAATTAACGCTTAGGTTGCGGGAATCTGCTAGATGATCGGTCAATGTGGCGACACTTGGGGAAGGCCTATGTTAAACAGTGGACATCTAACACTATAGCATAATATGTATGATGATAGCTTATTTATTTATTTATTTATACTTCATTGTACACCAAGAGAAAAATATTCAAAAAGACATCTTATATCTAAAACAAACATACAACAGGCGGCCTTATCGCGATTCGCGATCTCTTCCAGGCAACCAAGAATGGAAAGTGACAGCCTGGACACAATATGGGGTTGCACTTGGTGCAAAATTAAAAAAAATAAAAATAAAAAGATATTAAGAAAGTAGGTACTAAATACAAAAAATAATAATAATAATAGATACATAAATACATACATACAACTAATATACAGACAAGAAAACAATTCAGCTTATATAAGATTATGATCACAGTAACAAGTAGTGCTCCTTCACAAGTCGCTTAAAAACATGCAGTGATTGCGCGCGCTTTATAGTCACAGGCAATGCATTCCATAGACGGACAGGCCTGGCAGGACTGGCCTGGACAGTAAAAGATTTGTCTAGGAAGATAGTGGAGAGCAGAGATACAAGAGCTTAGATACTTTTTCATACTTTTGAGAGGGCTGTTTCGGAACAAATACCAATCCTTGTTAAATTTTATCTCAAATTTCTATTGAGTTACTTGCTGAGAAACCTCAATAAATAAAAGCTTAATATTTTTAATCTTCTGCTTTTATTAAATACAACAAATTAGTCTTTCCGATCACTAATAATATGTTGGATTGATCTACTACTTGACTACATTATCAATTATTTTCTTGATATTTCATTGATTTTGAATGTAAAAAATATGGGTAGTTATATTTTACCAATGCTATATTTTATTAAGTTTATTGTAGTAGTTTTACGAAATAAGTTTATCACGGCAATCCAAGATTTATTTAACTTAAATAATAATACTCAAGTTGTACTGACAAAAGTCAATACGGTAATAGTCTATCACTACGATACCTATTCCAATCAATGTATAATAATAATTCTCCTGATTAGAAAGCATCAAATGATGAAGAATATGCTCAGAATTTATTCTAATCTATTAAAAAACAATAAACTTAATAGGAATAAGCAGAAATAATATTTCAATATTTTGTTAGACATCTCCTTTATCCCATGGATTTGGCTAGTGATACTTATATTGAATTTAGAAATCATTATTACTCACTAATCGGGACTACTTTGAGATTGATTGACAAACATTTTTTTTGTTTTTTTTTTTTGCATTGTCCTTTTTCAGAAAGGCAGTACGTTTGTAGTTATTCTTTCTTGGGAACAAATGTGAAGTTTAGTTAAATAAGCGCCCGATAATCCAGTCATTGCTGATTAGAGAGGGACACAATATAAAATCTTATTATGTCTCGGCATAAACGTGTTCATTTATTGTACTTAATCCAATCTCATACCGAATTTGCACAAATAACAAAAAAAAATGTGCGATGTCTAAAGAATGAGCGCAATTCCGATATTAATATCGGAATTCCGATTTTGAGATCTAATATCGGATATTAATATCAGAATTGAAAAACTTCCGATATTAAGGCGGTACCCCGAGCAAAACGCCGCGGAAGCCGTTTTTTGTGCTGTTTTTAGGAGCTATCTACTCGTTATTTAAAAAGAAATATCAATTAATAAAAATACATTAAATTTCTTCATAATATTGATTCTAAAATGGTAGATTTAGTTTTTTTTTAAATGTTGTATATATTTCACTAATCTCCTTCCAAAAAAACATAAAAATGAGAAATAATTATTGATATTATGCATCTCCTCGTAAAGTGTTCATTAATTATTTTTTGTACTAACACTAATGGATAGACAATTTAATAAAGAACATTTTTGTAGATTTTTTTTTTTCAAAAGACCAAATTTCGATTTTATAAAGATTTTATTCTAAAATCTGGGCGTATTCACTACTGTAATTCATGCGCCACCAGTGCCGCTAGACCAATAGGAATGCTCATATCTCATGCCGATTTTTGGTCAGGGTACCGTCTTAAATGCCCTAATACTCACACATAATAACAAGATAAAATAAGTATAAAAGCAAGCGAAGCGAGCTCGGGAGCTTAGGCACGCCGACACAGATCAAATACGACCCAATTTAAAATAAAAAAGCTTGTACTTTTTTTCAGATTTTAATAATTACAATTTTCCTTGCTCTACACTTCTCTGCTTCTCTCAGCTCCAGTGGTCAGTAAGCACTAGATAGTCACGCTAAACAGGTGATAAATAAAAAACCGGCCAAGTGCGAGTCGGACTCGCGCACGAAGGGTTCCGTACTAGGTAAATAGCGGTTTACGATTTATGACGTATTAAAAAAAACTACTTACTAGATATCGTTCAAACCAATTTTCGGTGGAAGTTTACATGGTAATGTACAGCATATATTTTTTTTGTTTTATCATTCTCTTATTTTAGAAGATACAGGGGGGGGGGGACACATTTTACCACTTTGGAAGTGTCTCTCGCGCAAACTTATATTAGTTTCGAAAAAAATATATTTGAAACCTCAATATCATTTTCTCAAGACCTATCCATAGATACCCCACACGTATGGGTTTGATGAAAAGAATTTGAGTTTCAGTTGTAAGTATGGGGAAACCCGATTTTTTTTTGTTTTTTTTCTATTTTCGTATGAAAATCTTAATGCGGTTCACAGAATACATCTACTTACCAAGTTTCAACAGCATAGTTCTTTTAGTTTCGGAAAAAACTGGCTGTGACATACGGACAGACAGACATGACGAATCTATAAGGGTTCCGTTTTTTGCCATTTGGCTACGGAACCCTAAAAAGGATCTATGCAAATAAATCGTAGGCTTTTTCGTAGCAGTCTACGAGCGTGCTACGAAATTCCTTGCGACAGTTTTTGTGAACTTTCACAAAAAACAACTATTAAAATCACGATTAAATTGTTCAACGATTGTTGTTATGTTGCTTACAGTTTGTTTTAGCAACAATGTTTTTCAATAATAAATGGTTGGTAGGTATAATAAAGCTGCCAGAAAGCGTCGCGCGAAACCTTAATAATAAGTCCTAGCGATGGAAATACCTAAATATGAACCTAATAAACTAATTGCCAAGTCAGACCTAGTAGACCTAAGTCACGAAACCTAGATTTTATTATTCATGAGTTTATATTTAGCCATAATTTACCTATATCTCCCTAAAATCTATACTACAATATAACCGTAGAGGAAAAGACAGTAGAAATGTGTGCAAGTTGTTATACCTAAGATTTTCATGAAAATCTTTTAAAGCTCATGACCATCATAATAATCCCAGGCCAAAATCACCCACTGCTAGATATAGGCCTTCCCTATGTTCCGCCATACTTCCCAGTTCCGGGCGTCCTTTTCCCATGTGTTATTGGACAGCCCTGGGTTTCATTGGTCCAATCTTGGTAATAATTATTCGGTCAAAGCTTTTCTCCACCGGCCACGTCTAGCCAAAAGTACTGCCAACTCCGCTTGAGGTGCATTCCGTGCATTGCACTTCCATTTTTTTTACTGTGGGGAAAACCTTCAACAATCCTCCAGGAAGTTTTATTTTATTTTATTTAGGCTCGCGCTTGATCACTATCTCACCTGATGGTAAGCGAAGATGTGGTCGACGGTGAAGCACGCTTGGCTAGAAATAACCTATTCATTCTTGACTTAAAAACCCCTAGATTGTAGCTGTCGGGAAACACAGCTGGCAACTCGGCGACGGTGTTCAAGGCTCTGGAGCTTTGACTTGACCAGTGCCTCATCGCCGATAAGCCTCTTGGCCCGCTTTTCGATTAACTCTAGTGCATCAAGCTAGTATTTGGCAGATCCGTCCAAGAGATGAGAACAGTACTCCTTGCATGATCGAACTTACGCTTGATAAAAATTGAGGAGCTGTTCCGGCATGAAGTACTTTCTCACCTTTGCAAGGATCCCTAACTTTTTGGCAGCTCGCTGAGCCTTTGCCTCAATGTAAGGGCCAAAATTAAGAGTTGATGTCAACGTTACGCCAAGAAGCTCAAGATGGTCCGTTAATGGCACGGTCACATCTCGGAAAGTTGGAGCCGGTTGAAAATGGCTCCTTTTAGCGGCAAAAAGACCCTTCTGGGTTTTAGCAGCATTAAACCTGACCAGCAGCCTAATTGTGTAAGTGAATTCGGCAAAGGAAACAATCTGTTTCCAGTTTTCCTGTTTTTGGGAAAGTAACAGTTTGTTTCCTTTGACGAATTTACTTACACAATTAGGATGCAGATTGGCATCACCCCATTCGAAGACTGCCTGCAAGGAGAGGTTCAAACGCTCCACCATGGCCTCACGGAGATACCGGATCTGCGGCCCGGTAGTCCGTGCGTTGGACAAGTATCTTTCAGCAACAGCTAGTGCTGTCGTTTGCATATCCAAAAGTCGGGATTTAGCAGATCGTTAATGTGCAACAAGAATAATGTTGCTGAGAATACCGACACCTGAGGGACCCCGGCATTCATATCCAATTGGTCCAAAGAGCAGCCATCGATAACCACTCGAATGGACCAATCTCTCAGGCAGTCTGCAATCCAATCACATAGACTACCGGGCAGACCGAATGGAGGCAGCTTGCCAATAAGGCTTAGAGATGTCGAGGGAAACGGCAAGCGCTTCGCCGTGGCTCTCGATGGCCTCACTCCATATGTGAATGGCATACACTGGGAGATGAGAGAAGCCGTGTTGGCGGTCACTAAGGACCTCGCTAGTTTCTAGGTATGCCAGGAGCTTCGTGTTAACTACACACTGACATACACAGAGATGGGTCTGTATGTCGGGTCAGCTCGACTGCCCTTCTTGGGCACGGGCTGTACGTAGCTTGCTGCCAAGCATTCCGGCACTTTTCCAGTCTCATACGAAAGACGGAAGTTATTAAATCAAACTAAGTACAGTAACGTAAAGACTCACTAACACTGTTTTATTATTAAACTAGCTGACCCCGCATATGTCTATCTTAAAAGATAGACATATGCTGTCGCGGACTTTTTTTTAGAACTTTTAAAGAGGAACAATTCCATCATACATAATATTTGCGTAACTTAAACCGTTTACGCAGCGCACGCAACGGAAGCTCTCACAAAGGAAAATTTTTGCCTGTTTTTGCAACATATTTCATTTATGCTCGGCTCCTATTGGTTGTAGCGTCATGTTATATAGCCTATAACCTTCCTCGATAAATGGACTATCTAACACAAAAATAATTTTTCAATTCCAACCAGTAGTTTCTGAGATTAGCGCCGTCAAACAAACAAACAAACTCTTCAGCTTTATTATATTAAGTATATATATAAAAGTTTAGTAGGTAATACTGTCATGAACTTATGATTCTACTTACTTATTATTATTATTGAAGCCAAGCTTTCGATGTCGGTATCGATATGAATTCAAATGAGCCCTGAAAGTCATAGATGCCAGATATACGGAGATAACTTATGGTAATTTGTGTTCAAAGAAATGTAATTTGTGAACCTTTGGTTTGTTCCTTGTTTTGATGAAAACGTTCCATTGTATGTGTTGTAAGATGAAATAAATGCATACGAATATAATATTATATAACACTAGCGGACGCCTCGCGGTTTCACCCGCGTAGTTCCCGTTCCCGTGGGAATACAGGGATCAAAAAAAAAACTTAATTCAATCAATCATCATCTTTTTAGTTCGCTTTTGAAGCAGTCGGGTTTTTTGATTTTTTGAATTAAGTTTTTTTATTTATAAGAAAGAAAGAAAAAGAAAGAAAGAAAAAGTGTTTATTTGTCACAACACGACATACATACAATATAAGAACAAACTTATGCTAAACTTTTTAGTTAGTTTTTTTTCGAATTAGATTCATTTGAACATATAAGTGTTATATATTTTTGAAATCACCTCTTAAAACCCTTTATTTTGATACCCCACACGATGGGTTTCGAAGAAAAAAAAAATTTAGGCCCCCACAATATGGCACCCAAAATCCGCCATTTTTCTATTGTCCAATTTTAATGTAGCCTATGACACTCGCAGAGTTAAGACGCATCAATTGACGTATGAATCATCAAAATCGGCCAACGCGTTTGGTCTCTGGAACGCCATATAGGAACAAACATACATACATACATACATAGACTGATAAACACATTACCCTCCTTCGGCAGTCGGTTAAAAAGTAGCCCTATGTCACCCGGGGATAGTGTAGCTTCCAAACTAAGAGAGAATTTTTGAAATCGGTCCAGTAGTTTTTAAGTTTATTCGTTACATACAAAAATCCAAATCTTTCCTCTTTATAATATTATAGTATAGATAGATAGTATAGAAGTATAGATATTCACTAGCGTTAGCTAGTGAATCCCCCGCGGCTTCGCTCCCGTCAACTGTCTATCTACCAACCTACCACCTACCTATCTACCCTACCTACCTACCCTTTCTACCCTTCCTACCTACCCATCTACCTTACGTACCTACTACCTGCCCTACCGGTCAACTCTGGTACTTTAGGTTACATTATTGCAATTTTCATAAGGATCTCTAATATTTTTTAAATAAATTTTAGCGTATGTTACTCGTAAATAATGTAGCTTTCCATTATTGAAAGAATTTTTAAAATCGGTCCAGTAGTTTCGGAGCCTATTCGGTACAAACAAACAAACAAAAAAATCTTTCCTCTTTAAATATTGGTATAGATAGAGGTATAGACAACATCACGTCTGTATTCCCCGAAGCTTAAGGCAGAGCTGCTTTTTTTTTCGCCAGTTATGTTATTGGAGACAAAACTATTGACGTCAACCTGACACAAAGCCAGACTCCGGGCTGTTACTGAGAAATTTCAGATGGAAAAAACCCAATAACATATTGCCTGACAGGGAAATCGAACCCAGGACCTTATGCTCTCTAGCCGCCGCAGGAGATGTCGGGAGCCGATTCCCGGCCATCGTAAGCGCGCGAGTAATCGGTAGCTCGCCTTCCGATAAGGACCAGACCCGAGTTGACGGCGCGTAGTGTTCCACGCAAGCCTCAAAGAGATGTCAGCAAAAATTGACGGGGTCCGCTAGGGCCGAGGCCTGTCTGTGTCGCGGATAAATCTGCAAGAGTTACCGCGGCCCTGGCTCAAGCAACTGAATGGCCACTGGTGGGTTTTTGAAGAGTCGTCTCACTTTCTTCTTTCCTGTTACTTCATAAATATATATTTTATATAAGTATATATTATATTCAATATATATGTACGTGAAGCAAAAGAAGTATGTAAGGATCGTAGCAGGTGGCGTTCTGTAGTTTCTGCCTACCCCCATGGGAAAAAGGCGTGAGTTTATGTATGTATGTATGTATATATGTACGTGTATTTTATCTATTTTAGTATGTTAATAACAACTTTTTCTTTTTAAATTGATTAAACAATGCACCTGCCTTGTTATCTCTTCACCACCCTTGGTTGACTGGTAGAGAATGCCTAAGGCATTAAGTCCGCCTTTGTACCTTTTTGTGCATGAAGTCTAAATAAATAAATAAAAGTCTGACACGCTTCATCCAGAGCGGGAGAAGTCATTGGATGATATCAAATCACAAAAAAACTGGCCAATTGCGATTCGGACTCGCGCAACACGTTTGTTGTATGCGAGCCCCACTTAAATATTTATTTAGCGGAAACAGAAATGCATCATCTGTGAATATTTCAACTGTCTAGCTATCACGGTTTTTAAGATACAGCCTAGTGACAGACGGACAGACAGAAAGACAGACAGACGGATCATTTAGTCTTAGTAATAGGGTCCCGTTTTTACCTTAAAAAGGACCTTATGCTGAGCTTTAGCGCTTACGATCACTAGACCAACGACACAGTCTATTAAATAGGACCATATTATTTTAAGGTTTTTGTAATTAGTGAGTAGATTTGATACAGAAATCGGTGAGCTTATGTGGATCAGATGGAACCTTTAATAAATTGCATGACTCAACTAACATATTGTTACAGGAGTACCTTAAGTTCCTACTTGCTAAACACCTAAAAAGTTTTTCAAGTAGGTAGGTTTCGCAAAGCTTAGTTTACTTAAGCTTTTTATAAAAATAAACTACCATTATTTTTATTACCATCATAAACGATATTTTTAGTACACACTAGGACACACCCTTCGTATATGATAAATAACCACATGTTTGCCATGTCTGGTTCAAAGCCGTGTCGACGTGTCACCATGCACCGACTCGCCGGAAACCCTCGGATACAGGGTGGACTGTAGCCTAGCAACACCATAGTGTATCGTACACCATAGAACATAGAAAACTTATGGACGGCTCGTTTTATATTCATTACAGCGTGTGCATGCGTTTTTGGTCGCCTGGAAGTCGCCAATTAATCCAAGGGAACGTGCCTACCACTGGCATAAAAATACTATACCTCAAACATCCAAACCCGTTAAGGCGTGGAAAGATAACAGACAAAATTATTTATTAAAAAATATTTTGCCAGTGCTTAAAAAATAGTCCGCCATCTTGGGCCGTCCGCCATATTGGATTTAGAATGACGTCACTTAGCTAAACATGCATTGTCAACCAAACTAAACGTGTTTGTAAAATTACATCTTAATCGGTGGAGGATAACTGCTTTAAAATTCAGTTGCAAGATTTGACCCGAACACACTTACTTACATACATAAATTGCAAGTTAAATAAAAGCCTGTAAAAAGTGTTTCTTTTTCACTTTTATAATATGAAATAATATGGCTAAGTTCCTAATTTATATCATCATCAGCCTAAAGCAGCCTCTGCTAAACATAAGCCTCCAATCACATGCATTTTTAACCGACCTCTAAAAGGAGGAGGTTCTCATTTCGACTGTATTTTTTTAAGCTGGTGCTTCTCATGTAGTCCCATTTAAATTTGATCTAGATCTAATGAAGAACTTCGGAGATATAGAACAGTACTCATCAATAGATGTAGGTACGTTAACTAAAAAGTGATAATAAAAACGTATTTTTCAAAAAAATACAACCAACTTTCAAAAAAAATATTACAAAGTGGAAAATAACTTCAATTTCGGCAGTTGCTGACAAAAATCGAAGAAACAAAAACAAGAACTCCGACTTTCGAAATTGAAGTTATTTTTTTATGTAGGGTTTTTATTTGGAAGTCGGTGGTATTTTTTTGTTTAAACGTTTTTTATTCCCATTGACTCTAGTCGGCTCTGATCCCGGAAAGTCCTGATCTCTCTCTCTCTCTAAACTGCGGATAAAGCATTACTTTTGTATTCTCTAAAGTAAGCGTAAACAATCGAATCACACGATCTTCTATCAGCATAATGTATAAACCCAGGTCAGCACTTAACAAAATAAATAATACGTTTTCTAATCCGGGTTACTTGCCCTTGCAGCGATACATTATTTTCCTTCTAAGTCGCTTCGCTATCTTATGATGATATGAGGTTTCAGAATAGAGAGACAGAATTTGCAAGTCATCTCTGCTGATTTTAAATATGTCTACGGTCATTAATATGTTTTATACTACACCTGCTCGGAAAGTACCTTGATACTTTATCAAATTTACGGTAGAAAGTACGTCATTGCATATCGAACAAATATGCGGCGTGAAATCGCATCTGATTGGGAGAGAAAAGTGTATGAAAATCCATTTCTTACGTGGTTTTTCTTTTTTAATTTTGGTTAAGACTATGCGCTGGTAACCTAAATATCAAAAGCCAAAAAGTTTTTACAGTAAGTTTTTATCTCCAAGTTCGCAAAATGACACTGGCCACTAGCTGTGTGTTGGATGGTGTCAAACAATTTGAAAAAAGAACATGTGAATTTGTACATCCATAATTTTAATGATTTATTCTTCGTTCGGCCCGAAGTTTTGTCCCACATTCCAAAAAATTCTTAGTTCGGCCCACATCACCATTGAAGTACTGTTTCGTCCCATATTACAAGTACTTTAATGGTACAGTCAATAAAAATAACACACATACATGCACACTGAAGCGTAAAATAAAAAAAAATACATAATTTTTTTCGACTTATAATCGTACTTTAGAATAGTCAAAGAAAAATATGAATCTAGTTGCACATTAGCAAGCGTCTATCTCTATGGAGAAGAATGTGCAAGAAACTCCACGGACTCTCTTTTCCATCAGTTTATTATTTGGTTACATCATTCTTGTTGAAAAATACATGTGTGAGAACGATGTAAAAAGTCGTGCGCGTAAAAGCATCACGAGTGAAACAATAAATAAAAAAATACAAAAAATTGGTAATTAAAAAGTAGCCGAGGCAGCTAAGTTGAGTTGGCGAGTAAGCCAATCCCAACTGATGGCGCCCGTTTACGATCATGACGCATGAATTGGCACCACTCAGCTCAACCATCATGAAGGGTATTGAATAATCCATCAATTGTGCCACAATCAGAGAGTCAGTTGAGAGAGCATGACACAATCTCAACTGCCAGGGCACACACAAGTCAACGAACGACACATAAGTACAGTAAATCTTAGATTTACAGTTGGTACATAGTACTCACACATATGCTGTGCAGTTATCACTAAACGAAATTAAGTTTATACAATAAAAATATATGCATACAGTCTTCAGCAGGTCCAACAATACTTCAAAACAATAATGTTCTACACATCACTTGTTTTCGCGCCCTAGTGGTTGTGTAGCAGGGCTACGATTGAGCCAAGCATTTTTATCTGCGATGAAAGCGCCCAACTTATAATATGCCTGCCTGCATAGTGTGCGTTTTATACAAGTTTTAAATTTCGTCTCATTTAGTTATATTAGAATGGGGGGAGGAATTTTATTGTAGCATTTTATACAGTACCCCATGAAAGAAGAGGCTACTTTAGCCAGTCTGAAACCTGGTTGAATTAATTGTTTCCTATTTCTACTAACGTAATTATGTCTGTCGCCGTTTTTACTAAAAAGTATTTTTTTGTTTGTTTGTTTTATCTTGCGATCAGTCTTTCACTATGAGCAGATGAAATGGTTCGGATGGCGTGTTAGGCTCTATTCTCAGTGGAGTCTGCCCCATCTTTACAAAGTCACTCTTCTGGCTCACTGTTTTAAAGGTCGAAAATATCCCGCCGCTTTTTTAATCGGCGGATGCTTTCTGGGATTGTAAGTTGTCCTGCGAGCATGTTCGGATGATTGAGCAGTCGGGATTTGTACTGGACGCCATGTGCATTTATCTCCTCATTGACCATAGGAATATTGAGGATTTCATGAATTTCTGTTGTTTTGAAAAACCATGGTGGCGTTGGATATTTGTTTTAGTATATTATTTTGTGCCCGTTGCACTTTCATTATGTTGGAGGCGCTGGCTGATCTCCAAAGTTGGATGCCATATGTCCAGATTGGCTTCAGTATGGTCTTGTATATTAGAAGTTTGTTATCTATCACCAGTTTTGAGTTTTTTCCAAGTAGCCAGAAAAGACACAGAGGTCGCGATTTTAGGTACTAAAAATATGAATGTGATTTTTTTCTCACGTACATAAATAATAAGTTTCATAAATATATTGACAAGGTACCGTCATGATGTTTATGTCCTCAAACAGTTCCTTTAGAGAATCGCGCCGGCGAAAATTGTATATCACTCCGATAGCTCGTTTTTGCAGAATAAAAATTTACTCAATGTCTGCACCCTTCCCCATAGTAAGATACCGTAAGACATTATACTATGAAAGTAACTAAAAAAGACCAGCCTTCGGTATCTACATCAGTAAATTGACGATTTATTCTAACAGCATGAGCTGCCGAACTTAGCCGCCCTGCAAATGATATTAAATGAGGATCCCATTGTAGCTTTAAGTCTAGGGGATCACCCTAGACTCCTCAGGAAAACCCGTTTTATCGACGAATTCTAGCTTCTCCTTGTTTAATATAATGTCACAATCAGTACTTTTGACATTCGGAAAGGCAAACTTTACGCACTTTGTTTTATTTACCATTTAAAACTAAATGATTGGCAGTGAACCAATCTTGAACCTGCCGTAGGGAGTTATTTACGCCGTCAACCTCACTGTTAAGTCTAATTATAAAATAAAATAAAGATGTGTCATCAGCAAATAATAGCATGTTTAGTTTATTTTCCAACAACACAGAAGTTATATGCGTACTGAAGTGCAGCGATGAGTCCAGTATGACGCCCAAATATTTATCCTTAGCTATGACAAACTCGATCAATTCTCAATCATTCTTTATACACACTTTAAACTGGTGACGAATGAGTACTAATATTGAATGCACCACTTTGCATCACAGGAGCTAGCGTGAAGCCTGTTTCGCTGATAACGGAAAGTAATGCTATTGGCCAAATGAGTCAAAACAAACAAAGGACGCAATATATAAAAGGGGTGGACCTTTTTTACCCGCTCTTTTAAACAGATTCCGGTGACTTCAGCTGTACCTATACGTATAACTTGCTCAATAAGACCGGCTATAAAGTGTTATTATAATAATACGAGTACATTTTCCATCGCGGAGAAGACAGAGAGGAGCGGTGGTTTTAAATAGTTTATTGATGTTAAATATTTCAAAATACGTAACCCTTTTTAATAGCTGATTGTACAAACAAGTAAGTTTGGTACATACAAAAAAGATATGGGCCGTAGAAGGAATATAAAATAGGACGAAACAGGCATAAAATAATTAAAATTATATTTTGGGACGAACGAAGCATATTGTTTGGGACGAACCAGGATTTTGGCATTTGGGCCGAAAATCAGTGGGCCGAACGAAGAATAAATCATTTTAATCTGTCTTATTTACATTTTTCTTTAAGCTTCACTAACTGCAACAATTTCAATATAAATTTCAATTAGTAAAGATTTAGTTTTTTTATTTTCCTCATAGGTGTAGTATAAAGCACTATGTATCACTCGAGAGAAAGTGCGATTCCCGATCTCGGGTGTTTTAAAGCCCTCGCCTACGGCTCGGGCTTCAAACGACACCCTCGACGGTAATCGGTCACTTTCTCCTCTCGGTGAACAATGTACTATTGTTTTCTAGGTAAGGAATGGGGCAGTGTATTCTATTTCAAAATAGTACGACTGGAGTCAGGTTCTAATAAAATGTCGTTATTGTATAACTCGTTAACAATTTTTATACTGTTTTGATTTTGATCTACTCTCATATCGTAATATTCGAATTATAAACTTCAAAACGAGTTTAAATTGACATTTATAAACACAATACCGAAATTTGAAAATAAAATCTTGTTAAAACACTTTTTCTCTAACAAAATAATGCTACAATAGTTATTTATGCTACAAGTGCGGAAGGTAGGTGATTTCCGATGAATGGCATTTTTATTCACGAGCGAGTGAGTGGATAAATCGACACAAGTCGGAAATCATCTTACGTACGTGTATCATACAACATTTTACTATGCATTGTGCGAGAAAATAAATAAGATTAGTCTAGAATAGCAGATAGGATACTTCTTATCCCGGGAATAAGTTCCCTCGAAATTTTCGGCTTTGTATTATTGCTATAAGCTCTCACACACATATACACACAAACACACACGTCACACGTTCTACATCTCCACTAATTGGCCCATCTAAACTTTTCCAAGTCTACAAGCAATTATTTGCTTTACCTACATAGTGGCGTTTTTATGTGTTTCGCATCGCACCCTCCCTAGTATAAGGTTGCAAAATAAAGTGATTTATTCCACCAACTGAATCATCCAGATAGCTTTCATAGCGAAACGTGCTAACATCATATATCTTGTAGATTATTACGTTTTGGCTACAAATTGACGTAAATATTTATGCAACTTTATGCATTTGATGAACAGTAAGTTAAAATTGCTATGCCGGTGCCATGTATGGCGTTGGACTTAACTTCCTACAGTCACGTGAGCTTAAGAACCTTTTAGAATGAACTTTTTTGTAGACAGATTAATAACGGTTTTAATTGTAAAAAAAACCGGCCAGGTGCGAGTCGGACTCGCTCACTGAGGGTTCCGTACAAACTTCAGCTTAAGGGTATTATAGACCTGAGTATTTGATATGAATATCAATTTAATACCTCGCGCGTTCATGAGGAAAGGGTTAGTAAGTTTAATATTTTTATTATATGATGTAACTAAAAATTTATGGTTTTCGCAATTATTCCTTTAACTGTGCTATAAGACGTTGCTTCGTACCAAATTTCAAGAGTTCACGGGAAGTACCCTGTAGGTTTTGATTCCCTTGCGTCGAATGTCGAAAATTTTAAAACGGCTGTATCTTTTGATTGCGTTGGCTTAGAATTTTTTCACAGCTTTAAGGGACAGTAGACCTGAGTATTTGATATAAATTTCAGCTTGATACCTCCACGCGTTCCTGAGAAAAAGGACTTGACAGACAGACAGCCGGACGGACGGACGGACAACAAAATGATCCTATAAAGGTTCGGTCTTTTCCTTTCGAGGTATCATAAAAAACATGAATACGATATTTTATTGTTTTTTTTTTTCATTCAAATAGTGTTGTGTGGTATTATATCTTATCTCAAATGTTTATGTATTCAATAATACCATATTACGTCTCCTCATACGAGTAGGTATATAACAATCGGTAACCTTGCACCGTTGAACTTTGCTTCGTCCGTTCTATTGACGGCAACTTGAAAGGAAAACACAATAATCTTTAAAAACAGTCAATGCTAAAAAATAAATTAACCAGTATGTTATCCCTGACCCCTACTGATTTAAACTGGAGTTCACTTATATATAAATGACTAATCTTTACTTGAAAACTAGTGAAAATACCTGTTTCACAAATAATAGGGGAAAAAAAAACAGTATTACGATTCCTACGTGCACCTAACGTAAATTTTCTTATTCAGTCCCAAACATAGGCAAATAGATAACAATATGTGTCTCCCTCAAACAAAATAGAAAATTTCAATAACTTTCACACCGCCCTTATAAAGGGTGTGAATACTTCTTTACCCGAAATTTGTACCTACATGTGGTGTCGGTGGGGGTCGTGCCATACCGTGCCAGGACCATCGTACACCACGATAAAGGTCTCAACTATGACACTGAGCATGTAGCGTCAAAACTACTAAAAGTTTACGGCAACGTCGAGACGTCTGCCCGCCTCCGTTGAGCACAGCACACCCATTCTGCCACAGAGAAAATAAAACTACGTACATTCTGCCTGAGTCGTCGCCAAAACGAGTGCTGAAAGAGGCTCCACGGAATCCTCGCGGCTCTGGTACGTAAAGACTTGAGAACTTGTACTTTGGCCCATAAAAAAAATACTTAATTGTTTATGCCCACGTACAATTGTTTATGTCAAGTGCTCCGTTTTTTTTTTATTGTTGTTACACGTTTCCATATGGATCATGGCACCTCGTTTTATTGCTATTTGTTTTATTTTATGTGTAAGTGATTTTGTGAAAGTGAGGTTATTTGAGGTGAATTGGCGCCAAAATTGCTTACTAAGTGTTGTTTACGTTTATTGGTTTATTAGCAATTTTTATAAAGATTTGGTGTTGCTAACAAGCAAATAAATCTGTTTTGGTGATTTGATTATTTTGGAATTTTCTGTGAAATATATTTTTGGTCTCAATTTTGGAACCTTTCGTTCAGAGTCCAAACCATATTTATACGTGGTTCCTTAAAGCTATATCTATGTACTCATATTAATTACGACGACTAAAACGGTTATTTCCGTCAAAAATTGCTATTTTTTAACGTTTCTATTGTTGGAACACAGGCCTTCTCTCTTTGAAAGGGAGTGGGCCTTCATCCACCACACGGGTCCAGTGTATTAAGTACCTTATAATTAATTATCCATCGAAAATTTACATAAAAAGCCTGATCTCATTCTACTTTCATGTCCAGCTTCTCGCACCCGCATGTCCGCGCCCGGCTGGAGAAGCACATGGGCTCCAACCTGGTGCGGCTCACGGACAAGACCTTCATGACGGAACTGGAGGAGCGGATCCGCGCCGTCAACGAGGAGACCCTCAACAGGAGGATCACCTCGCGTGTTGTGAGTACCAGACGACCACCATACCTATTTGGACCAGTAGATAATCTAGAACGATTTTATCTGAATAGCATAATCAGCCTATAGTGTAAAGAGATGAAGCCCGTGTCCAACTGCTGGGACAAGAGCCTCGTCTCCGTGGTTGGGAGTGGGCTGTAATACCTGTAATCCACCACGCTGATTGGTAGATGTCACAAGTTTTCGTATATTTAGTTCTAACTTTAGTACTTTCAATCTTATAAATACCTACACTAATAATAGCCCGGTCAAAATAGACATTGACCCTTGCATTAATTCACAACAAGCTGAACAATTACAGGCACGTAAGGGATACCACTCTAATGAAGTCCTGAAAAGTCCCCAATGATCCCGTTTATACAAAAGAAAAATTCAAGGTCAAAGGTCGCAAAAATGGGTTTTTTGGATTTTTTGGCCAAACGGTTAGTTTTACGATAATAATAGCTCAGACTAAAATTGTAGATCATTTAATTATCTACTAAAATTGTCTTTTTACTTTTCTCTAAAATTTACCATTTCTGAGAAAAAGCCATTCGAAAGTTAGCTGGGGCCTATAATAGCCCGGTCAAAATAGACATTGACCCTTGCATTAATTCACAACAAACTTAAAATTTACAGGCACATCAGAGATACCACTCTAATGAAATCCTAAAAAGTCCCCATTGATCCCGTGCGTACAAAAAAAATATTCAAGGTCAAAGGTCGCAAAAATGGGTTTTTTGGATTTTTTGGCCAAACGTTTAGTTTTACGATAAAAATAGCTTAGACTAAAATTGTAGATCAGGTATTTATCCACTAAAATTATCTTTTTCTTTTTGTCTAAGATTTACCATTTCTGACAAAAAGCCATTCGAAAGTCAGCTGGCTATCATAATGTACCCGCACATGGCACTTTTTGCTATCGCTTTTTGTATATATTTTTTGGTGTTTTCCTCACGATGTTTTCCTTCACCGTTTTGGGAGTTGGTGAATTAATGCTACTGACAAATTGAGAATTAGTAGAGATCTACAGGCTTCTTCTGGGTAAGCTCACTCCATCGTAGACTCTGTCTCTGTCATCTCTGACCTAGACTAGAGTCAAGAGCAAACCCATCATAAATAAAAAATAAATAAAAAACTTTTAGTATGAGGAGTTTGTTTTCATCAACAGTCATAAAGAATATCATATTTCTAAAAGCCAATATCGGTTGTTGAAGCTAAAAAAAACATCAGTAGATTCACGGATCACAGACATAAATAAGTTACCACAAAGTTAATCTAGTTTCTAAACTACACCTTTCAGGTAGAAAAGTAATTACTGCCAGTCAATCATACCACAGACAATTTACCTGCCTTTCGTGTGTTTTGCATAGTAAACGCCCGTCAACGTGGAACTTAATTACCTACCCATCAGTCAAAGATTGCTTTATGAACTTTACGATTTCATTTATTACCTGGAGGAGCTCGTAGCTAAATAATAACAGCCGCACGGGTCGATCTTCAAGGTTAAGCAACGCTTTCCGAAGTCGGTCCGTGGTTGGGTGACCATTTCAACATACCGAGTTTCCTCCGTGCCTCGGCAAGCGCGTGCGAAGCTTGCGATCTGACACCAGTCTTGCCAAGGAGTACCGTGTTACCCAGTTACTGGGTTGTGGAGGTCAGACAGGCATTCGCTCCATGTAAAACACTGGTACTCAGCTGAATCCGGTAAGACTGGAAGCCGACCCCAACACCAATTGGGAAAAAGGCTAGGCAGATGATGAACCTTCCAGAATTTCCCCTAATCAATACAGCTTTTATTACCATGCAGTAGACCTACTTACGTAATGTTTTTGAAGGTGTGCATTTTATAGTTTCATAAACAGTAACTCATGTTTCATCGACAGATGGATGAGATGGAAAGGCTCAAACGACTAATCCTAGTCGGGAAGACGCCGCTGAAGGAGTGCCCACCTGAACTATTCCATCACCCAGTGTTCGTGTTTTGGCGGATGGTCAACCGTGAAGTTAGCCGCGCGTCCAAAAAACGCGCCGAAGCCTATTTTAGGAAATTGAAAGCTTCACAGAAATCTGACCTGGTAACTACAGTTTTTATTAGCTTGGTATGAATGTATCTATGTAACGGAATCTTTGAACGTGATTTTCACCCCTTTCAAAACGTCGGATTGATTTGAATCTTTGCATACTTATCAAGGATCGATGACAATGCAATAATTTAAATAGTTTGTCCCACTATCTTTACCAGGATCTTCAGGGTTAGCGACTTTTTAGTTCAATTGGCCATTAAAGCGTGTTTTTAGGGTTCCGTAGCCAAATGGCAAAAAACGGAACCCTTATAGATTCGTCATGTCTGTCTGTCTGTCTGTCCGTCCTTATGTCACAGCCACTTTATTCCGAAACTATAAGAACTATGCTGTTGAAACTTGGTAAGTAGATGTATTCTGTGAACCGCATTAAGATTTTCACACAAAAATAAAAATAAAACAATAAATTTTGGGGGTTCCCATACTTGAAACTAAAACTAAAAATGTTTTTTTCATCAGACCCATACGTGTGGGGTATCTATGGATAGGTCTTCAAAAATTATATTGAGGTTTCAAATATCATTTTTTTCTAAACTGAATAGTTTGCGCGAGAGACTCTGTCAAAGTGGTAAAATGTGTTCCCCCTCCCCTGTAACTTCTAAAATAAGAGAATGATAAAACTAAAAAAAATATATGATGTACATTACTATGTTAACTACCAGCGAAAATTGGTTTGAACGAGATCTAGTTAGTAGTTTTTTTTAATACGTCATAAATCGTAAACCGCAATTTACCAAGTACGGAACCCTTCATGCGCGAGTCCGACTCGCACTTGGCCGGTTTTTTTTTTTTAGTTTTTAGAACTACAATTTATTACAGTTTTCAGTTTTATTACAGTATTACTTTCATTTTATAGTCCATGGCCGAAGAACAAATGCCAGAAGAAGACGTTAAGGAGGACGGCGAACAGCTAACACCCGAACAGCTGCTGGCGAAATGTCGCGCAGATTTGGAAGAACAGAGGCAATTGGACCTGGAGAAGGGAGTCCGCTTCACCAACGAGCAGTTTGCGCAACTCAAATACGAGACCAACGAGATCAAACAACTGAAGAACCTTACGGTAAGGAACCACTGATGCAATTGTTGTAGAATCAAATCAGGCAAATGACTGAGCTCTTATGTGACTTCACCATATCCTCCAAAACCGCACAGCTACCTCACTGGAACCGTTTGATTTAGGGTGTTAACACCCTAATAGATTGATCGATGGTACAATGGATAAGTCAACGTCGACTGGTTCCTATTTTGTACAAGCTTTTATTTAGCTTGCAATGTATGTATGTGTGTTCGGGACAAATCTTACAACTGAATTTTAAAGCAGTTATCCTCCACCGATTTAAGTAAAATTTTGCATACTCGTTAGTTTCGATGACAATGCATGCTTAGCTAAGTGACGTCTTTTTAAATCCAAGTTGGCGGACGGCACAAGATGGCGGACCAGTTATTTTTGTGCACTGTCATGATATGGGTATCAAATGAAAGGATTTGCTTGGAAAATACGAAAAAACCGGTTTTAAAAAATATTTCTTAAAGAAGAATGTATTTATGATAGTCTCGTGTTTGAGCACTATCTCAGCTGATGGTAAGCGATGATGTGGTCGGCGGTGAAGCACGCTTGCCTAGAAGTAACCTATTCACTTTTCCCTTAAGGATCCCTTAGGTTGTAAGTATCAGTAAACATAGACTCCGGCAGGGGATTCCACTCCTTAGCTGTACACACAACGACAGTACTCTCAAAACGTTTAGTGCGTTTTATATCTACTTCAGCAAAAGCTACCACACGCCGACCTCAATCGATCCTCGGTCATTATTATTGATAGATTGCAAGTAGTAGAGGGGCTCGAGGCTAAATAATAACAGCCGCACGGGTCGATCTTCAAGGTTAAGCAACGCTTGACGAGGTCGATCCGTGGATGGGTGAGTGACCATTGCAACATACCGAGTTTCCTCCGTGCCTCGGAAAGCACGCTAAGCCGTTGGTCCCGGCTGTCATTTGAAGATATTTGACAGTCGTTACGAGTAGTCAGAAGCTTGAGTTCTGAGACCATTCTAGCCAAAAGGGTATCGTGTTACCCAGTTACTGGGTTGTGGAGGTCAGATAGGCAGTCGCTCCATGTAAAACACTGGTACTTAGCTGAATCCGGTTAGACTGGAAGCCGACCCCAATATAGTTGGGAAAAGGCTAGGCAGATCATGATGCTATCTTAAGTAGTAGGCTAGTAGAACCGTTTGGATGCGTGCATATCACTGTGTCACCTCACGGTTGATAACTCCAATATTAACATAATTAAATTGTTTATAAAGTCTAGGCAGCAGTGATAGTAGCTTGTGGCAAAACCGGTTCAAAGCGGATTGACTCCAGATTAGCTTGACCCCCTGATTTAATCGACCTATGGACTCGTCTGGCGTGCGTGGAACAGTGATTAGTCGGTGCAGCCAGTGTATCTGCACAGAGACACACTTTTTTATTTTATTTGGGACAATCCCACCGCACTATTCCCAAACCACTGCAACTCCTGAAAGCCAGAATCAACAGTGGCGACCACCAAAAAAGCGCCGAGGCAATGAAGCTCGACGAAGTCCCGGAGAATGAATTTACCTGTCTTGGATCCCGCAACGAAATTAATCAGAAAAGAATAACGGAGGAGTAGGAAAAATGTAAATTTCCACTTCCCTCCATATCAAGCAGGAGACAGATCAAACAAGGACACACTTGTAGACATTGTCTCACGCTGGGAATTAAAACTTGACAAGCGCCATCTGGTGACGGTAAAGAGAAACCTCTTTTTAGGGTTCCGTACCCAAAGGGTAAAAACGTGACCCTATTACTAAGACTCCGCGGTCCGTCTGTCTGTCTGTCTGTCTATATGTCTGTCACCAGGCTGTATCTCATGAACCTTGATAGCTAGACAGTTGAAATTTTCACAGATGATGTATTTCTATTGCCGCTATAACAACAAATACTAAAAAAAGAATTAAATAAATATTTAAGTGGGGCTCCCATACAACAAACGTGTTTTTTTGCTATAATGGTACGGAAACCTTCGTGCGCGAGCCCGACTCGGACATGGCCGTTTTTTGTATCCATTTTGACATAAAAGATCGTTTATTTTATCACGAGTGAATATGTTAAAAATCTCGGCATAAGCACACAGCGCTGATGCGAGTTTTTACCCGTATATTCCAAGCCATGTCTTCCAACTTGACTCCACAGACAGTGATTACAGTTCCTTATTATTTTTTACCATTAATCGAGATTTTTTTTCGTCGAATGGAAATGCTTCAAACTGACTACGAATATGGGCCTTATTCTTTTAAATTAGACGTAGACTTACCTACTTTTTCTTATCATACAAACATTGTAAAGTGATCGAAATACTATCCTAGTACGTAAACTCACAAAACTAAGGCTGTGGTCTCATCTATACTCATAATAATAAAATAATAAAAGAGGAAAGATTTGTATTTTTAACCCCCGATGGAAAAGGAGGGGTGTTATAAGTTCCACGTGTGTTGCTGTGTATCTGTGTGTCTGTCTGTGGCATCATAGCGCCTAAACGGATGAACCGATTTTTATTTAGTTTTTTTTTTTTTGTTTGAAAGGTAATTTTGTCGAGAGTGTTCTTAGCTATGTATGAATCAAATCGGTTCAGCCGTTCAAAAGTTATGCGCGTTTTACTGTTTGTTTGTCTGTTTGGCGTTTTTCCTGTCTGTTTTTTCAAATTGTTGCTGTGCCCGACGGGGTCCATATTGATCTTTTATCATGTCTATACCATCTATGTAATACATATGGAATGCAATAAATTATTGAGTATTGAGTATCGAATCGGGGTGATTTCGCAAGATAAATGTATCGGGTTTTTTTTTAATTTTGAATTTTTACTTGTTGTATGTAACGAATAAACTTAAAAACTACTGGACCGATTTCAAAAATTCTTTTACCGTTTGGAAGCTACATTATCCCCGGGTGACATAGGCTACTTTTTATCCCTGTATTCCCACGACAACGGGAACTACGCGGGTGAAACCGCGAAGCGTCCGCTAGTTGTTTATATTTTGGTGAGTGCGTGTTGAGCACACATTATTGTAGGGATTCGCGTTATTTCTTATCAGATTCGTTGCTAGGCTATATAGAGTCTTGAGGCCTAATATTTTGTTCCAATGGCGTCTTCTTATACAATAACGTCAAAGTAGGACAAAGTCCTATCTATTGAAATTGGTTACAATATTTATTGGCAATATTTAATGTTATACACATAAAGTTGTTTTTATGGAACATTTCAGTCTGGGTAATATTAGAAAATGACCAAAACTTTGAACGATTCGACGTTATAGTGAGGTATGATTTTTTAACCCCCGCCGGCAAAAGAGGGGTGTTATAAGTTTCACGTGTGTTGCTGTGTATCTGTGTGTCTGTCTGTGGCATCATAGCGCCTAAACGGGTGAACCGATTTCCATTTAGTTTTTTTTTGTTTGATAGGTTATTTTGTCGAGAGTGTTCTTAGCTATGTTTAAATAAAATCTGTTCAGCCGTTCAAAAGTTATGGGCATTTTACTGTTTGAATCGGGGTGTTTTCGCAAGATAAATGAGTCGGGGGTTTTTTAAATTGTGAAATTTTACTTGTTCTTAAAAACAAAATATCTGTTTCAAACCTAACTAATAAATCAGACTTTAAAATAATAATTGACGTCTGAATCCAAATTGTCTGATTCATTCTACATCCTTTCTCTCTTCTACATTTTTTTTTCTATTGTTTATATAGTATTTAATCGTTTTTTTTTTTAGTTTATTACGGCTTTGTCGGGCCTTCGTTGTCCCCCCATATGTAAGTAGGTACTAATGCATACATGGAAACATTGTAAAACCAAAACATTTTTAGGGTTCCGTAGCCAAATGGCAAAATACGGAACCCTTATAGATTCGTCATGTCTGTCTGTCTGTCCGTCCGTATATCACAGCCACTTTTTTCCGAAACTATTCTGTTAAAACTTGGTAAGTAGATGTATTCTGTGAACCGCAATAAGATTTTCACACAAAAATAGAAAAAAAACAATAAATTTTGGGGGTTCCCATACTTGAAACTGAAACTAAAAAAAAAATTTTTCATTAATCCCATACGTGTGGGTTATCTATTTATAGGTCTTCAAAAATGGTATTGAGGTTTCTAATATAGTTTTTTTCTAAACTGAATAGTTTGCGCGGGAGACACGTCCAAAGTGGTAAAATGTGTGTCCCCCGTACCCCCCCTGTAACTTCTAAAATAAGAGAATGATAAAATTTAAAAAAAAATATTATGTACATTACCATGTAAACTTCCAAAGAAAATTGGTTTGAACGAGATCTAGTAAGTAGTTTTTTTTCAATACGTCATAAATCGTAAACCGCAATTTACCAAGTACGGAACCCTTCGTGTGCGAGTCCGACTCGCACTTGCTACCGTACACTCACAACCGTGGAGTTTCTTTCCGGTTCTTCTCCATAGGAAACGACCGACCCGAACCTGCACCTTTTGTCGACGTTTTATAAGTGCCCATGTAGGCCTATCTATACCATTACCAATATTATAAAAAGGAAAGATTTATTGTTTGTTTGTACCGAATAGGCTCCGAAACTACTGGTCTGATTTGAAAAATTCTTTCACCATTAGATAGCTACATTATTCCTGAGTGACATAGGCTATTTTTTTATCCCGATAACGGGTTCAGTGGAGTGGTCCACGGGAGCGAAGCCGCGGGCAACAGCTAGTGTAAAATAAAAAAATAAAAATTGATTGTTCACACAGTCAAGTAGAATTTCTTCAATCCATAAATTTTGAGCAATTACTGCAAATAGACTTGAGATTTGATTTACGTCGAACTTGAAATGTTTTCAACTATAAAAATACACAAATTTTCCAAACCATAAAAAGGTGGTAAAAACTTTCTGAAAGTGCCCACTTTCCCCTTTAATTTGCCGAGTTCAAATGATTTCTTGAAATACCCAGTAAAGTTTTTAATACAAAATCGCGTGATCCTGGTGCATTGAACTTCAAACTTTCCCCATTATCTTTTCCGGAGTTACTGTAAATACGCCTACGTGATTTATGGCAACCCTTTTAATGCTAATGCACAACACTATATTTGAACGTTCAAGAAATTACTCAATATAAAATTGTTTGTTAAAGGTAAAACAATGTAAGTACATATTATGGAAGCACTGCCCTCATACCCTGACGTGTCATCATCACATGCCTAGCCTTTTTCCCAATTATTGTTGGGGTCAGCTTCCAGTCTTAACGGATTCATCTGAGTACCAGTGTTTGACAAGGAGCGTCTGCCTATCTGACCTCCACAACCCAGTAACTGGGTAACACGATACCTCTTGGTAAGACTAGTGTCTGATCTCAGGCTTCTGACTACTCGTAACGACTGTCAAAGATCTTCAAATGACAGCCGGGACCAACGGCATAACGTGCTTTCCGAGGCACGGAGGAAACTCGGTATGTTGAAATGGTCACCCATCCACGGACCGAATTTTGCCCCGTGCGGCTGTTATTATTTAACCACGAGCTCCTTTGATGAGATACCCCGACGTGTCAAACTATAATAGTTCGAATGTAAAAAGGGACATATTATGTGTACAAGTCATAATATACCGCACACTCAAAATAACCTTGTTCTAAGAGCTTATGGACGTGATTATGAAAATTCATTCACTTATAAAAAGCTAGTGTACTATCTGCCCACGTCATACTACGTTATAAATTGTAATAGAATGGTATAGAATAGAATATACTAATATTTACACCAAAAAGATTATTTTACAAAAAAATAGTAATTCTATGGATACGATGACAGAAAAAAAAAAAATTTTAGAATTGCGGTCTTATCGGTGATCTTTTCTTGAAACCCTCTCTCTACATAGGTATTTATAATTTCTGCAGAATTTTAGGAAATGCAATAAAAAATTGTGGGGACTAAACCCCTTATGTGGGGTGTTTTATCGATCAAATTAAGGCACTATATACGCCTCAATGTTAACGCAGTACTGGCCGTGCGGCCGCTCGATGCCAAAATATCAATATCGAACCTCCTTTTGAAAAGTTTTGTTTGCAAAATATTATTTGATTTACATATGCTATGTTAGTTATGAAGAAATTCCAGCCATCAATCTTTCTGTGTAAAAATCATCATTAAACATCCAAGTCCTTTTGGAGGAGTTTCCAAAAGTTGCGAAAAAATATCGTGTTGGTAATTATTTTTTTAAAGCAAAACTATTAGTTACACGAAAAAACCTTATGTTCAAAATTATGTACATGAATCAATATTTTTTTTTTTTCTATCCATTTAACCTAGCCGTAAGGAGTATGCTTTGGAAAGTTACCGTTTTACGGCACTAAAATTCTTCCATACAAACGTAGTCTAGCGATTACTCCACTGTTTGACGATGTACGTTCAAAATAAAAAATAATATAAATTTGTCTCATCATTATCTAGCCCTATTAGGGAAACAAAAAAGTAAAAAAAATATATATATGAAAGTTATGAGCGTCGAAAGTTCCATATTTCAAAACTAATTTTAATGCATCTTTGGGTGGCAATAAATACCATAAGAAGAAGGAAAATTGCAAAACGGCCTCCATACAGGGATAGATTAGTAATTCAACAATGCAAATAATTTTAAAATATTCATTTAGTCGTTTTTTCATGATACCTAGACTCTCTAAGGTCTTTTTATAAAATTTTGCGCGCTCGTTTTCGTCCTAAATCATCATCCATTTCGATAAAAATTTGCAAAAGTGCTAATTCGTGAACAAGCTTCTTACTGCTCATCTATCTCTTTCGCATGTGTTGTCGGATGAGATAGCATGCATTTTAACCTCGCGCACAAAATAGTTCGCGTCATCGACTAGGGGAACCTTAAGTGTATTTTACGGCCTTAAAATTTTATTACTACACGTCCCATTATATAGCCTATATTTCTAATCTTTAAAAATGTCCAGACCACAACACGTCTTCACCACGAACTGCCTACAAATACGCACGCGTTTAACGAGCTGTCTGACCGGGCCTTTAACAAATTCGGCTAAAACCAGTTAGAAACTGGACATGAATCACGATAGAACACGATTGATAAGTAATGACCTAACCTCGCCGCTCACTCGTGCTACCGAACGCTTCTTACTCATAGAATATTATCTACATTTAAATAGAATCATAATATATCCAAACCATTTATTTCTAGTAAGGCTTTGCAGGTTTAGGTACCTACGCGTATTGTGTATCTTCGCTTTGAAGTTTTTTCAGCCGTTGTTTGACTTAATAATGGATTTTGCGGGCTTTTCAATATTTTGTTTAGCTTATTTATGTATTTAGGACCTCCAACGAAAGACGTACACAATAAACACAATGAATCATCAATAAGAAGTAATGACAAGTGCACTCCCTCAATTGTTATAATCAATAAATTATTTATAATATAATGTTATAATCAAGCTTCTAGATTAATCAGCAAGTGAAGTCGTGCAATACAAACTTTAGGTTCTACCATTTGAGTTTTCGTCTAAGTAGGTACAGTACAACTATTTTCTTTATGTGCCTAGGCAAAATTCGTGTTTTATCAGTCGTCGGTCAACCGTTTTTTTTACTATTAGTTTACAGTTACGAGTACTATTGAGCACGCTACAAATAAATCATGCCGTTCTGAATTAAGATGCAAGGTGTGTCAAGGAACTCATAACACCGTGCTACACGATGCCCTACAGACAAACGTGGTGTCCAGTAACATGAACACGGCACTGTCTACGTCATGTGAAGAAAAAACACGAAGTAATGTGACGCATGTTTCCAAGGAAAATATTGTTGAAATTCTGCTAGCAATAGCACTTGTCCGTATGCAAGGGGCTAATGGGGAATATCACACGTATAAACACTCGTAAGCGATTAGGTGATAAATGTATGAGCACTAAGGCGCAGGCCCCATAGGAAATGCATGGAAATAAAGCGCAATTTGTTCGGGCGCGGGCGCCGGAATGGCGCGTCATAACCACGTCCGAGCAACGACATACCGTGTGTCCTAAATTGCGCTTTATTGCCATGAATTTTGGATGAAATTTGAATGGAATAGCGGCGCCATTTCTGTGTGGCCTGCGCCCTAGAGCACGATTGCCAAAAATTAACCACGCTTGACTAAGACACCACAGCAACATACTACAAAAGCAATAAAATGTCTATGCAAAGAGTTCGCTGAACTTCCCAATAATAGGTAGCTTACCGTACAGTAAAATGTTTCCATAGCAATAGCAGTAATATATCTACAATAAGAACATGATAAAACTTTTCTTCAAGTTATTTCGTTTCAGTGGATAATTGGATAAATTGAGGGCAAAGTCGTTGTAAGCATGTTAAAAGTCTTGGTAGTTTCATAGCATATAAAGAGGTTTTCGCATACTGAAATTCCAAGTTTTCCTCTAAATACCGAGTTGATACGAAACGAAAACACGATGGTATCCAATGAAAATGTCGGTTTCTTCTTGAAATTTCCCTTTTTTACCCGACTTCTGAAGGAGGGTAATGTGTTTATCACTCTATGTATGTATGTATGTATGTATGTATGTACATACATACATACATATATAAGTACTTATATATGTATGTATGTACATACATACATACATATATAAGTACTTATATATGTATGTATGTATGTTTGTTCCTATATGGCGTTCCAGAGACCAAACGCGTTGGCCGATTTTGATGATTCATACGTCAATCGATTCGTCTTAATCCTGCGAGTGTCATAGGCTACATTAAAATTGGACAATAGAAAAATGGCGGATTTTGGGCGCGCCATATTGTGGGGGCCCAAATTTTTTTTTGCTTCCAAACCCATCGTGTGGGTTATGAAAATAAAGGGTTTTAAGAGGTGATTTCAAAAATATATAACACTTATATGTTTAAATGTATCTAAAATATATCTATCTTAAATGTATCTAATTAAAAAAAAACTTAACTAAAAAGTTATAAATGAAAAAAGTTACATCACACAGGTACACAGGTACAGGTAGGAGGAGGATACATCTGGTTTTGGTCAGTCAGCTCGCGCGTATGTATCCTCCGACTGCACAGCATGATTTTTTCCTTGTTTACGACTTTTTAGTTCGCCTTTGAAGCAGTCGGGTTTTTTGATTTTTTGATTTAACTTTTTTTTTTTGTTATTATAGATAGGCTCGCGTTTGACCAATATCTCGCCTGATGGTAAGCGATGATGTGGTCGACGGTGAAGCACGCTTGCCTAAAGGTCTCTTGACTTAAAGACCCCAAGGTTGTAGCTATCAGGGAACAAAGACCCCGGCACGGAATTCTACTCCTTAGCTGTGCGCACAATGAAAGTATTAGCAAAACGCTTTGTGCGTATGGGTGGGATGACCACCATGAACTGATGGCGCATCGCCGTACGTCTTGTAGTTCGATGATGGAAAGGGCTAGGAGGAATCAAATTGTGCAGTTCCGTCGCACACTCCCCAAAATGTAACCGATAAAAAACCTACACGCTGGCAGACGGCGTCTATGTTTGAGGCTCTGGAGCTTTAACGCGACCAGTGCATCATTGCCAATAAGCCTCTTGGCCCGTCTGTCAATCGACTCAAGTGCATCAAGCTGGTATTTAGCAGATCCGTCCCAGAGATGAGAGTAGTACTCCATGCGCGACCGAACTTGCGCTTTATACAAGTTGAGCAGCTGTTCAGGTGTGAAGTACCGTCTCATCTTTGCATGAATCCCCAACTTTTTTGCAGCCAACTGAGCTTTCGCCTCAATGAATGGACCTCAGCTAATTTATCAAGCTAATTTGAACCAGATAGTTCTACTGTGGTTGACCAGGGTAGCCCTGTTGTGGCTGAACAAGGTAGCTCTGTTGTGGTTGACCAGGATAGCTCTTTTTAAAAACGACTAAAATGCCACCGTGTTTATTTGAAATCACGTACTCGAAAACGGCTCTAATAATTTTGATAAAATTAAGGTGGGGAGGGGGGTGCCGAAAAATCGATCTAGCTAGGTCGCATATCTGGCAAAACTCGTTTTCTCCGTATTTTCACCCGAGCAGAGGTCGGTTGTACTGGTAATAGAGTTTTAATTCTGAACCAGTAACACGATTAGTTAATGACTCAAAATATTAACTTATTAATTAATTTTATTTATCCGTTACGTAATTTTGAAACAAACCTCTTTGTTGGTCGTGTTTATATACACTCAGGACATTATATTTACATAACAATTGAGTCTGTTCCAACACTGTGACAGTGTTTTGTTTACTCACTCAAATGATAGTGAATGAGAACATTTGGGCCCCCTTTGTCTAGTCGTAAACAAATGAGTTGTTTTGTGCGGTGTCATCGAAAAATATTGGTGAGAACAAGATCAATAGCCTTTTTAGTGACAAATAAGACTGAAAGAGGAGGAAAATGTTTTATGATAATTCTTTATAGTGTTTTGCCATAAATGCGAAATCGAATAAATGAGATAAAATACACTAAAACATGAGGGCGTTCTATAAGTGCATCTCTGTTTAACTCTTCGGGAAATACACGCGTACTTGATAAGAACTATGTTGAAAAGCTTTCGCGATAATCTTCAGAATTTAAAAAAAATCCAGCCGGGCGCACGGTTGGCGCAGTGGTTGAGCGATTGACTGCTGCGCTGCGTGTCGTGGGTTCGATTCCCGCACGAAACAAATGTTTGTATGACATACAGATAGTTGTTCCGGCTCTGGGTGTTGTGTATGTGAGTTTATATGTTTGTAAACGCACCCACGATACAGGAAGAAATTCCTAGTGTGGGGCAAAGTTTAAAAAAAAAAAGCCATGTGCGTGTCGGACTTCGCACATCTAGGGTTCCGTACCAAACCACAAAATAAAGTTATTTGTAATAGGAAAAAGAGGAATTTCGAAGAAAAGTCTTATTTATTAATATATTGGTATTTGTTAGTAAAATATACGAAATAATGAACATTATCACCAAATTTCAAGTTCATAAGTCAACAGAAATTTATAAAAAAATGTAAAAACAGCTGATTTTGGCGGCTTTTCATTCCTTATTGAAAAAAAAATGTTTTAAAACAAAAAATAAATTATTTGCTTAACGAGTTCTATACAACGATACCCCACTCGATAAGTGTTTTTTTTTTCGCAACCTTAGCTGTCTGGAAGAACCCGTTTAAAAAAAAAAATAACAATTGGCAAAGCTTAGCGTTAACAAGAACCCGTGTGACAAACGACGGACAGACGGACAGACAGACGGATACGTGAGTGACAGCAATAGGGTTCCGTTTGGACGCTTCGGTTACGGAACCCTACAAAAATGTCTTATGTCCCACTTTCGTACGATTGGTGTGTAACTAGATATATTGTTTACGTTTTCAGACCTTCTGCTACACATCATATTGCGTGATACTCTAATAGGATATGACGTAGTTTGTGGGTAGGTATATTCCCTACTCAACGTCAATCGCTTCCATACCCTAAGATTACCCTGACGTGGCTCAAACGCTATTTAAAAAAAAAAACAGCCAGCTATAATACTCACAACGGATCTTTGTGGCTCTGAAGTTGGATCTGTCAACTATTGCGCACAAAACAGATTAACTGCATAGATTAAACGAGATAGGATGATGCGACAAACGTATGCGAGTGAAAGAGACAGTTATACAATTCTATTTTCACTTTCAATATTGACGCAAAAATAGCTAGTGCGCAGCCTCTTGCAGCCAATTTAGAGCCACAAAGATCCGTTGTGAGTATTATATCAGATTACTTAATATTTGTAAATGGAGAGCCATATCGATATGCGCACAAATAAGAACATACCAGTCGATTCGATATATAATGGTCAAGGACAAAGATTCCATCTTAACACGCACTGTATACGCGTATTCTCCTTATCAGTAATGTTCTCGTAATCTATCCAATACTAGGTATTATCTAGCAGTTCTGTGTTTACAAAACTAACGGCTAAACTTGATTATACAATCAGTTATAGTCTTGAACTCTAGGGTTAGGTGACATCAAACAAAATGCTTCTCATTTGTTTTCTTTCAACTACGTAATAATGATATCATTAACCACTATAAAATCGATCATAAAGTATGTATTTTTGCTTAGAACCAAAACAGTGCAGAAATGTTATATGAAATCTCAATGTTGCACAGTTTTTCATTAAGACGGTACCCTGACCAAAAAATCGGCATGAGATATGAGCATTCCTATTGGTCTAGCGGCACTGGTGGCGCATGAATTACAGTAGTGAATACGCCCTGATTTTAGAATAAAATCTTTATAAAATCGAATTTTGATCTTTTGAAAAAAAAAATTCTACAAAAATGTTCGTTATTAAATTGTCTATCCATTAGTGTTAGTACAAAAAATAATTATTGAACACTTTACGAGGAGATGCATAATATCAATAATTATTTCTCATTTTTATGTTTTTTTGGAAGGAGATTAGTGAAATATATACAACATTTAAAAAAAAACTAAATCTACCATTTTAGAATCAATATTATGTAGAAATTTAATGTATTTTTATTCATTGATATTTCTTTTTAATTATCGAGTAGATAGCTCCTAAAAACAGCATAAAAAACGGCTTGCGCGGTGTTTTGCTCGGGGTACCGCCTTAATGCACTGTCTTTATTTTTATTTAGATATAAATTTACCACAGAGGTTATGTCTTTCATTAAGTTTAAAATAAAATGTATGCATTAGATCAAAAAGATACCTACTGGCTGAAAATAAAAATCGCCTAATAAAATCGATTTGATGATAAAATAAAAAGCAAATGGCGCGCATTTTGTACCATTGTAAAACTTTGATACTTCATATTTAGCAAGAAAAGTAAAAACAATGGAAACCTTTTGCCGCAAAAGCCGCGCCATAAATATTTTTCTTTAACTTGAATTTGTATTTTGAGTAGGCATATTTTATCACGGTAGGTAGATTGGTAGATAAAACAAAAGTAGATTACGCACCTCGCTAAAGTGAGTAATTAATGCACTCGTGTTAATTTAGCATAACAGCGTTAATTTAGCATTTAACATAACACTCATGCATTAATAACTCACTTTGCGTTCGATGCAATAATCTACTATTTTATTAGCTTAACAACTCTTTGTTTTACTAAGAATTCCTTACTAAACATCTTTTCCATGTTCTTTTCAGACGGTCGAGGAGCTATACGCGTTAGCAGACAAGATCATCGGCAACAAACGTTTGTAAAAGGTGTTTTTTTTATTTTTAAGAGTAATTTATCTATAGCGTGATGTACCTGAAATCAATATATACGTAATTATATGTCGTTGGTCAGTCCTCGTCATAATATTAACAAAAAACATTGTAAACTTCAACGTAGTGAAAGTAAGCAACGTGTATTTTATATTTAAATAAATGCCCATAAAAAAGTTTTTCTTTTTGTCACTCTCAAACCCAATAGAATCAAACACAAGTTTAATACTTTGAATGTTTATTAACTTAGTCGTACTTATTAGCGAATAAAGGCTTTTATTATTATTATTATTATTACTTATTAGATTATTTGTAACAATCTTATATGGTTAGAAACCGCATTGAAACTGTAGCCAACATACATTTACAACCAAATTATTATAGTAAGAACTTGACTAGATTACATAACGAGTACCTACTTTAAATTTAGATACAATTAATTAACGTGTTTTTTTTATAAAATAGTGTACTTACAATGGCGATATTTAACAGTAACATCCCCTTTAGAACTAAGGATTAATATACAACTAAAAAAGCGTAGCGCTACGGCGTAGCGGCACGCTGTCACAAGTGGCTTTTGGGTCTACGGCGTAGCTGCGCGAATATGAGCCCGGCCGGCTTGTCGATGGGCTGGTAGATGACGTGCCGAGGGTCCCCTTTCGTCACATTCGCGGGGAATTTGGACATGTCGATGTTGAGGTAGTGCTTGTTCGGCATCGTCATTTTGATCCAATTGACCTGTGGACAAAGAAAACTCTAATTAAAAATCTCAAAAAAAAAAAAAAAATGTTGGTGAGACGAACTTGACACCAACAGTAGTGCGCTTCTGTAAACGTCTCACCGTGAAAATTTAAGTGAAGTGAATATACAGCGAAGTGTCAATGTCAACCCATCCATCCGATCAAGTCGACTCATTCCACCTAAGTTTTCATGGCGAAATGTTTAGGGTGACCTGTGGGTTGCGTAATATGAGTCGCGGAATTTACGCTGCATTCGGCCTCATACTAAAGTCCTGGTTGTACCACACGGCGACGCAAAATGCGCTCGGGGTGAGGGAGCGAGGCAAGCGTGAACGCCCCGTACAAACGTTGGATAGCAACTGAAGTTACGTCTGTCCGTCTGGCAGCCTAACGAGATTACAATTGAACGTAAATTGCGGTACTCAAAATACGCGACTCACGTCTCACAAAACAACCCTCGTTTAGCCACGCTCTTACAGAATAGACCGGCCGTGGTTACCTACAGACAGGACCAGAGGCGGATTAATAGTCGAGAACGCCCTAGGCAAGCACCTCATGGGTGCCCCTCTAACGGCCATATACATAATTATTATAAATTATTACTAGTACTAAACCAAAATAAAACCGCAAACCACGATAATGAAAGCAATTCAAACTTACAACATAACGTTTTTGCTCAGTATTGCTCTTGATAGCAATCTAAGCATAGTGAATGCCTGGAAATGACTTTTACAAGCATCTGCTTGAGCTGTATCTTACGAACATCTATTATGAAATCAGCCGATGTAAGAATAATCAAGAAGGAGCACGCTTTGCGCAGCTTATTTTTATTCTTTGTTTAAGAACTGCAGTGCGGTCGCCCCAATATAACCTCGCGCCCCTAGGCACGTGCCTAGTTTGCCTTAGGGATGATCCGCCTCTGGACAGGACTGGTCTACATTTGCCCAAAACCGGGCGAAATGCAGAAGAAAGAGTGGTACAAATCAGGCCAAGAATAAAATAATATTCTTGGCCTGTCATTGGCCTTATTATTTATTTACTACTTTTTAGTTTGGTTTATTTTTATTATTATAGCCTTGTTAGTTAACGGAATCAAGATATTTTGCATACTATTGTCGTGATAATTTAATGAAAATTAATTATATACTTTCTAAAAATTGATTTAGTGGAATAGAAACGAAAAAGAACATCAAAATAGGTCAAAAAAAATCCTGTCCGTCATGTATGAAACTCCGGAAACACTGTAACTTGTGAAAAAAACAATTACTTGAGTTATTTTTTAAATTCTAGTCGACAATTGTAGGTCATCGAATGCGAATGGCTAATAAATTCAGTGTCGCTTAATTACAATTAATAAAAAACGAGAACTACAAGACTGTATATCTATATATATCCATGTAAAATTAACATGGATGGTGATATATGTATATCTAGATATATTATGTACATTTATTCTACCAGGGGCGCTTGTGCAGTACCTTCCTAGTATATAATAGCTGTTTTTTCGGCAACTAATTTTGAACAACAATTTTTTTCTTTCAAATTAGGGTATTGTCATCGTTCCTCGATAAATCTACAAAGTTTGACCGAAATCTGGTCGTTTAAAGTGGGTCAAAATCGCGCCCAAAGAAGTCGGTTACAAACATACATACAGGTGAAGCTAATATAAAGCGTGTAAAATAGAAACATTGGCGTTTGTAGCAAATATATTGAAACTGTATCTTGTTGTCGTCATCACGATGTCGCGGGATCAAATCCAGCCGGATCCATCACATGATTTTATAATAATACGTGGAACTCGTAGGTTTTGTTATTTACGATTTCGTATGAGATCGCAGTTTGTTATTGTTAACCTATTATTTTTATCAGACATTTATGTATCAGACATATGACATGTGAATAGTACTTGATAAAATCGATATTACTAATTGAATAGCAACTTATAATGCTGAGTAATAAATAATTAATTCACAATGTGTTGTGTGGGTCGATATTTGTAGCTGACATTATTGTTTTCTCGGAAACTGTATTTGCAGCAATTCTTGTTTCCTACTGTTGCTTGATAACGACACTTATGAGAACCTTCGGTTTTTTTCACACTAATATTATAAAGGGGAAAGTTTGTGAGTGTGTGTGTGTGTATGTTTGTATGTTTGTTACTTCTTCACGCTCAAACGGCTGGGCCGATCTGGATAAAATTTGGTACAGAGATAGATTATAGTCGCAGGAATAGCACATAGGATACTTTTTACCCGGGAATATGTTCCCTCGGGATAATTTTCGATTTTCACGCGGGCGAAGCCGCCTGCAGAAGCTAGTTGGTTTATAAAAGCGATTTCTAGCATTTATTTACTTATGAGTAGGTATCGGAATAGGTAGAGTACCTTTTCGAAAACGTAAGAAACGTAGAGTGGTTACTTCCACTAAAATCCTGGAATAATAATCGTGACGTAAATTCTGGGAATAAGAATTAAAATTTGATTAAAAATTTATAATAATTAATTATTATTAATTAAATTTATTATTATTTATTTAATTATTTATTAATTCGTTTATTCAATTAAGTTACTCATTTTGATTTTACATTTTTAAATATTTCTCTAGAAAAACATATCATGAAAAAAACCGTGTGTGTCGGAAACCGTGTCCAAGCTACCGGTGGTTAATTAATTATTTATTATTATAAATTTAATTTATTTTATTTATATTGATTTTTTATTTATTTACTATGTACCTATATAACAATTGGTAACAATTATTATTTCGAAGTGTCATATACTTTTTTTTAGGATTACACAAATTGCGCCAAATTAAAATGTTTCGTTTTACATACAAGAAAATAAAAAAATATTATTAGTGAGGTTAAAAAAAATATATTAAATCAATTAAAATACTAATGATGACACATTATTTATAAAATAAATCAAACAGGCCCCGAGTTAAATTTTAATTGATCTCGATAACGGTGACCTTTGGCTCACGTGACTGCTGCTCGAAAACAAGTCCACTTCCAAAGTGACGTCATCACCGATATGGTTCATATCATATTGCTACCAGTATATGACAATAAAGAAGACCCGCTTCCGCATGGGAACTGTTTCAAAGTTTGTACAATCGGAACAAGGCCCTTAAATTAGGTTAGCGATATAAAACGTTATTGAACTTATAATTATTATAGTAGTCATGTGAGTACTTCGATAAGTATTTAAGATAATTAATAATTATCTTGGTACGTGCCATAATTTAGTAGCAATTAACACAAATTTATACTCATACCGGTTTCACACTAAGACAGTAAATACTATTTCAAAACAAGTAAAATTTCAATATTAAAAAATCCTCTGGCGCATTTTATATTTCATGCTACATAATTTATCTAGTACATAGTAGATACGCTTCGATCGGCAAACTATTGAACACGTAATTATGACTCGATATCTTGCGAAAACACCCCGATTCAAACAGTAAAACGCCCATAACTTTTGAACGGTTGAACCGTTTTATTCAAACATAGCTAAGAACACTCTCGACAAAATCACCTTCCAAACAAAAAATAACAAAATCGGTTCATCCGTTTAGGAGCTATGATGCCACAGACATACACACAGATACACAGCAACACACGTCAAACTTATAACCCCCCCTCTTTTTCAGGCGGGGGTTAATCATGTAAATAAGCTAATCTCGGTCTGTAACTGTTAAATTTACATGATAGGAGTCAACTTTAGGCAGTCAAAAATTCAAATAAATTGATCATTTTGAATTTTTAAGTATCAACTTAGATAACCTCATTACTTATTTGGAACTACAGGACATAAAATTATAGCAATACCGTGCAAAGGTGTTTTTATTTTCACAGGATCCAGAAAGATTTCAAGGTTCTATGTTGAATGTTGCAAATAGTCTTGGTAAGTTCAGAGGGGTGACCTCTTAGACTAAAGTTATTTTGAATGTGTGTAAGGGACAGATTTTCTTTATGCTATTCATTTGGTTTGGGGGGTCCCCAGCGGGGATTCGCTGTATGCGGGACGCACGGGACCGGTCACTGTGGCGACACTTGGGGGAGGCCTATGTCCAGCAGTGGACGTCTTTCGGCTGATATAATGATGAAGGGACAGATGTATATGCCTTGTATACATACATCTGTCCCTTACGCATACTCAAAATAACCTTAGTCTAAGAGCTTATGGTCACCCCCCAGATAAATAACGTATGGTCAGATCACCCGATCAATCTGCCTAGCCTTTTCCCAACTATATTGGGGTCGGCTTCCAGTCTAACCGGATTCAGCTTAGTACCATTGTTTTACATGGAGCGACTGCCTATCTGACCTCCACAACCCAGTAACTGGGTAACACGATACCTCTTGGCAAGACTGGTGTCAGATTTCAGGCTTCTGACTGTCCGTAACGACTGTCAAAGATCTTCAAATGACAGTCGGGACCAACGGCTTAACGTGCTTTCCGAGGCACGGAGGAATCCCGGTATGTTGAAATGGTCACCCATCCACGGACCGACCTCGTTAAGCGTTGCTTAACATTGAAGATCGACCCGTGCGGCTGTTATTATTTAGCCACGAGCTCCTCCTCATGGTCAGATCACCCGATATTATTTTAAATTTCGCAAGATCAGGCTACTGCTACGTCATATTATCCTGAGAAAAGGTTCCCAAGAGAAATGTATCAATGCGGCAACACTGCGGGCTATTGACCGGCGCGGCGGTAGCTAAACATAGACACTTGCAATATTTATTTCGGTACTACTTCAAAAGACATTTCACGTGTGAACCGTTACGAAGACAGAAAAGAGGATTCTTTAAAACTGAAAATGTTTTTAAACGACACAAACAAAGATATATTTTTTACGGAATTTGGTCGTTGTTTAGTTAATTAGACCAGAAACAATATTGATAAGTAATCACAGGGGTCACCGCTAATGTTAAAAAAACAACCAAAAATAACTTCCTACGTAAGTGTCTATTACACGCAACTAACCACTTCGTATCAAATCGTCCTATTCGCAAAACGAAATATGAGCAGAATGTCCATTTCTAAAAATACCTAGTATTAGCAAAGCGTCCTATTAGCAGAGCGTCCTACTATCAAAATACAGTTACACAATCTCCCTCCCTATCCGTAACAGACACTCCGGGCACTGACAATCTCGAAATGATGGCCGGCCGTACAAGGTGTGGCCCGCGGGTAACAAATTTGAGGCGTTTGTCGCTTCAACTGATCGCGCCGTGTTCCACGATTACTCTCCAAGGGAACCATTTACGGCTAAAGAGGGTGACAAGGTCCGCATTACGTCATACGGACCAATACCTGGCCGGGGAATTGTGATGAAAACAGAAGCACTCTAGCGTCCAGGTCAAAGGTGCATATTACCGTTTGGTTTTATTAATTAAGAGTAAGACAGACCCCTCCGCACGCCCCAAGGTGGATATTGCATCCATAAGAATTTCTACATTTGGATAACCTTCGAACGTAAAAAACAACAAATTTCAACATTTGGATTTTGCTTTTATTTATACCTATCTTTTGTTTCAAGAAAATTTTGAATAAAATGATTCCCTTAAAAATCTAGTTTGTGTATGGGATGACTGTATCATTCCCATTATTTTGTTTATAGGACGTTTTGCTAATAGGTCATTTTGAGAATATATTCTGCTGATAGGTCGTTATGCAAATAAGACGTTTTGATACGGAGTCCAACGAACTGCTTAAAACATTACTCAGATTGCAAATAGTCAACATCATGAAATTACTAGTAAACACAGTTATTAAGCTAATTGTTGACATTAGAAGTTCTAAAAGGATCTTATCGTGATACGACACTGGTATATTAATACGAATTTCACACTAGCGTAAGTTTCGCTATCAACAGCGTAGATAAATACAGAAGCTACTTAAATGGCAAATGTTATCATGCATGATAACAATAATAAGCGTATACTTACAGTTTCAGTATACGGAGGGCGTGTGCAAATATTTCGCAGTTTTAATCAGAATTTGCACACGGGGTTGATGCGTAAGGTGAACTTACACCGCGAATTTAGGCTGATAATGTAGCTGATAATGTAAATCTTTATCTCGATCGAGAAGAGCTTTGAAAGAGCCTCCAAGAGCTATGACAATGATCTACGTTGGAACAACAAGTGCAGTTGCTAACAACCTTACAGACAAACCCTTACACCTGAACCTTACACCTTGACAGCTTCTTATTATACCGGAATAAGAGAAAAAGGAAATTATAATCTTACCTCTGGAACTTTCTCCAGCACAGTCTTCTGTGCTTGATACAATGTGTGCTGAACTGATGGTGAGTACACGCCAATATCTGCAGGACCGGCGAATTTGTCCAAAATTGCGTCCTTGACAGTCAGCCAGGCGTTATCGAAGTCTGCTGTCCGCATGTTGTCGTATATCCATTCTGCTTCCACCACAGTACTGTTGATGAAAGAAACGTTTAACACTTGGATAAGGAAAGAAATAAATTCAATATATTCCAATAATACAATGATATGAACAGGACAAATGAGACTTCTGACCAAGAACAAGATAGCAAAGTCTACATCAATTTAATGAATGGGAGATAAAATATAAATACCTGAATATTCTTTCGGCAGCATCCGAAAGCGTAGTGTATTCATCTTGTACGAAATCGACGAATGCCGACTGTGTTGTTTTAAGTACACGAAGACCACTTAAACCGGACTTCACAGTCACTGCCTCTGTCAAACAAAGGAGAACAAAACTTTAATGAAATGGCTGAAAGTATTGCTAAAACAATCACAAAACTAATAAAACTTGTAAGCACAACTAACCGTGTCGAGCTTGGCTCACTTCGCACCATCTGGTCGCAGTTGGCGAGAATACGAAAGCGTGATTATGCGGAGCGCCCGCCTGGAGACGCTCCCACGGGTACTCCACCACTTTACATTTGGCCTCTACTACTTGCTTGTACATGTACAAGAAGTGGCCCACTACTACTGCTCCGAACTCTTCCGGAGTCTTCACTCCATGCTTCTTCGCTAGCAGGTACACAGTGTTCTTCTGAGAGTCCGTCGCCACCACGTCTTTATTGTCTCCGATCACATAAGCGCTTTCAGAGTGCAATTTTAATTCCGTGAACACTTCGAACTCTCGGATGGAGTGGAAATCTGCATCACGTTGAACATGGAGGAGCTTGACAGCGCTCTTGCCGTATCCGTGGTCGCTCAGTTCAAAGCGGCCACCGGAATCAGCAGAGGCTGTCAAAGCTGGACCAGCGTTGAAGCTGTTGGTCGCTGGAGACTCCATTGAACTCGTGTTTGAGGGTTTCGCGTAAATTCTGAAAACATGTTTTAATTAAACATTAATTAATTAATCACGATGGTCTATTTTGGGATTGAGAACCAGATAACGATTCTGGGTTGATTTATTGTTAACAAACAAATTGATAGAGTTATTTACGAGCACGTACACACAAATGACATATTAAGTAACTTGTCGGCACAAAGTTAATTTTAATTACCTGTTGATGCTTGCCCACGGCATTCTGGTTCAAGCCAATAAACGATTAAATCACTTAATTTTGAGAGAATGTAGGAAGCTGCGTCGCCGCATAGCCCAACGTACTGACTGTTCCGGCAGAGATTCTGCCCTCACTTATAAGAGTAACCTGTGACCCGCGCTATCAGCGCCGAGCACGCGCCCGCGCCGCCGCGATATTGTAACACTCATTCATTATCTAATACCGCCCAGCGCCGGATTTGACGACATCATTAAGAGGAAATATGGCCAGAGAGCGCCGACTGAATTTCCTAAGTAAAAATTCATAATTCGAGGTTTGACTCTCGTCTATTTCCTCCTCAAATATTTAAAAGATATTCCGTAGACTGGTAAAGTAAGATATATACTATGTCCCTATGTTTTCCTTTTTTCATTTATATTTGTCAAATTTGTACACTATGACAGCGCAATTTTGAGCATTTTTGGAAGGTTCTAGTGCTTCTAAAGATAATGTATCATCAAAAAAGAAAACATAGGGACATAGAATATATCTTTCATTTTCAGTTTATACAATACCTTTTTAATTGCTTCAATATTGGAGGCGAAAATAGACGAGGGCCAAACCTCGAATTATGACTTTTTACTTAGGCATTTCAGTCGGAGCTCTCTGCCCCCGTTTCCTCTTAAATAACAATACTAAAGGTTCCTTCTCGTTTAGATCTTCCTAGAAAAGTACATAGACCGTAGAACTGAAACTTACTTCTATTATTGTTTTACGATTGAATTTATTCACAATACCGTTAATTATTCTAAGAAACTGTGATTCCAATAATTCCTGCATTTGAATATAGAATTCACGATACTGTGCAAGCTGAATCCGCTACTGGCGCAATTTATCAAGTGTTTACATTTTATACCAGCACGGTTCCTCCGTGCTATACATGAAACGATCAAGCGAGGTTACACATTCCCTAACATTCCTTACACTCTAGGGACTTTAGACCTGGCATTGATGAACTGGTACATCCCTGAATTTGTTGATGGAAACCTTGACTTCTTAACCTGATGCTGGAGATCAAATGTCAAGGCAATATCACTGGCAAACGATATGACTGCAGATATTGTATGCAGTAGTTTCGGCGGCAAAAATAGTGCGGATTTGTGAGTGGTCTTTTTTACCCGTCTGCCGAAGGATGGTAATGTGTTTATCAGTCTATGTATGTATGTACCTATATTGTGTGTCTTTTAGTCTTTGATAAATAAATATAGTTTCTTACTTTTATATATGTACGTTTGTTCCTGTGTGGCGTTCTAGAAACCAAACGCGTTGGCCGATTTTGATGATTCCTACGTCAATTGATTTGTCTTAATCTTATGAGTGTCACTGGCTACACAAAAATTGGGAAATAGAAAAGTGGCGGCTTTTGGACGCCATATTGTGGGAGCCCAATTTTTTTCTCTTCCAAACCCATCGTGTGTGGTATCAAAAAGGGGTTTTGAAGAAGTGATTTCAAAAATATACAACATATGTTTAAATGTACATAATTCGTCAAAAAATGCGTACATGTATCCTCCGACTGCACAGCATGATTTTCTTCTTGTTTAAGTCTTTTTAGTTCGCTTCTTAAGCAGTCTGGTTTTTTATTTTTATTTTTGTTTTCACGTGTATTTCGAAATCTAAAAAATAGGTACTTAATTTTATTTTTCCTCATAGACCTCATATTCTATTAACTCAGCAATTATAATAATAACTTCTAAATCATAGATATAATAATAATTTAATATTTTAGTATTTTTATCACTGCTGTTGTTGCGGGCTTTTTGTGATTAGTAATGTTACCTACAATTGTTTTAATATTTGTTTAACTTTAATAAGTAGATAATAAGAAATATCGGTTACTGACGTATTTAATATATTCAATTTAAGTCTTACATATCCAGTTGTATGTGCCTATATAAATAACAGGTAGCTGTAGATGCTTCACCTAATAACTAACACCGCTTAGAAAAGTTACCGTGTTTTGCCGTGACAGTAACTGCCTAAAGAAACAAATTGCTGTACTTTACCAACAGAAGAGATAACAAGCTAACATTATTTATACACGATGGAAAGCGAAAAACGTGGAATATCAACAAGTAACTTGTTCGCGACGATACGTCACCTTTAGATAGGTTGTCATATGTAAAATATAAATAGTATTGACAGACACACGTCTGCTCACCCCAGAGCGCCATCGCATACTAAGCGATGTCGGTAGGTGAAAAAACCTTTTATAGTAAAGCTCGTAACTAATTTTTGCTCATGTTTTTGAGACACTAAAATTATATTTTATGTGTCTATCAGTAGGTAATAGAATTATATAGTCTAATAACAATAAATTAGAAGCTTTAATATGCATACTGATTGTGTTATTACGGAAAGAAACAAGTATTTAACTCCGTAAAAAACAACCGTCCTCAACGAGCGTTTAGTTCACAATGACCTGTAAGAGGGCGGCACCTTATATTTATACTAAAACCAGTTTTTGTAGAATTTTGATAACTTTAAACTCATGTTTTGGGGGCTTTTACATAGTTTATAGTGTGAATATAGCGCTTATGTGTTAGAATTATACATAAGGTACCTTAGTTATATGATAAATGTATAGGTTTAAGGAAATAAAAATATTTTGTTTACTTATTTTAGACCCCCCGTTTTGAGCAGGGTATCAGGTGGTGCTATAGGTATTCTATTCACCAACCAATCAGATTGCTTCCTTACACATAATTGTTTTGTTAGGAAACACCACCTAGGTGTTCTAGATAGGATGGCTGGATACCATGACTGAGAAATTATACATAATAGCAGTACATGGCCAGTCATAGTGCATTTTCACTCTAAAAAGGGAAATATACATACATTTTACTCAAGTAAGTGTTTGGAAAATTCGATACAAGCCATTTAGCGCTTCTAGGTGACCTAGAATTTTGTCTAGGCCCTATAAATAGATAGCACCTGTGTAATTCTAGTACATAGACATCACTTGCTTGAAGTGATGTGTCTGTGTATGCCGGCATGGACGTTTCTATGCGTCTGCCGACGGGTCACTACGTCCAGGGACACTTGGTGCCTGGTCAGTTATAGATATGCTGTCTGAAGCATTACCTTCGTGGACCCACAGGCGGGCGTCTAGACTCAGTCATGACACAAAACTAGTATATAGGTGTATATAACGCACACAGACACATTAAAGCTGTGAGACGACGTAAAATTTAGTATTCGGCCGCTTCCCGGCACCTTAAGCTGCGGAAAGGCTGGTGGTACACCCATCAGGGTACCGCCGTCAGACAGCCTAGTTTTCCAGCTACCCAACCACACTTCCGGAAGGAGCTTAGCTCTGGTGGTTGAGGAGTTAAGCGACCTGATATGGTGCGAGGTTACATGGATTTGCTATGTAAACAAACTTGTAACAAACGATAACTCATCGGGGGTTGGACATGTAGCTACCGGACTTCTACCTTGGGATAGCCCATCACGAGGGCTACCCGGGTGTGAATGTAACTTGAAAATCCACCCAGCAGTCTGAGTAGGAATCGAGTTTATGTGCCAAGATCAGGGGCATAAGCTAACTTCTCGCACCATTTCGCGGCTGTACGCCTGAATGTTTTGAATATAACTGTAACACTTATGTGTGTCAACGGCCCAGTAGGAGGGCTCCAAGTCCCTCGCTGGTACCCTAGAGCTAACATGTCTAGTTTTAGGAGAAACTCGATTGTAAAGCTTCAAACTGGCGGGAATTCCCTTTCTTCGACATTCTCCTTACGAGAACTCCCTGATGGTAGGGGCTAGGGACCTGGATCAAAGACCGGAGGGAAGGTCTCCTCGAGACCTATCCAAAAGTACAAGTTTCACCAGAATCGGTCCAGTGGAAGGGTAGTTCCTGTCAGTTTCAAGCTACGAGTCTTAGCGTATATTTTTTGAAAAATAAAAGTTTTTGCGGTCGGAATGTTGTGGTCCTCGTCGCAGTCGAGTTCGCCTCTTTAATAGTGCGCAGGCGCGTGAACATTTCGTAGCCATTATTTCACTTAAAGTATTTCCACGCATCATTGCGCTTCGAGGACCATGAAGGAACATCGCTTCTGGCCATGAACAAATAGTTTTATTTAACCTGGACATCACGTTTTTCACCTCAACCTACTTGGCAGCCTTCAAGTGTCTCCAAGGTCCATAGTTACCAGATGACAACTGAACAATAGGTGCAAGGGGCGTCAACGCGTTCAAGCAGGAGCCTTACAACCTCCTGATTGCCTGTCGGTCTTGGACGATCACGTCCGTCCCGTACATTTGCTGGTCCTGTCGAGCCGTATATTGGTAACCTACGGACCATTTGCTGGTCCTGTCGAGCCGAATATTGGTAACCTACGGACCATTTGCTGGTCCTGTCGAGCCGAATTTTCTGGGAAACATACCAGACCTGCGGACGCTGTGAAGATATAGGCCAACGAAGAGCCTTGTTCCCGAGAACAAAGAAAACTGATGTCCCGGACGCTGTGAAAATATAGGCCAAGGAAGAGCCTTGTTCCCGAGAACAAAGAAAACTGATGTCCCATTCCTGTGAAAAAAGAAACCCGCTGCCTTGAGAACAAACAAGCCTGATGTAAAGTGACCTTATATATTGAGGTTACATTCCTGTTTCTTGGGTAATGTCAAAACGTATCGTTCCTGTGAAAACTAGTACCTGAGAACAAAGAAAACTGACGCTCACGCCTGTGAACATTCGTGAGAACAAAGAAAACTGATGCTCAAATATCTCAAGGTACCCTCAATATAAATCTGGTAAGATTACACACCACACAAATGTGCCAACTGGGGTACTAAGCGTTGCGTTCGTGAGAAAAGTTCCAGGGAAATAAGAATACTGACGTTCCATCTCGTAAACCTTACAAGTGCCAGGGTTAAGATCATGTTTCTTTAACAGTCAAAAACATAGCGTACACTCTGGGACGATAGAAACCCTTTCCTGGGTGAGATAACCCAGTTACTGGTCAGCAACCGTATTACTGGGTGATTAGCGTCGTCAAAAGGCGCAACGTACTATCGTCTCATAGTAGAAACTTCCAGAGCGACTACAGTCGTGAAGAGTGCACGAGTGGATTAGGCCCACGCGTGGACTACCTGGAAGACAACCATTTTGCTGGGACACAGCAGCCATTCCTGAGCTATTCCTGTGGTTCTACCGGCTTCCTGAGAAGCTAACCGTTCCCGTGTGATTACCGTCGCGAAAAGACGGTTTTTTGAGCTGTTTCTGTTGTGTAACCTGCTTACTGAGAATTCACAGTAATCGAAGATTACACAGAAACTGTATCCTGAAGGAATATAGCATAGCCTGAAGAGTTATCGCTAGGAAACTCATAATCGGAGTTTTCAAACAGCGTGTTGGGAGCTCGTTTAGGAGATAGAACGAACATACGACGTTCATAGAATTCCTGAAGGGTTACGGCTGAAGGATTATCGCTGAAGCGTTATCTAAGAAGAGGCTTACACACAGAAGCATATTGAATAGTCGTGTGGGCGACTTGTTCTATAAAATAGAACGAAAAAATAGTTGCTGAAATTTCCTGAAGCGTTATAGCTGAAGGCTTATTTTCGACTTAGAATTTGTTTAAAAACAAATAGTCGTTATCGAGATAGAAGCTCTCGATCGAAGTCTGGAGTTTCAAACCTGGATATCTGGAGTCTGAAGTGACTACTAACGTCAAGAGTTGGACCAACAGTTCAGTGATTGGTACCAGACCGGCTGCTCAACCTTGGAGGCTGCTGGACAAGTTGACACTTAGACAACAGTAAGTACAGTGAAAACATATGCTCATGTGCTTACCCATTTTGTGTTGAAAGTCTTATAGTGAACTTGTTTACGTATCAACATTGAAGTTTGAAGCTGATTTGGAACTTATAGTTTTGAAGACTGACTAGCGACTTATAGTTTGAAGAATAACCTGGAGTTAAGAGGGTCGGATATAACCCGGAGTTTAAACTAACCCGGAGTTTGGAGATACTTTTCGAAGTTTGAAAAAGGAAGCGAACCCTCTTCAAGCCGACGACTGAAATCGGACTTAACCCAGAGTTACCACTTAGCAGTTTTTAAGAAAAAATTAAGTTTGGACATAGCCGTTTTGAAGCTCGAAAATAGATGTCAACCAGTTCGTGTTGAAGTCTAGAGTTGGACTCAGCCGATTCAAACTGACATATTGAAGAAGTCTAGAATTGGACTCAGCCGTTTCGAGCCAACGTTTTGAAGACAAGTTGAAGATTGGACTTGTACTTGGCGTATTCAAACTGAAACTTTGAACCAATCAGGATGCCGACTACCAGATCCCAGGACAAGAGGCCTGAATCATGGACAGTCCCCATTGAGCGTCCAGGTGCGGGCGTACAACATCAGCTGCCCCCACGCTCACCGTCCACTACTGAAGGGACAGAAAAGTCCATACCAGTCAGAAGCCCACCAACGTCACAGATAGGTGACAACACGCCCACACATGAGGAGGAGGAACCACAGGAACCAAGCACACGCAGGAAGGCATCGAAATCAGAAGATTCTTCAGAAAAAACACTGAAGCCTTCTGGTAGAAAACAAAGGATCCGGGATAAGACCTTTGTTCAAGGAGAAGTAATGGCTACCCGGGGTGACGCCCGTATCGAACATACTGGACCGCCGTCAACTAGCAAGTCGACCCGGTCACGTAAGAAAATTTCAAGAGCTCGTGAAGACTTATTGAAAATAAAGTTGGAACTCGCTAAGTTAGCACTTCAAAAAGCAGAAGAAGAAGCTTCTGAGGATGAATATATGGATGACAGAAATTCTAATGAAGAGTATGTCCGTTCGTGGCTCGAAGAGGCGCCAGAGCCCACACCGTTGAGGGAGAATGACGTCGCCAAAGGGGACAATGACGATTGGACCCCGGCTGCGGCCGTCGACGCTATAGCGGACTCCCGGAAACATATCGACCATATAGAACATCCACAAGTGAAGTCTAACATCGAACCACCTAGGACAGAGCCGTCCAACGTGGAGCCGCCAAGGCAAATAGAAGCGAAAGAGTCACTCCGTCCTTTTCTAACGGAGCTGACATCCGCTATAGCGTCGCTAGCCGACAGAAAAATCGAACCATGGACGCCTAACCGATCGGCGTCGCAGGTTATCATGACTCTGCCGAATTTCGGTGGAGCTCATACAGAATGGCTATCTTTTCGAGCCATTTACGAGGCAACTCATGCCTACTTCAGCGACATAGAAAACACGGCAAGACTCAGAAGGAGCTTGCGTGGTCGCGCACTGGAGACAGTGAGCTCAGAGCTCATCGGGAACGCAAAGCCGGATGAGATCATGAGAGAATTGGAACTACAGTTTGGACGTCCTGACTCAATAGCTCAGGCCGAAACAGACCGACTTAGAGGGCTACCAAAATGCAGCGAGTCGCCCAAGGACATCTGCACCTTTGCAAGTCGAGTCAGAAGCGGAGTTGTCACTCTGCGAGCTCTCAAGAAGGGGCACTATCTGCTCAATGCCGAGCTGGTGCGCCAGCTAACTGAGAAGCTACCCAATTCTCTGCGTGTACAATGGTACAGAACGTACACGGAAAAGTACCAGTCGCTGCCGGATCTGTCACTCTTCAGCGACTTCATAACCGAGCAAGCTCACTTCTGCAGTGCATTCGCCCCGCCTGAGAACATCAAGGAAACGGATTCTCTAGCGGGAAAACGCGTCATACAACGGACGCATACAGCTACCGACAAGCCGGTAAACAAATGTCGAATTTGCGACAAAAGTGGTCACTACGCGTCTGACTGCCAAAGGTTCAGAGACGCAGCAAGTGACAAAAGATGGGAGCTAGCCAAGAATTACAACTTGTGCTATCGCTGCCTAAGACAACGTCGTGCTGGACACACTTGCAACAAGAAGCAGTGTGATCATAAGGGGTGTACAGCCACGCACCATCGACTTCTTCATAGGGGTAAGAAGCCTCAAACAGACAGGACAAGGAAGCCTGCTGTTCCAGAAGAGAAGAAGGAGTCTCAGGAGACGGTGGCCAGTTCGCGAACTGAATCGAGTCAAGCTTTCCTGAAGATGATACCGGTCCGGGTAATAGGACCGGCGGGAGAGGCAGACACATACGCACTCCTTGACGACGGATCCACCGTTTCGCTGATCGACGAAGCAATCGCTCAGCGAGTGGGAGCAGTGGGCCCAATCGACCCTCTGAAGATCGGTGCTATTGGAAACACCATGATCGACACTCCCTTATCGAGACGTATAACCGTCACTCTCACAAGTCGTATGAGAGATAGGGTGCCCTTCAAGGCGCGCACCATTTCGAAGCTCAACCTGTCACCACAGGCAGTCAGTCAAGAAGACGTAGCCCGCTGTAGGCACCTTCGAGACTTGACGTCGCAGCTTACGTATCCTGCTGGAGTGCCAAAGATACTCGTCGGCCAAGACAACTGGCATTTGTTGTTGGCCACTGAAGTCCGCAGAGGACCTAGAAGCCAACCCATCGCGTCGAAAACCATGATGGGCTGGACATTGCACGGCGCGCACACCAGAACACTGGGCCAGCAGGTGCACTATGTCAACGGGTGTCAGTCCGTTGACGCAAGGCAAGATGCGGAACTGAACGAGCAGCTCCGTGAATTCTTCGCTATCGAGTCGTTGGCTATCAATCCACGACAACCAGCTTCTGACCCCCAGAAGAGGGCAGAAGATATACTGAACCGTCACACAAGACAGTTAGGAAATGGGCACATAGAAACCGCTATGTTATGGCGGGACGAGAAAATAGAGATGCCCGATAGTTACGAGACAGCACTCAAAAGGCTAGTCTCCATAGAGAAGAAGCTGGATAAAAACCCCGCTCTTCGTGTGAAATACACACAACAGATGGACTCCCTGATGGAAAAGGGATATGCTGAGAAGGCTCCCAAGTCAAGCACGCCAGGAAAAACCTGGTACCTGCCTCATTTCGATGTCTTCAACCCCATGAAGCCAGAGAAAATTCGAATAGTACATGATGCCGCCGCAAAATCGAGAGGAAAGTCACTCAACGACTTCCTGCTAACTGGACCAGACTTGCTGCAGTCGCTGCCCGGCGTCATGATGAGATTTCGTAGACACTGCGTGGCCATCTCCGGAGACATAGCCGAGATGTTCATGCAAGTAAAAGTACGAAGTGAAGACCGAGACTCACTTCGCTACCTATGGAGAGGCAACAGAAGAGATGGAGCCCCAGAAGAATATCGTATGACGTCCATCATTTTCGGCGCGGCAAGCTCGCCGTGCACCGCTATCTTTGCGAAAAATTGGAACGCAAGAAAGCACATCGAACAGCATCCAGTAGCAGTGAAAGCTATAGTAGAGAGCCATTATATGGACGATTATCTGGACAGCTATAAAACAGTCGAAGAAGCGACAGAAGTCGCGACAATGGTGAAGAAAATACACCAACAGGCGAAGTTTGACCTAACAAAATGGGTATCAAACAGTAAGCGCCTGATAGAAAATATCGATCCGTCACAAACCTGCACTGAGGTTGTGAACATCGGAGATACAGTAGGCGCAGAGAAAATACTCGGCCTGATTTGGAGACCTAGTGAAGATACGCTAGGTTTCAACCTAACGCTTGCGAGACTGCCGCCAGGAATTTTAGAAAAGGAGGCCCCTACAAAAAGAGAGGCTCTCAAAATTGTTATGTCGTTATACGACCCCCTAGGACTAGCCTCGCCTGTTACGATTCGAGCTAAACAAATATTACAAGAAGCTTGGAGGCGAGGCGTCGATTGGGACCAGCTATTAGACGCTGACCTGGCATCTCAGTGGAGAAGTTGGATCGAAAACCTGCGGCAGCTCAAGGGCATCAGCATACCAAGATGTTATCCTGGTTATAGTGATGCCACAGAAATACAAATACATGTATTTACCGACGCAAGCGAGTTGGCATATGCAGCAGCTGTGTATTGGCGAGCCACCACAGCAGTAGGCACACAGAAGGTGAGCCTAGTCATGGCCAAGGCGAGAGTAGCTCCATTAAAGCTACAATCGATACCGCGCCTCGAGCTGCAGGCAGCGGTGATGGGAACCCGTCTGGCTGCAGCTGTGAAACGTGAACACGACAACAATCCATCGTCGGTCACGTATTGGACAGACAGCAAAACAGTCTTGTCGTGGATAAGAAAAGGAGCACGAACCTATAAAGCCTTCGTAGCTCATCGCATAGCTGCCATAGAAGAAGGTAGCAAAGTGGAGGATTGGCGATGGATATCCACGAAGTTGAACATCGCCGATATAGCGACTCGTGACGTGCCGCCGAGGTTTGACTCACAACACGAGTGGTTCTGTGGCCCAAGTTTTTTGTATGAAGACCCTTCTTCATGGCCATCAGAAAAACCTCCAATCACAGAAGAGACAGGAGAGGAAAGAACGCTCACTGTCACAGAAAAAGAAAAATCTGTTTTGGAGAAAATAACAGACAGACATACATACACTTCGAAGCTCATAGAAGCTATACCTAATCCCGTCAACTTTTCAAGATGGGAGCGGCTATTACGTGCGACTGCTACCGTCCTACGTTTTATACATCTCTGTAAACAAAGGACAGAGAAAACGTTCTACAAAAGAACCCGGAAAAACGCTGAGGAGGACACGGACTGGCGAAAGAAAAAGAAGACAGCGACTGCAGCAACCAAGCCGTCATACATAGCGCCAGAAGTCCGAAAGCAGTACATAGATGCGAGCTTTCTTCAAAAAGCCGAGAAAATACTCGTACAAGTTGCACAGCAGCAATCGTTCGCTCAAGAAATAGCTAGATTGCATGCACATGAAATAGTGGACAAAAATAGTCCGCTACACGCGCTGCAAATAGAAATAGTAGATGGCCTACTACGTATTAGAAGCCGTATAGCCGCCACTGACGAGGTCACAGAAGATGTAAGGCGACCGCCAATATTACATGGCGACCATCATATAACCCAGCTCTATATAGACTGGACACACCGCAGCTTACTACATAGTGGGACTGAACTCACAATAAATGAGGTACGGCAGCATTATTGGGTCGTAAGGATGCGTCCCACCACCAAGAAAGTACTGGCACAATGTCTTCAGTGCCGTATTCGTAAGGCACAAGCACCTGTGCCAGCGACCGGCGACCACCCACGAACGCGCCTGGCTCATCACCAAAGGCCGTTCACGTACACCGGGCTAGACTACTTCGGCCCGCTATCTGTCACCGTGGGTCGCCAGCATCACAAGAGATATGTAGCACTGTTTACATGCCTCACCACAAGAGCTGTCCACCTCGAGATCGCCGCCAGCCTCAGCGCAGACAGCGCAATATTAGCGCTGCGCCGTTTCGCCGCCCGCAGAGGATGTCCAACTGAGATCCACTCAGACAACGGCACCAACATGCACGGTGCCGATCGAGAGCTACGAGAGGCCTTCCGAGAGGAGGCCAGTCGCCGAGGCATCACTTGGCGCTTCATCACCCCATCAGCGCCCTTTATGGGAGGTGCATGGGAGCGTCTAGTTCGCTGCGTAAAAAACGCATTGTATACCGTACTCACAGAGAAACACCCACACGAAGAGGTGTTGTCCACACTGATTTGTGAGGCAGAGTACACGGTAAATAGCCGCCCGCTGACACATGTATCAGTCGACGGCGATGACGACGAGTCTATCACGCCGAACCACTTCCTACTTGGTGGGTCGGCTAGACTCCCAAACCCCGGCGTGTTCACCGAGCAAGACATCGACCACAAAAAGATGTGGCGTCGGTCACAAATCCTGGCCGACATGTTCTGGCGCCGGTGGGTGCGAGAATACCTGCCGGAGCTCCAAAACCGGCGGGAGCCCCACAGCCGCGGGCCTGGCCTGCTGGTGGGCGACCCCGTCCTTATCGCGGACGGGCAGCTGCCTCGCAACACGTGGCCGCGAGGCCGCATCGAGGCCATATACCCTGGCCCTGATGGAGAAGTCCGGACCGCTGAGGTGCGCACCACTGGCGGCACTCTAAAGCGTCCGGTGAAGAAGCTCATTCCTTTGCCAAAATGAGTGCAGCAGAGTTCCAGCGGCGAGAGCTGAGCGACGTGTCGCAGAGCGTCGAGGTCACGAGCGCTGCCGACGTGCGCCGCTCACAATGCTGATGCAGCGCCGCGCCAACGTAGCATCGAGTCGACGCGACACTGCACGGCGGGAGAGATGTTCGCGACGATACGTCACCTTTAGATAGGTTGTCATATGTAAAATATAAATAGTATTGACAGACACACGTCTGCTCACCCCAGAGCGCCATCGCATACTAAGCGATGTCGGTAGGTGAAAAAACCTTTTATAGTAAAGCTCGTAACTAATTTTTGCTCATGTTTTTGAGACACTAAAATTATATTTTATGTGTCTATCAGTAGGTAATAGAATTATATAGTCTAATAACAATAAATTAGAAGCTTTAATATGCATACTGATTGTGTTATTACGGAAAGAAACAAGTATTTAACTCCGTAAAAAACAACCGTCCTCAACGAGCGTTTAGTTCACAATGACCTGTAAGAGGGCGGCACCTTATATTTATACTAAAACCAGTTTTTGTAGAATTTTGATAACTTTAAACTCATGTTTTGGGGGCTTTTACATAGTTTATAGTGTGAATATAGCGCTTATGTGTTAGAATTATACATAAGGTACCTTAGTTATATGATAAATGTATAGGTTTAAGGAAATAAAAATATTTTGTTTACTTATTTTAGACCCCCCGTTTTGAGCAGGGTATCAGGTGGTGCTATAGGTATTCTATTCACCAACCAATCAGATTGCTTCCTTACACATAATTGTTTTGTTAGGAAACACCACCTAGGTGTTCTAGATAGGATGGCTGGATACCATGACTGAGAAATTATACATAATAGCAGTACATGGCCAGTCATAGTGCATTTTCACTCTAAAAAGGGAAATATACATACATTTTACTCAAGTAAGTGTTTGGAAAATTCGATACAAGCCATTTAGCGCTTCTAGGTGACCTAGAATTTTGTCTAGGCCCTATAAATAGATAGCACCTGTGTAATTCTAGTACATAGACATCACTTGCTTGAAGTGATGTGTCTGTGTATGCCGGCATGGACGTTTCTATGCGTCTGCCGACGGGTCACTACGTCCAGGGACACTTGGTGCCTGGTCAGTTATAGATATGCTGTCTGAAGCATTACCTTCGTGGACCCACAGGCGGGCGTCTAGACTCAGTCATGACACAAAACTAGTATATAGGTGTATATAACGCACACAGACACATTAAAGCTGTGAGACGACGTAAAATTTAGTATTCGGCCGCTTCCCGGCACCTTAAGCTGCGGAAAGGCTGGTGGTACACCCATCAGGGTACCGCCGTCAGACAGCCTAGTTTTCCAGCTACCCAACCACACTTCCGGAAGGAGCTTAGCTCTGGTGGTTGAGGAGTTAAGCGACCTGATATGGTGCGAGGTTACATGGATTTGCTATGTAAACAAACTTGTAACAAACGATAACTCATCGGGGGTTGGACATGTAGCTACCGGACTTCTACCTTGGGATAGCCCATCACGAGGGCTACCCGGGTGTGAATGTAACTTGAAAATCCACCCAGCAGTCTGAGTAGGAATCGAGTTTATGTGCCAAGATCAGGGGCATAAGCTAACTTCTCGCACCATTTCGCGGCTGTACGCCTGAATGTTTTGAATATAACTGTAACACTTATGTGTGTCAACGGCCCAGTAGGAGGGCTCCAAGTCCCTCGCTGGTACCCTAGAGCTAACATGTCTAGTTTTAGGAGAAACTCGATTGTAAAGCTTCAAACTGGCGGGAATTCCCTTTCTTCGACATTCTCCTTACGAGAACTCCCTGATGGTAGGGGCTAGGGACCTGGATCAAAGACCGGAGGGAAGGTCTCCTCGAGACCTATCCAAAAGTACAAGTTTCACCAGAATCGGTCCAGTGGAAGGGTAGTTCCTGTCAGTTTCAAGCTACGAGTCTTAGCGTATATTTTTTGAAAAATAAAAGTTTTTGCGGTCGGAATGTTGTGGTCCTCGTCGCAGTCGAGTTCGCCTCTTTAATAGTGCGCAGGCGCGTGAACATTTCGTAGCCATTATTTCACTTAAAGTATTTCCACGCATCATTGCGCTTCGAGGACCATGAAGGAACATCGCTTCTGGCCATGAACAAATAGTTTTATTTAACCTGGACATCACGTTTTTCACCTCAACCTACTTGGCAGCCTTCAAGTGTCTCCAAGGTCCATAGTTACCAGATGACAACTGAACAATAGGTGCAAGGGGCGTCAACGCGTTCAAGCAGGAGCCTTACAACCTCCTGATTGCCTGTCGGTCTTGGACGATCACGTCCGTCCCGTACATAACTGTTGCGCGAAGTTTTAACCGGTGCCAACGTACTAGGTAGAGTACTTAGTACGTTGGCACCGGTTAAAATCTAGTACTCAAGTACTAATAAGTAAGGTGCTCTTCCACCTAAGATGCTCTGAAAAATATAATTGGGACATTTTCCTTAGTTGCAACAAAACTAGTTTTGTATGATGTCACTAAAGTTTGCTTACATTGTAAAAACCAACCAACATCATAGGACACATTATTTTGTATTAATTACATGAGAAATATGCGGCCAGCCATTTTAGTAGGTTTTTATGTCCATATCATCCTTTGCTGACAAATGCTGAGTAATCCTCTCTTGATAGTTTGATCTTTTTCTCTTAAGCGTTGGTTCCCTCGCAAGCTCGCACACATTCCTCGCACGGAACCCTCGAACACGTCTCTCACTTTTTAACCGACTTCGCAAAAAGGAGGAGGTTATCAATTCGACTGTATTTTCTTCTTTTTTTATGTGTGTTACCTCAGAACTTTTTATTGGATGAACTGATTTTAATGATTCTTTTTCATTTGAACGCTGGTGCTTGTCATGTGGTCCCATTTAATTTTCATCAAGATCTGATGAAGAACTTCGGAGATATACATCAGAACTCTTCAATAAATGACGGCAAATCACTCGGGATAGCTGCAATCGCATGTCTGTTTATTGTTTACACCATTTCATAACATACCATCATACTGGTACGCTCTAAAGGGGTACGCAGGTGTGAACAGTTTACCCTGTACTCTCATTCCACAGTTTTGTTTAAGTTTTATGTTATTGGGTTAATCTATTCTGGCTTCACTTGGCATCACTGGGCATTTTTACCCGTACGCAAAATACGCGATTGGTCGTGGAATTGCGGAAACCAGCCCGTTTTTAACCTAACCTTACCTATAGGTAGCTAGCCTTTAGAACTAGTTTATTATGTACCACAACTAAAAAGTGAAAAATGGAAAAAAAACTAATAAAAAAAATTTAAAAAAAATTGAAGTTAAAATAACTTCAATTATTTTTCACTTTGTAGTGTTTTTGTTTGGAAATCGGTTGTGATTTTTTATAAAGGCGAAAGATTGTGAGTATTTTTGTTACTTCTTCACGCTGAAACGGCTGGACGGATCTGGATGAAAATTGGCACAGAGATAGATTATAGTCTAGAATAGCACATAGGGTACTTTTTATCCTGAGAATATGTTGCCTTGGGATAATTTTCGACATTCACGCGGGTGAATCCGCTGGCAAAAGCACCCCTGCCTATCCCTTCGGAGACTACAGGTTTGATGTTAGTTTATGCAAATACATAGTTCTGCTAACCCTTTTCCATCAGAGCTGCCTTGAACCAGGCTAAGACAAAATGAAGTGATCCGATTGGTGGATTTTCCTCGCGCCCAAATTTGCTAACTCGCTCTTCGTTTTTGGAAAGCACTCTTTACTTCGAGAAGAAAAACGAGCGAAAAGATAAGTAGCTACCATTATATCGGGCAGTTCTAATCTACTGCTTAACAGCTAATGGCCGTAAGATAAACGGTCAGCGGGAATTGCCTACAACTTAATCACCACGCTTGGTAATGCTCACAGACAGATTAGCGATCGCTGTACCACCTTCTCATTTCCACCTAAACCACGAATTGTCAATCATATTTTTAAACCCCGCCGGAAAAAGAGGGGTGTTGTATGTTTGACGTGTGTACAGATACACGATCTGTGTATCTGTGTGTCTGTCTGTGTCTGTGGCATCATAGCGCCTAAAACAATATCCAATCTGCTTAGCCTTTTCCCAACGTTTGGGTCGGTTTCCTGTCTAACCAAATTCAGCTGAGTACGAGTATTTTATATGGAGCGACTGCCTGTCAGACCTCCACAACCCAGTAACTGGGTAACACGATACCCTTTGGCAAGACTTCGACTGTTGTCAGATTGTACTAGATAGAACTAGATAACGCAAGTCCCTCCACCTGTATGAAAACCAAGCGTGCCACTTTTTCACACACAATCTAAAAACAAATTTACTTACCAATGAAAGAAAACATTTCCAATGCTTCAGCCAACTTTTTCTCTACAGTTTTAACGGCTCAATAAGGCATAATTAGGTATTTTTATAGATTTCGGTGGATTTCCGGTGCCGATAATACTAAATGAAAATCACAACGTACGATCATTGATCGTAATTTTACTCCGTTTTATGGTACGCGAAGTACATACAATCGCGTCATCTAGTTAGATTTATATCTGTGGCCAGGACCAGTGGCTTAAGGTGCTTTTCGAGGCACGGATTAGTCTCGGTGTGTAGGTCCTGCTTGGATGGTCACTTATCCACGACTGCTGGAACTTAACCATGAGCTCCTAAAAACAAAACACTGTCGCCAATTGGTCCATCTTGTCATAGCGTTCCGTATTAGCATGATATGTTTTATATCCCTTATTGGTGAAGTTCTTCTAAAAGGCCAGGTGCTCGGTACTCATAACCAGCGTGTGTGTATGACTAGATGTATGAAAATGAGTGAAGCAAAAGAAGTATGTAAGGATCGTGGCAGATGGCGTTCTGTAGTTTCTGCCTACCCCCATGGGAAAAAGGTGTGAGTTTATATATGTATGTATACGCTGGGGCGGTGTGAGAAGTCTCCTAATCTTCGCACGCTTGGACGGTGTGGGAAGTCTCCTAATCTCCAGTTGGAAACAGTAAAAGTAAGTAGGTTGATTTGTTTATCTCTATTTTTGTTCGCTGCCCTGGACTTATCAGTACGAAAAGAAGTTCATTTGCAAACCGCTAAAAATAGATGCCCAAAGGTCAAAATATAAGGTTATCAGATTTTACAAGCCATCCTAGGCCTACCGCCGATTTCTGTATAATTAAATTTGTAGTTAAGTATTTGTTAAGCTCTAATTTAGCCAGAAAACCTGGAGTAGACAGTAAACTTTGGAGAATGAATCTACTTATCTATACCAATATTATAAAGAGGAAAGATTTTTTTGTTTGTTTGTTTGTACCAAATAGGCTCCGAAACTACTGGACCGATTTCAAAAATTCTTTCACCGTTCGAAAGCTACACTAGCCCCAAGTGGCATAGGCTACTTTTAATCCCTGTATTCCCACGGGAACGGGAACTACGCGGGTGAAACCGCGAGGCGTCCGCTAGTTACTACTAATTCATCATCCTTTCAGCTGAAAGACGTCCACTGCTGGAAATAGGCCTCCCCAGGCGTCGCCACCTTGACCGATCCCGTGTGTCTCGCATCAAGCGCATTCCCGCAACCTTAACCAGCTCATCGGTCATACTCAATTCAGTATTATTAAAATTAAATACATACCCTTGACAAAAAAAAACTCGGGCATCTACGGGGTCGACAATGTTTAGTGATGTCACAGATAATATAATACTGGCATACAGATGCCTCATCCCATGGAACGGAATCTATATCCGTGGAACGGAACCGAACGCGATCGATGTACAAAAAAGAAATCTGTATAATCAGTACAGTACGTCGGCACGGTTTCTTTGTATGGGATGATACTCCACTGGTGATGAAGACCACATCAGCCATTATTTTTATTTGAATATTGTATGGTGCTCACCAAACTTCTGTGGCCGCCCTGAAGTTGGCTTTCCGATGCGCGAGGCACGGATCGATGTTGTTTTTGTATGAGATTTACTACTGCGCATCCATTGCAGCCAACTTCAGGGCGGCCAAGATTAAGTTTGGCGAGAACTATACAAGCTACAAATACGGGTAAAACTAAGTATTTACCTATGTCTGAATTAGCTATGGCCAGATTAAGGTGGTACCCTGACCTTTTGGTCAATCAGCATGAGATATGAGCATTCCTATTGGCCTAGCGGCACTGGTGGCGCATGAATTACAGTAGTGAATATGCTCAGATTTTAGAATAAAATCTTTATAAAATCGAATAGTAGTCATATGAAAAAAAAAAAATATTTTATTAAATTGTCTATCCATTAGTTTTAGTACAAAAAATAATTAATAATCATTTTACGAGGAGAGAGCATGCTATCAATAATTATTTCTTATTTTTATGGTTTTGTTGGAAGGAGATTAGTGAAAAATATACCTCTTTAAAAAGAAGTATACGACTATTTTAGAATCAATAATATGTAGAAATTTAATGTATTTTTATTACTTGTTTTTTTTTAATAACGAGTAGATAGCTCCTAAAAACAGCACGAAAAACGGCTAGCGCGGCGTTTGGCTCGGGGTACCGCCTTAACAAAATCTCAAGAATGTTATCAATCGTCATAAAAATATTGCGAATGATAATGTCTGATAAACAATGACGCGACTTCAATAAAAAAATGCTGACATGACGCACAGCCTGTTTTTTTCGCACCCAAACATAAATAAGAAACGGGGTTAATAGGACATCGCAGATTTAATCTTTTCCCAATATAGGTATGTATCTGAAATATATTATTTACTTTACTGATGAAACAGTATATGGTAACAGCTACAATAATATATTACGTAGAAATCTACGCACGTGAATTCGTAAGCAATCAAATCGGGAAAGTTCTCATCAATGCGCAAATGTCATCATTATATATTTACTTTTTTATGGCAGCTAAGATAATTATTACTCGTGTGAAATATGTATAAAGATTACAATCCCGAGCATGTTTTTCAATCCCGGGATTACGAGATTTTTTAAGCGTAATCCCGGGTCCCGGGCTTATCCCGAGATTAGACCATGTGGTACCTTAATGGGCTCAAATGAAAGAAAACTTGAATAATTAAAAAAAAAACTATGTCTTTGCACAACACAAATCACAATAAAATTAGAAAAGAAAAAAGACAAAAACAATACTTTCGCAAGAAATCAAAAAGCGACACGAAAAATCTATTTAGAATTTCGAAAATACAATCGCAGCATCCAATGTTTGACTTCCAAGCCTACTTCATAGTTTATTGCCAACATAAGCAAATATTTTGGGTGTGTGTAAAATTTTGGAACTGTACCTGTGTAGTTTATACTGTGTATAGTCGGTACGTATCGTACGACGGCGTATCTAAGAGTTGTTTTTTTTCGTCATGTAATAAATGCTATTAATAAAATCTAGGAAAGGTTATTGTCAAGGCGCAACGGACTACGGAATACAAATTAGACTTGTGTGTGGCAATCCCGAAAATCCCGGGATTAGACAGTTACAGTCCCGGGATTATCGGGACCTGAAAACGGTAGGGATCCCGGGATCTCGAATCTCGGGATTGTATTCTAGTTATGTACCGACACTTTATCCTACGTGGCGTCTCTCATATCCCGCTTGTTCTAAAAATATCAAGGATGTTACATTAACGTTTAAATGTACGTGAAGTATTGAATGTGAGTGGCACGCAATTTTTATAGTTCGATCGTAATATTTTTATGTTCCCAGCTTTATGGCTACATTTTCATAACTTTAAATAAGACATCTTTGTATATAGCGCAGGTATATAGTAGTGCAAAGAACTTTTATTCTCAGAGCGAGGATATGCTATTCGCAACGTTTCCTACAGCTTCAATAAAGTGTGAAGCCAACTTCCGTAATCTTTATTTTAGTCTCGCAATAAAAGTCTAAATCTGTGAGCGAGTGCTATTGTTGGTAGACATCGCGTGCTAGTAAACTTTAGTCTACCTCTCGCACTCGCAAGCGTGTAAACATTCCGCCGCAACACTCGGCGCCAGCGTACTCGTATTATTTGCGAAAGAACGTCGGCCTCTGTGACTAAATCCGTCCAGCCTCAGTCATAATTACTCTCATTCTGTATCTTTGTTCAGTGACCGATCATTGAAGGAAGTGCCGACTGCTTAATCGTGTTTTAAAAGCGAGCCATAGTGTTAGTGTTGCCATACTGTAGGGACTAAAAATCTGTACAACTGACCAATAAAATCCGTACAAAGTCCGTACATGCAATAAATCTGAGACTCCGTACAAAAGAAACCTAAAATTAAAAGCAAAAATTACCTATGTATTATATTATATTAATTACTAACATGTCTTTGTTATCTTTTTTTATCATATCGTTGTCAAAATTCAATTCAAAACAAGGTGTATTTGCTAAAAACAAAAAAAAAAAACAAGCAAAACAAAGCGTAATATATTTATCTCTTTCATTCATTACTCAACGTGCAACGCTGTCTTTGTCAGTCTCTTAGATTAAACATAAAACGGTAATTCTCCGTCTAGAAAATCACATAAGTTCTTTATTTTTTTTAACACATATCTTGTAGGAATGTCGAGAGCCAAAAAAATATCGCGATATATCGATGTTTAGGTGAATTTTCACCCGACTGCCGAAGGAGGGTTATGTGTTTATCAGTCTATGTATGTATGTATGTATGTAAGTATGTATGTATGTTTGTTCCTATATGGCGTTCCAGAGACCAAACGCGATGGCCGATTTTGATGATTCGTACGTCAATCACACTACAATCACTAATCAGTGGCTACATTAAAATTGGATAATAGAAAAATGGCGGATTTTGGGCGCCATATTGTCTGGACCCAATTATTTTTCTTCCAAAGCCATCGTGTGGGGTATCAAAATATATAATACTTATATGTTTAAATGTACGTAACTAATTCGAAAAAACCCGACTGCTTCAAAAGCGAACTAAAAAGACGTAAACGAGGAGAAAATCATGCTGTGCAGGCGGAGGATTTTTTGTCGGGTTTTTTGAATTATTAATTTACCTTTTTTTTATGTATTACATTTTAAAAAGAGTACGTATTATAATGCAATAATGGAAATCCGAACACATATCCGTACGCAAGTTTTATCCGTACGTAATGGCCCAAATTCCGTACGTGTACGGACAAATCCGTACATATGGCAACACTGACTGTGTTGTAGACGAGATGCCAACTGCGAGCGCCCGGGCGGGCGTTGGGCGCAGGGCGGGCGGGTTTGCGCAAGCGCGGCGGCGGGGCGGGCGGCGCCGGTGTGACGTGCCGCTCAGCTGACGCCGCGGCTCGGCGGTGACGCGTCGTCGCCACGCATCGATCCCGCACGTCTGTTGCGAATATCTGCCGAGTGCCGGTGCCGGGCAACGCGCCGCTCCTCCACTAGTGAGCAACGTGTTATCCGCTGGAGAGTGCACGCTCCGTGCAGTGTTTACCTAAGTCACGATGATGGTGCGACGCAGCGGACGATACACCGTCAACTGGCGAGGATTTAAGGACTTCGCATTCGGAAATAAACCTCCCGACGAAGGTGAGTTTCAGTCCGTACGCGTACACGTCTCAATCGAATCAGTGGAAATCTGAAAATTCTCGGCATAACCTCAAAGAATGTTTTGTGTGTGAGATATGGCAAACAATTGCAACAGTCTGAAATTCTTGTGAGTTTAAATCGTAAAATAACATCGTAAACTTGTATGTGGGGCGGTGAAAATTACGATAATATTCTGAAGATGACCTATCTAAGTGGAATTCTATTCACAATCAGTTTACTACTAAATAATAGTGCCGATCGAATTGAAGTCATGCATACAATCAACGTTACGTTTTCATGAAGTACGTATCAACAATTGAACATAATAAATGTCAGTATTAACTCTATAAAGCTGGCAGCATCCCATACCATCTGAGTTTTCGATTAATTTGTATTCAACATAGTTAATAACGATAATAAACGTGTATACCGAGTAATAAACTGCTTGCATATTAACCACATTGTTAATACCGGGTCATAAATATTCAGCGCTCCGTTGAATGGGATCATTAATTCGGGGCTTAGTTTCATCATTCTTCATTCCGGAAAATGGAGAAAAAATACCCGTTTTCGGAACAAGCTTCTTCAATATGTAGGTCAGATACAATACTTGACATCGAAGCGAAAATTCAGCATAGTGGTTCTGCAGAGTAGCTTCAAATTGCATAAAATAAAAACTTCTACTTAAGTTTAATTGAAAATCAGTCCTAATTAAGGTTCAGGAGAGAATAATTTTGATTACCTTTTTACCGTTTCTAATAAAACAAGTTACTTATCAATATCAGAAAATAAACTGTTGTTATAAGATCCACGTAGACTTCATAACCTACATATGGAAAATATAAATAATTATGTACGAGTATTTAACAAATCATAATTCAAGCATAGTACTTATTTTCAGAAAATAACTGATCTAAAGATACTCTTTAAACATGATGTTCCTTGACGTAAAAAAACACTGGGAATTCTACTGTATCGAAGGTACATTAACACAAGTCTGCAAATCTTACTAAGGCAATCCCCAAAATGGACACTATAATGTGTAGACTAGACGTAGGCCATACAAACATTACTTCATGCGAACGGTTAGGTATCTACTAATATCTTGGCGCAAAAAAATAGGTTGGGCTTTTAGGTAAGCACTGCGCAAAACTTTGCTGTCGCGTTGTCGTAAGTTTTAATAAAGATAAACTTCAAATAGAGCTTCTTATCTTGTGGAGGGGCCGAGAAATAACTCGGACACTTCGACCCATTGGGATCTATTGTGGTCCCCTAGATAACTTACTCCTTCCCAATCTCGTTGAAAACTCTTTGCATGAGTTTTGCAAAGAGACTAGGAGATATGAGCCTATAGTCTTCTGGTTTTGGATATAGGAGACTCATTCGCTTACCAGCCAGTGCATCGCATGTGCACAGAAGGTGCTCCATGCGTTCCGTATGTTCCCCACACAACCTGCACATGGATGTCGCTGTCGCGGTTAGACCCATCTTCATGAGCATGTCGTTGGTTCCAAAGTGCCCAGCAAAGGCCCCAAGCATGTAGCTGATTTTCCCCCTGCTCATATTCCAAATGCATTCCCGCAGCCTAATTGCGTAAGTAAATTCGGCAACGGAAACAATCTGGTTCTTTCCCAAAAACACACACATACACAAAAAAGTTGAATAAAGATTCAATTTTTTTGTGTATGTGTGTGTTTTTGGGAAAGAACCAGATTGTTTCCGTTGCCGAATTCACTTACACAATTAGGCTGCCGGGCTTTGAACGTAGAGCCTAGGCATTTCTTGGAGTGTTATAGACCGCTTTTACGAGAGACGTCGAAATGCCTACACATGGTTCTGGACCCACAAAATCGTTTGCTGAGCCCTCTCTTGCCAGTTCATCTGCTACTTCGTTACCATGGATTTCTTTGTGCCCAGGCAGGGACTCACATCAGTCTTACCCTGTTATGCTTCCCAAGCCTATTTAGGGTTTGGATAGCATCAAAATAAGTTTGGAGTCCACTTTTTAGGAGGCTTTGATCGCAGCCTGACTGTCACTAAGAATCTAATGTCTACGAATCTCTCTGGTTCCTCTATCAATATTCTCTTGAGCTCAGGTTATTATGGCATATGTTTCTGCTTGGAATACAGTTGCCATCTTCCATAAGCTAGCGTATATGCCCGCTCCTGTACCTGATTCCATTTTGGATCCATCAGTGTACCAGACTATCTTGTTCTGGTGGATGGAGTCCAGTCCTCTATTGTAGGGATTAAGACCTTGAAAGACCTTTCAAAGACAAACATAGTTTGCATTTTATCGGATACCATGCTTGTTACCCGATCCAGGCCTTCATTCCCATCGAACTTTGTATGGTTAGTATTTGGCTTAGAGGCATCCCATAGTCCAGCAATAGCAAGACGATGTAATGTCTTCCATGCCTCGAATTCAACCATCATATAAAGAGGAGGGATATTGAGGTGTTTCTCAATCGCTGCCGTAGGTGTTGTCCTGCAAGCACCCGTGATTCCGAGACACACTGTCTTTGTAGACCTACTAAGATCAAAGCGCGTTTCAAAGCGCGTTAACATTTTCAGATCATTATGCATCATTATCCGCGCCCAGAGCACAGATTACTAAATAGTTACTTCGCCCAGAGTAACTAAAACGGAATAAAAAAAGTCGAGGATCTTATGCAAACGCAGATTAATATTGCATAATGCGTGGAGCAATGCTTTTGTGTGCAGTGTTTGACAAAATACTACGAAAAACGTCACTATCTACCACCTATTACCAAAAAGAGAACTTCATCTTACAATTTCTTAAACAGCTGTGCCATCAATTCAGTCTCTTTTGTCTATGTAACTAAACTCTCTCTAATAATATCTCTGTCGCAAGAACTCAGAACGCAATCAATCTTAATTTCATTGTTGTATCCTTGGACCATCTGAGTATTCTCAAGGTCTTTACTTGATTAATGGTCAGAGGTCCATTGGCAAAAGGCTTTGCACTTATCTTCATAAGTGAGAGCATTAAATTACAAACCATAAGTCCATGAGACCTTCAAGGTCGTGGCTATAGAAAGCAGCAACTTATGGTCATCAAGGTCGTCTTCGATAGAATATCGACTACCTGTAGGTACTAACCGACTGACCTCGTCCTTGAAGATCCTTCATCGAGGATCTTGTACCGAAATAAAACTGTGCCAAGTAAATATCTGAACAAAGGCACAGTCTGCTTTATAACTTTCAGTTTGCTGCAAAATATTTAACAATTAATGTGCTCACTTATAATTTTGTAATACTGGGTGATGCTCACAAAAATCTTAAAAGTTTTGCTACGTTGATGATTTTTATCACTTTGAATGTAGAGCACTATGTGGACACCTGTATTGCTTAGCTACTTTTGATGCTGACTGTACTATTGGACATTAGGTTGTGTGTTTTTGATGTTTGACTATATCTTAGTGGGATCCTGGGGTTCTGACCTTTGGGAGGCATACGAGGTACCGGAGCCGACTCGTAGAGGTCTGTTAGACTCTTTTAATTAAATTGGGCATCAACCGACGACGATTGTCTCTGTCTATCTATTATTATAAAATGCATTCTTGTCAAACATAATTTATGTACAACTAGCGAACGCCTCGCGGTTTCACCCGCGTAGTTCCCGTTCCCGTGGGAATACAGTTATAAAAAGAAGCCTATGTCACCCGGGGATAGTGCAATTTCCAAACGGTGAAAGATTTTTGAAATCTGTCCAACCGTTTCGGAGTCTATAAGGAACATACATACATACTTTGTGTTGAATGCCCATGTTACACCCACTCCTATCAAGGTTGGAGACTCCACACTCGAAGTTGTGGACGACTATGTCTACCTGGGACAAACGATCCAATTAGGTAGGGCCAACTTCGAGAGAGAGATAAACCGTCGAATCCGACTAGGCTGGGCAGCGTTCGGGAAGTTGCGTGGTGTCTTCTCGTCCAACTTACCACAGTGTCTCAAGACAAAAGTATATGACCAGTGTGTGTTGCCAGTGATGACATATGGCTCTGAGACGTGGTCGCTTACAATGGGCCTCATCAGAAAGCTTACAGTCACTCAAAGGGCAATGGAGAGGGCTATGCTCGGCATTTCCTTGCGTGATCGAATCAGAAATGTAGAGATCCGTAAGAGAACCAATGTTACCGACATAGCTCGAAGAATTGCCAGACTTAAGTGGCAGTGGGCAGGGCACATTGCTCGCAGAACGGATGGCCGATGGGGCAGAAAGGTTCTGGAGTGGCGACCGCGAACCGGCAGACGTTGCGTTGGAAGGCCTCCCACCAGGTGGACCGATGACCTCGTGAAGGTTGCGGGGATCCGCTGGTTGCGAGACGCACGGGACCGGTCAATGTGGCGACGTTTGGGGGAGGCCTATTTCCAGCAGTGGATGTCTTTCGGCTGATATGATGATACATACTTTCTGTTTTATACTTAAAAAGATTTGCGTACAGAATTAACTCGTATTTTTTTATACACTTAATTTATGTTAGATTTCCCGATTTCCTTTTTCAGCAGTATTAGTACATTTGTTCACTCACGCCATATGAATAATTCGAGTATGGTAGAGTAATAAATAGTACACTTATAACAGCAATATTGCGTGTTTGTCGGCCACTGGCCAGCACAGCAGTACCGCTGTCGTAATTAGCAATGTAAATCTAAACACCTACTGCGATTTCTTGAATGTGTTTCCACCCACAGGACCCGTTCTCGGGATTAAAAAGTAGCCTATATAACTCAGGAATAATACATACATACATACATAAACTCACGCCTTTTTCCCATGGGGGTAGGCAGAAACTACAGAACGCCACCTGCTACGATCCTTACATACTTCTTTTGCTTCACACACATTCATACATCTAGTCATTCACACACGCCGGTTATGGGTACTGCGCACTTGCTCAGGAATAATGTAGCTTTCTATAGGTGAAAGAATCTTTTAATTCGGTCCAGTAGTTTCGGAGCCTATTCGGTACAAACAAACAAAAAAAATCTTTCCTCTTAATAATATTGTATTTTTTTTAACTGAAACTAACATAGAACAAGTCTTTTGAAAAAAAGTTAAAGGATTTTCAGACTCAACTCTAATGCGCAGGTTTATTTTCCATGAGGCGTAAAAGTTATAGTAGAAATATAGAAAGGGTTGCGGCAGTGGTGTATTTACCCTTAGGAAGTCTGCGAGAGGTGGCTTGAGCCGCCCCACTAGCCTGCCGTTTTTAGGGTTCCGTAGCCAAATGGCAAAATACGGAACCCTTATAGATTCGTCATGTCTGTCTGTCTGTCTGTCTGTCCGTCCGTATGTCACAGCCACTTTTTTTCGAAACTATAAGAACTATACTGTTGAAACTTGGTAAGTAGATGTATTCTGTGAACCGCAATAAGATAATCACACAAAAATAGAAAAAAAACAATAAATTTTGGGGGTTCCCATACTTGAAACTGAAACTAAAAGAAAAATTCTTCATTAAACCCATACGTGTGGGGTATCTATGAATAGGTCTTCAAAAATTATATTGAGGTTTCTAATTTCATTTTTTTCTAAACTGAATAGTTTGCGCGAGAGACACTTCCAAAGTGGTAAAATGTGTGCACGTTTTTCTTAAGTCAAGCACTATTATGCTCTCTCCGAACCTGCCACCCTGTAAGATGAGTGCTAAGAATTTTGTCTCTTCTCAGTCTTTTATAATTCGGTCGATAAAGGAAATTCTATATCTGTCCATATAAATTTTCGACCAGCCTTCATTCGCTCTTGCATTTTTTTAATTAACTGACATATCGATAAATTCTAAAAGAATGTGGTGCGAGGTGTGGAGTTTGGAGTTTGGTGGCAATATGAAATAAAATATGGAGTATGAAAAGCCAAAAGAAAACCTAGCCTTTCCGAGTCACGGAATCTCTTGCTTGTCTGATGCTCTTATATCACAAGTTTGTCTACGTACCTATTGGGGGGGATAGGCTAGGTATTCCGCCACTAAGCGTTGCACTACAACACCGAGTTGCCTGCTACATACTATTTAAGTCCAGCTGCTGCCTTTTAATACGTCATCGTCTGGCTAGGATTGACACCATGCCAGTCTGCCGAGGGTCTGTTAAGCTAGCTAGTCAAATTTAAACCCAAAAAGTTAGTCATGTTATGAAACTGAAGTGAAACTTTCCGATAAATAACATAATTTGGAAAATAAAATTACCATCTTTCAAATGTGGCTTATTGCTCTAAAGTTCTCTAACGATTCCAAAACCGATAGATAGACCTCGTGAAAGTTAGTGCCACTTATGTACAGTTCAAACTTCAGACCAACATGCCACGCTCCTAATCAAACCTCAATTTTTTTTAAGTCGTTTTAAGAATTTTAACGTATCTAATATTTCCAGGACGCAACGCGACCAGGAACGCAAAAACTTAATCTTTCATCAAAGTACTCTGAACCACGGTTCATTTAAAACAGCTTTAGAAAATTAAAAGACAGAGAAGTAAATAAATAAACACTATTGGCTCGTAATCTCATAAATAAATCTTTTTAATTCCATTAAAATCGATTACATATATGTCCAATTAGGTTGCCGGGTTTTCTGGACAATAACAAGCACCCTTCCTCAAACATATTTATTTTCATTTGGGGTGAATACAAATGAAATCCCCTACCTACTCGTGGTATTGACCTATTTATATATTAGTCTATGGTATTGACAAATTACATGTTTGCATAACGTGAGCCGTGACATTTTATGGCCATATGTCAATAGGTAAGGTTCGTAAAAAAATCAATGAGTCACAAAGACATGGGAAACATACAACCTACCTATATCGATGATACAGTTACCGTTATGAAATGCCGCGGAGTCGTCGAAGCCTTTGGGGCTGAGCAGAGCAGGGATTTGAACGAAAATTAAATTTTTCCTACCATAAACTAAAGTCTAGCATCGCCTAGGTGAATAGGTTACTTCAAGCAAGCGTGCCCATCGTCGACCACATCATCGCTTACCATCAGGTGAGATAGTGGTCAAAGCTAGCCAATAAAGAAAAAACCGGCCAAGTGCGAGTCGGACTCGCGCACGAAGGGTTCCGTACCATTTTCGTAAAAAACGGCAAAAAAATGACGTTTGTTGTATGGAAGCCCCCCTTAAATATTTATTTTATTTTGTTTTAGTATTTGTTGTTGTAGCGGCAACAGATATACATCACCTGTGAAAATTTCAACTGTCTAGCTATCACGGTTCATGAGATACAGCCTGGTGACAGACAGACAGACGGACCGCGGAGTCTCAGTAATAGGGTCCCGTTTTTACCCTTTGGGTACGGAACCCTAAAAAATACCTAGGTTCACCTTGGCCTCTGATACTGTTGACACTAGTTTAGGGGTCAGGGGATTATATTGACATATATATGTACATATTACATAGGTAGATAATAATATGTGCAATAGATGACCCAAAAACTGATAAGTTGATACGAACACCTGCCTATTGTCCCTCCATACGGTAGGCCAATGACTGCATCATGCAAACGAATAAAACAACGGTAGTAAAAACTTTATTTTGAAAAATACAAACGCCTTCCAAAAAACACTACAAAGTGAAAAATAACATCAATTTCGTTTCTTCGTTTTATAACACCTAAATACGTTTTTTTAGGTTTTTAATTTTCACTTTTTAGGGTTCCGTATCCAAAGGGTAATAAAAACGGGACCCCTTTACCCCCCGGGTTTACCGGCGTGATGTTATGTTATGAAATGGTGTAAACTATAAACAGACATGAGATTGCAGCAATCCTGAGAGATTTGCCGTCATTTATTGAAGAGTTCTGTTGTACCTAGGTATATCTCCGAAGTTCTTCATCGGATCTTTACCACATTTAAATGGGAGCATTTCGGAACAAACTTCTTTCGAACAAAAAAAACGAATTTTACAAATCCGTTTATACCGTATTTAAGACGGAGTCAAGCCCGAAAAAAAAAATATAACATCCGAATTGAGACCCTGCTCCTTTTTGTAAAGTCGGTTGAAAAAAAAGAAACCTACAGTCGAACAAGAACCTCGTTTTTGGAAAGTCGGTTAAAATAAATTTCACATTCGTCAAAAAATAATGAAAACGTTTCCTAATCATTTTAATTAAATTTCCTAAAACGGATTTATTTTATTTTAGAAAAGGAGGAGCCGAAACCTGAAGAAGATTTAGCTAATCATGAAGTCATATTTTTGAAAAGTATAGTTGAGAGTCCTGATTTTGGAAGAAAGTGCGAGGTAAATACTGAGTACAATTAAATACATAAGATGACACAAAGGTACACACGACGGAAAAAATATATTAAGAAAAATGAGTTTTGTAATAGTATTTTATGCCCTAGATGCCATAATGTTGTAATTCCTTTTTTATTTTTCTGCCCGGTGTGATTTGTAAATACCCCGAATATAGCTTTTTCCGGTTCCGCAATATCTATGATACACGAGTTCCGCTTCCGAACGACCGAACTTTCGCCGCTGTCTCTTTCCTCAGTTTTCTCTCTTTGAGTAGGTACCCAGGCAGAAATAGCTAAATAACCACTTTTAAAACTTAGGTATTTTTCAGAACGTGTCTAACAAACAAAATAAAACGCAAGCGTGAAGTTAAAGTTAGTAAAGTAATTTTTTGTACGCCATCCTTTTCTAATGCTATACTCTGTCGCTTCGAAACAAAGAACGGTTTCATTCTCTTTGAACTGACAGACACAGTGTTCCAGCGACACAGACGCGGAGTATCGATAAATTATGACATAACTATCAGCACTATGTCAATGGTATAAGGTTAAAAATTGAATGCAGTTCTCACTAATAACTGTCAAAACTCGCAGTTGGAAAACAAGGTTTAGCGAAATCGTGCCAGTGTTCGTTTGGGTGTGTTCTTTTAATACAACAAAAACAGATTTAGTACATAAATGTAGCTGTTTTCTGCTATTAACCCCAGTATTAGCTCGTAAATAGTATATTTAGTTCTTATTGGAAATTCGACGTGTTGTCAATACGCTAATATTATAGTTTTCATTCAACAATTTAACGACAACAAGTGCCACGCCTATAAATGCTTGTAGCTCGTAGTTTGGAGTACCAACAGCCGTTCCTGGGTTCTGTTTTAATTACTGGTGAGTGTTGTTATTACAGTCTATCGACTCGGAGGAGGACTTGATCGTAAAACCAGTCTCGCTGGGCAACGTAAACATAATACGTTCACTAAGCGAGTACCGTGGCAACAATATACGGACTATTGAACAAGCCGAACTCGCTATTATTGTGTCCAGGGCACACTTTAAGGTAGGTACTCCCCTTCCAATATTAGCCAGCCTTCAGCGACGTGTTTACAAAGTAACACAAATATTAGTAGATGCCAGTTTAATGAGTTTTTCAGCAGATACACTGCATTTGTTATTGAAGTAATAATGTATATTAGGACATTCAGAACATGTTAAAGTAAACAGTAACCATAGATACCAAGTCAATAACAAATTAAACCAACCAAAACCAATAAATATTTTTTTCAGTGTTTTGTTTTAAATAAGCACCTAATAAGAATCTGTGTCCAATATTTACTTCTATTCAACTAAACTAATAATTGCCTTACAGGCTTTGATAGATGCTCATGACCAAATAGGTGCAATTTGGGTGGACCGAGGTTCTGGTATTGAAGAAAAGCCCCCACTGCCAGAATTAGAAGGAAACAAGGACCCTGCAGAAGGTGCTAACGGAACTACAGACGAAAACGGTGATATGCCTGTAGAAACTGTGAAAGTTGTGGGGCTCAGGAAAGTGCCTGGACAGCCTTTAGGATTAACTGTGAGTATGAATTTCAAATTTAGAATTCCTGTTGTCTGTGATTTTATTAAAACCTTTTTCAACCATAACAAGCTTTGTGTTATGTGCCAGTGCCAATGACCTGTTGAAAGTTAATTTAACTGGATAAGGAAAACATGCAGATTAACAACTTACTGTTAAAACTGGTTTACATACCGCACAAGACAAAGGGACAGTAAATAGGTTAATTGCTTTACATTGTCTGTTTTACAAAACAACTTAATTACAATTTTGAATAGATATATTCTACAATTGTGTAATTTTAAATTTTTCGTTCTCCATATAATTCATACATATTTCAATACAACCTTAAATACCTACCATATTTTTACAAGGCCTATCGTACCTTGGATTAATTAAATTGATCCGAGGAAAGGATGTCTGTCATGATCGGTATAGGCATCCTTAATTATTAAACAAAGATTTTCTCCCACTAGTATAAGATGCTTTTTTTGTTATAACAGGTAACAACAGATGAGCATGGACAGCTCATCGTAGCTAGGATATTAGCGGGCAGTGCTGCCGCAAAACAAGCACTAGTGTCCATAGGAGACGTATTATTAGAAGTAGACGGCGTCCACATAGACTCCGAAGACCAGCTCAAGGAAGCCGTAGCCAAGCCCAACGACAGGATCACTCTCAAAGTTGGGCCTAATCTTAAAGAGAAGACTGCTCAGTTATCAAATAAGCTTAGTGTGAGTATAAATTTATTTAATAACTAATATAAGATATCTTCTTATTGTTCGTGTTATAGATTTTTAACATCAAACAACACAAACCTAACAGGCAATAAAATTGTATGTGCTGAAATACAGACTACAGTCTTTGCGCTGTGACATGGTGCGGGTGACAGTTTCAATAACATTGTTTACGCATATACGTATATGCATTTTTTGTAGTTTAACGTCATACCATAGTTATACCATATATCATAGTTGCCTGTATGACGTTAAACTACAAAAAATGCGTATACGTATATGCATTTTTTTTGTTACAGAGCAAAGAGTATAACTGTCTAGTTTAAGACCACCAACGTGTAAAATAGCTGTATCTAATCTTATACATTTGCTGTAGTGTTTTCTATAATTATTCAACCTTGTCCCCTTTTGACAATATGTAAATACATTTCTACTGAATATATTTTGCACTAAGAACAGTGCACTCAAAATTACATGATTATTTTAGTAATCATAATATTTTAAAGTTTTTAGTACAGTATCATAAACAGCCTTATAATGTTCCCACTGCTGGGACACAGGCATCCTCTCTTTGAGAGAGGTAATGGGCCTTAATCCACCACGCGGGCCCAGTGCAGGTTGGTGGATGTCACATGTCTTCGAATTTTTGGTTCTAAAACATGCCGGTTTCCTCACGATGTTTTCCTTCACCGTTTTAAGAGCAGTGGTGATGAAATAATTTACACAAAGTAAAGCGCCTGCCTGGGTCCGAACTCACGACCTACGACACGTAAGTCAGGACCGTTACCACTGGGCTTCCACTGCTCTGCAGTACAGTATACAATCATTATAAAATTATCAACAAAGAAGGACAATAATAGATCTTGATTGAGATGTAACAACACCTATTTTTAACACCCGTTGAAAAAAGAGGGGGGGTTATAAGTTTGACGTGTGTTTACCTATTTGTGTATCTGTATGTGGCATCATAGCTCCTGAACGGATGAACCGATTTTTTTTACGTTTTTTTTTGTGTAATGGTGACTTTATCGAATGTGTTCTTAGCTATGTTAGATGAAAATCGGTTCAGCTGTTCAAAAGTTATGGGCGTAATACTGTGTGAATCGGGGTGTTTTCGCAAGATATCGTGTCATAATTACGTGTTCAATAGATTGTCGATCCAAGCGTGTCTATGTAGCATGAAATAAAAACGTTTAGAGGGTGTTTTAAATTTATTAATTTATTTGTGTTATGATTACAACAGAGCAGTGGTGGCCCAGTGGTATCGGCCGCGACTTACAAGTTGAAGGTCGTGGGTTCGAACCCAGGCAGGCGCTTTACTTTGTGTAAATTATTTCATCACCACTACTCTCAAAACGGTGAAGGAAAACATCGTGAGGAAACCGGCATGTCCTAGAACCAAAAATTCGAAGACATGTGACATCCACCAACCCGCACTGGGCCTGCGTGGTGGATTACGGCCCATTCCCTCAAACAGAGAGGAGGCCTGTGTTCCAGCAGTGGGACATTAATAGACTGATGATGATTACATTAGGAGCTCGTGGCAAAATAATAATAGCCGCACGGGTCGATATTCAAGGTTAAGCAACGCTTGCCGAGGTCGGTCCGTGGATGGGTGACCATTTCAACATACCGAGTTTTCTCCGTGCCTCGGAAAGCACGTTAAGCCTTTCGTCCCGGCTGTCATTTGAAGATCTTTGACAGTCGTTACGGGTAGTCAGAAGCTTGAGATCTGACACCAGTCTTGCCAAGGGGTATGGTGTTACTCCATGAAAAACACTGGTACTAAGCTGAATCCGTTAAGACTGGAAGCCGACCCCACGATAATTGGGAAAAGGCTAGGCCATGATGATGATGATACCAACAGACAAAATTACAACTCAAAAGGAATAGTGTAAATAGTAAGACAGTAATGTTAAATTATTTTTTCCAGTGCTACATGAGGGCTCTGTTTGACTATGACCCTAAGGAAGACACCCTACTGCCGTGCAAGGAAATTGGTCTAGAGTTCAAAAGGGGCGATATTTTACAAGTAAGTTTTGATCATCCATTCCATGTATACTTGCCGCAATATATAATGACAACATGATATCAAGAAAATGTTACGACAACCTTTGGTCATAACTCTTATGGCTTTTTGTCCTTTCTTAGAATGTTCGTTATTTACTAATTAACAATAATCTCATAAGTCTTTTAAAATACCTCAAGACATTGTGAAGTTCCTTAATTGAGTTCTCTATGAACAGAATTTATTACCCAACTAGCTGTGGAAGCGGTGTCGCTCCCGTCAACTACCTACCCTACCCTACCTACCTACCTACCTACCTACCTACCCTACCCTACCTACTCTATCTTACCTACCCTACCTATCCGACGATACCAACCCTACACTACCTACTTACCCTACCTTACCTACCTACCTACCCTACCTACTCTATCTCACCTACCTACCTATCCTACGCTACCAACACTACACTACCTACTTACCCTACCCTACCTTACCTTCTCCTAACAATAACAAACACAATAAAAAAGAATGATCGTAATCGGTCCAGCCGTTCACGCGAGATGCCTTGACCAAGAGCAATAGGCATTATTTTTTATAGATTTGAATAATTTGCTCAATAATTGACAATATGTACTGCTCCAGAATTATTGTGGTATGAATCCAGATATCTCGTTTTACAGGTTTCAGATCGAAAGGATCCCAATTGGTGGCAAGCAAGTCATGTAGAGAACCCTGACACGGTGGGGTTGATACCCTCACCAGAGTTGGAGGAGAGGCGCAAGGCGTATGTCGCGCCCGAAGCTGACTTCGTGCATAAAATCAGTATCTGTGGTGCAAGGGTAAGCTTTTTTGTGTAACTTTTATCTAAAGAGAGACTCAGAATAGGTTACTCCTAGGCAATCATGCCTTTTCATCATCATTGCTTACCATCAAGCCATCACATCATGCCTTTTTGAGAGCTTCCGTTGCGTGCGCTGCGTAAACGGTTTAAATTACGCAATAATCATGTATCTAGGGTAGGGTAGATGGGTAGGTAGGTAGCCAGTTGACGGAAGTGAAGCCGCGTGGGACAGCTAGTCATTAAATAAAATAAACAAGAAAAAATTCACAATTTAAAAAACCCCCGACACATTTGTCTTGCGAAAACACCCCAATTCAAATAGTAAAATGCCCATAACTTTTGAAAAGCTGAACCGATTTTATTCAAACATAGCTAAGAACACTCTCGACAAAATTACCTTTCAAACAAAAAAAACTAAATTGAAATCGGTTCATCCGTTTAGGCGCTATGATGCCACAGACAGACACACAGATACACAGCAACACACGTGAAACTTATAACACCCCTTTTTTTCCGGCGGGGGTTAAAAAGTAGACTTACTTACTAAAGTAAAAAAAAAGTAGACTTTGTAGTAGACTTTAGACAAGATTTTTTTAAATATACTTAATTATCACAAAGTCATGGGTCTCCTAAATAGCGCCCGAACTCCCGGTTCTGGGGGCCTACTCCCTAAACACGAAGTCCGTAGTTTCGGCCTTCTTTACGGGCGTTTCTTACTCCCTATCACCTACGGACGAATGATTCGTTTGAGGCCCGAACTAATAATGAATGAAAACACAATTTGATAGTTGTATCTACTCCCGATGTGTTTTACCCATCCGTAAAATTTAACTCAAACTTGTTTTTTTCACTCCAAAGTTTCGGAATACTTTCGGACGGGGCCCGTAACTTCGTCGACGGAGATAAGGAGTAGATGTCCTGTGCATCCACTCTGTCCTATTTTCTGCCTTATTTTTAAGGTTGTTGATTTAACATAGGAAGAGCAGGATTTCACACATTCCATGATAAACAGTACTTCGAAAAAAAGTATATGGAACAACTGCAATTTGCACAAAGCCATTTTCGGAAGCATCCAATATTAATTAATCGACTTTCGTGAACTATGGATCACAGTCATTGTACCCGGAATTGATCTAAATCAGCACATTAGTATGACCAATCCAACATAATACACATTGTTTATGATTGCTAATGCCTTTCATTGTCAATTTATGAATCAAAGGATTCTCACGAACACTTCATGTCAGCGATTTCGGTTTCATTGTTATACGATGCAGACGTGTCGAGTTAATAAAACACTAATTGTTCCGGGATTTCGATGAAATACTTTAATTATGAGTCACTATGTATTGTTTAGAAGTTTCTAATTACATATTAGTCTAGACATAAACTAATGACCCTAAGATTCTTGTTAGGAACGAGTCATCGCCCACTTACTGCCCACTTGCGTTTTTTAAAATTTACATAATATTCAGGTGACTAATATCTATAAATAAAAGTCCATTGTTTGTCATCGAAATAAATAATATATTCAACTTCACCCAATCATGGAAGTAGTCGCCTAGAAATTGGTCTCACATCACCTTCATTTTACTTCTTCCACTTCAGGTGGGGTTGGCTCCCCTTATTTTTTTATTTTTAAATAATCTATTGGCTCGCGTTTGACCACTATCTCGCCTGATGTTAAGGTTACACTAGTCGAAAATTCTTCCATACAAACGTAGTCTAGAGATTACTCCACTGTTTGACGATGTACGTTCAAAATAAAAATTATATCAATTTGTCTCATCATTATCTAGTCCTGTATGGAAACAAAAATGTAAAAAAATAATATATGTATTTGAAAGTTATGAGCGTCGAAAGTTCCATATTTTCAACACTAATTTTAACGCATCTTTGGGCTGAAATAAATACCATAAGAAGAAGGAAAATTGCGAAACGGCCTCCATACAGGGATAGATTTGTAATTTAACAATGCAAATAATTTTATTTTTAAAATATACATCTAGTAGTTTTTTCATGATATCTAGACTCCCAAAGGTCTGTTTATAAAAAATCGCGTGCTCGTTTTCGCACTAAATCATCATCCATTTCGCTACAAACTTGCAAAAGTGCTAATTCGTACACGAACTAGTTTCCTACTGCTCATCACAGCATCTATTTCTTTCGCACGTGTTGTCGGATGAGATAGCATGCATTTTAACCCCGCGCACAAAATAGTTCGTGCCGTCGACTAGTTCAACCTTAAGCGATGATGTGGTCTACGTTGAAGCACGCTTGCCTAGAAGTAACCTATTCACTCTTGACTTAAAGACCCCAAGGTTGTAGCTATCAGGGAACAAAGACTCCGGAAGGGAGTTCCACTCCTTAGCTGTGCGCACAATTAAAGTAATAGCAAAACGCTTTGTGCGTATGGGAGGGGTGTCCACCATGTACCGATGGCGCATGGCCGTACGTCTTGTAGTCCGATGATGGAAAGGGCTAGGCGGAATCAAATTGTACAGTTCCGTCGCACACTCTCCGAAATGTAACCGACAAGTTGGCAACTCGGCGTCGATGTTCGAGGCTCTGGAGCTTTGACGCGACCAGTGCATCGTTGCCCTTATTGTTTGGTCCCAAGAAACCACAGCCCGCGTGGTGGATTACGGCCCATTCCCTCTCACAGAGATGAGGCCTGTGACCCAGCAGTGGGAACTTAAAAACAATGCTGATTATGACGACGCTCGATCCTCGTCCATTTTCATCGTTATCTAACATACAATCATTATCAAATACAGCTTTCGTTTTCTATAAAAACACTGCACAATAACCAAAGAAACTTCTCTCTCGAATCTACTTGAACTATTTTCCATACCTACGCTTTTTACCTTATCATCTAAACAACTTAACAGTTATCGGTGTTCGGCGGTGCTGCCAACTTAGCGCTTTCAGCGCCAGATCTAGCGCTTTTTTTGGTCAATAGCGCGTTCTAGCGCCTAGCGCTAAATCTAGCGCTTTTTGCGCAACTGCGCAAACTTTCAACTTCGCAACGACGTGTTGAGGACAATTTCATCCACTGATAAATATAAATTGAAGTCCAAAACTGATCAAGACCAACCTTATTTCAGCCTCAGAAGCAATTGTAGTAGAATCAGACGATGATGAATTAATTTAATCCCTTTATTTTATAAAATAATTACATAAAAACGTCACTACTTTTTTATTATTACTAAACAAGTACTCTAATCTCTTTTATATGACATAATTTGATTGAATAAAAAATAATAATCTGCGTTAATACATTTATAGTGTCAAATAATTGGGCGTTTTGTTTGAATTTGGCGCCGAATTTGACCGATTTTTGGAACGACTTTTTGACAGCGACCATTTAGCGCGTTCTAGCGCTTTTTTAAAGAGCTAACAGCGTGTTTTTGCTTAAACGAGTTGGCAGCACTGGTGTTCGGTCATCCGTGGCAATCGATTAGTGAAGCCCGGGGTTAACGATTTCACTTTATTGTCAAACAAGACCGCCCACGGCTTACGGTTGTTGCTGTAGACATAGCTTTTGGATATAACTTGCATTTGCAGTGATTCGTGGCCTGAGGTCATTGTACCTTATCTATGGATGATTTAATTCAGTCGGACTGTTTTAACAAGCTTTTATTTTATTTGTTTTCGGGTCAAACCATTCAATTGAATTTTAAAGCAGTTATCCTCCACCGATGAAGATACAATTTTGAATTTTGTTTGGATGACAATGCATGGTTAGCTAAGTGACGTCATTCTAAATCCAATATGGCGGACGAACCGAGATGGCTTACTAGTTATTTTTTGTGCACTGCCATGATATGGGTAACAAATGAAAGGGGTTTGATGTGAAGAATACGAAAAAAGCTTTTTTAATGAATCATTTTATTTATTATATTCTTACTTGCAATGTGGATTTGGAAGCTCGGAGCACACGGCTAACTACAATTTCCCAAAGTTGGCTCCGAAAAAATAAGTGCTCTGTCTAAAAGCTAAGTGATCATAAACACACTTATCGATAATAATATAAAGAACGAAAAGTAAGAAATACTAGGATTGCGTGACTCAGCCCTAGTGGAACATTAAAATCAGTTGCAGACCAAGAGCTACTTATTTTTTGTAAGCTGAAGAAGTTGTTCATAGAGTCTTAGACAACTTAGTCTACGTAGTTTGCGGTCACGCAAGCATGAAAAAATACCTCAGCAATGCGAGGTTAACTTAAAGTAACTGAGCTCTTGGTCTGCGACCAGCTTAATGGTGATCAGTATATTCCTCCAGGCTCTATATAGGGCCTATACAAAGTGGAATTTTGTAATGCCACCTGAAGGAAAAGTACTCTTGATAGAAAATTTTACTCAAAGAAACATACCTTTATTTTTGAAAAGAAAGTAATAAATAAATAAAATAAAGCATTCAAAGGTTTTCGAGAATTCGCTTGCCACATCCGGGATCCGAACCGATGAAAATCTTAAAAAAAAATACATCCTGTACTTTTATTCTTATTTTTTTTTTTTTTTTTTCTTGTTTTTATAAACGTTGCCCCACACTAGGAATTTCTTCCTGTATCGTGGGTTAAGATTTAATGGTTTTCCTTTCTTTTAATTTATGAAGTGTGTTTGAGAGATTTCATCTTTATAATTGAACCTAACGATCGATGCAATAAAAGTACAGGGTGTAATTTTAAAAGATTTTAGTCTGTTCGATTCCCGGGTGTGGCAAGCGAATTTTTGAAAATCTTTGAATGCAGTTTTCTTTCTTTACAAAAATAAAGGAATGTTTTCTTTGAGTAATATTTCTATCTACAGTATTAAGAGTACTTTCTCTTCAGGTGGCATTTCAAAATTCCATCCTGTATAGATCCTCCCAAACTCACCAATATTTATTTACACACAGATATCAAAGAAGAAAAAGAAGTTCGTATACGAGTCCCGTTCGAGCGTGCAGCTAGAAGGCGCAGAGCTCGCGCTGTACGAGGAGGTGGCGCGCACGCCGCCCTTCCTGCGCCGCGTGCTGGCGCTGGTGGGCACCCGGGGGGTGGGCCGGCGGACTATCAAGAACCGCATGATTGCCGAACATCCTGACAGATTTGGTGCTGTTGTGCCTCGTAAGTCAACCTTTACTTTATTGTCATTTTTTGCTGCTGTTATCAGTGGCGGCCTTAGGGGGTGGCGAGCAGAGCAATCGCTCGAGGCCTCGCTCTTGCAGGGGCCTCACGCTACAACCCAAAATGTATTTGAAACTTTTTATTAGTCCTAGGCAACTATTTTCATAATAATAAAATAAAGTTTGTAAGGTGTTTCATTTCATTCGAGCGCCAGTGGTAACGGCCCCGACTTACGTGTAGGTCGTGGGTTCGAATGCAGCTAAGCGCTTTACTTTGTGTAAGTTATTTCATCACCATTGCTCCAAAAACGGTGAAGGAAAATATCGTCCTAGAACCAAAAATTCGAAGACATGTGAAATCCACCAACCCGTACTGAGCTCGCGTGGTGGATTAAGACCCATCCTCTCTCTCACAGAGAGGAAGCCTGTGTCCCAGCAGTGGAAGCAGTAAAATGCTGATGATGATCACGAAATATTTTATAGTTAATAATAACAACTATTAATAACTTTTGGATTTCACGCTTACCATCACTTCATCACATACATAGTAAAAAGGACAAAAGCGTCTCAAGTATCTGCCGCCCGCCCGGAGCCTCACAGTGGTTAAGGCCGCCCCTGGCTGTTATTTTCCTTGAAAAGCCGTTTAAATTGTTAACTGAATAATTTGTGATTCCAACATTTTGTATAGATCTAGTATGTTTTTGAAACTGTTGGGGCATAAAATACATCTTTCAAATTACGCCAACTCTTCCCGGTTTATACACTAGGAAGTGGTTAAAGGTGGAAGGTGGTAGGGGTCTCCAAAAACATGTTCGTCGTCTTGGCTAAATTATGCCGACCAAAATTCATTTGGATACGGAAATACCGCATTCATCTTCTATATATATAAAAACCAATGCCACTTTTCGTTGTTATTTTATAACTCAAGAACGGGCTCACCTATCCAAACACAAATGTTTAAGCTTTGTTCGGACTATTTAGTAGATGGTTTATGTGAAGAAAAAAAAAAAAAAAAATATGTATTATGTATTATTGTATTTATGTAAATAGGGTAGGCTCGGGTAGGGTAGGTAGAGTAGGTGTTTTTATGGCAAAACAAAGTTTGCCGGGTCAGCTAGAGTCTGGCAAAGGAAAGTAGACACTCGAATTATTTGCAAACTTTTTATATGGCAATGCTATAATAATGACATCCTGATGTGTTATGGTCTTGATAATAGCATTTACTATGTGAAAAATGAATAAAACAATTAAAAGTGGATTACGGAAGATGTTGTTTCGCATGATGTCTAAATATCAAGAAAAACAACAGGTTAAAGACGTCGAATTAAAAAAATACCAGATTGTTTACGTGTGGTGTGAAAAAACCAAAAATATTATAAAATACTGTTATTTTTATTTATTCAGATTGATACATAATATCTAAAGTATTACCTACCTACAGTATTTTTATTCAGACAAAATAAAATAAATAATTCTAAAGTATCAAATTAGGTTATTCCAAGTACTTCAAACTAGTTTTAGGGTTGCTATGCTGATATTTTTTAAATTTGCCGCGCTTTTTCAGTCTCTACTTTCGTTTGCCAGACTCTAGTTCATTATATAGCACCAATACTAGGAACAAAAGTCCTCTATTCTGACTGTTTTCCATCTTACAGACACATCCCGCCCCCCGCGGCCTATGGAAGAGAACGGCCAGTCGTACTGGTTCGTGTCCCGCGAGGAAATGGAACGCGACGCACACGCCGGCCGCTTCCTAGAGTACGGTGAACACAACGGACATCTGTACGGCACACATCTTGATTCTATAAGGGCTGTTATGAAGGAAGGTGGGTGCAATAGAAGAAAATATATGATCTGTTAGGACCCCTATAGTGATTGTATTTAGGTAAAAAACCGTCATATTCTTAAGTCTTTAAAGAAGAGAAAGGAAAATATTAAGAAAAGAAGGATAGAGATTGATTTGGCGCAAGATTACTGTTACCCTACAGTGTAGGGTAACAGTAATCTTGCGCCAATTATAATTACTAATAGTACTATCTATTCGTGTAGGGCCTACACGAATGCTTATTACAAAATTAGGACAAGAATCCCAGTTCTAGGATGAATATAAGATGGTGCAAACCGTAGATGCAATGCCAAGTTTGTGCTGGCGACAGATTACTATCACAAAGTACGTAAGCGCCGCCGGCGCGCCGCAGACAGTCCACTAGGAACAAAGCGCCATTTTGCACGCACACATTGACATTATAACTCAAAGTAAGAATAAATATAATATTAACCACACTTTAGTAGTACAGTCTTTCCCAACCTAAAATCCAGGATCATGCCTATATCCTATGCCTCTTGTTTTTTACGGACTAATCAATTTCATATCGTCATGTTTCCAGGCAAAATGTGCATCCTAGACTGCGCCCCGCAATCTCTAAAGCTGCTGCACAACAGCGGAGAGTTTCTGCCGTTCGTCGTGATGATAGGAGCGCCAGGTATCGAACAACTGAGGAATCTCACTTTTGCCTCCAATCGGAACTTATCGGTGAGAAACTAACTATTATACAGGCTGGGCAAAAAACTGTGGCTCAAACGAATCAGGGCGATAGATGGGGCTGTTTGCATAAAAAAAACGAAAATCCACTTAATATAATACTAGCATACAGATGCCTCATCCCATACAAAGAAACCGTGCCGACGTAACTAGTGTTTTTCGTCTGATTATACTGATTATTTTTGTAAGTACATAGAATGCGTTCCGTTCCACGGCTATAGATAGTGTTAGCAGCGACTTGCAAGTAAAAGGGTTTTCTCGGTTCGTGACTATTTTTCTTTAAAAACAGGGCCGATTTGTTTTATAGTATTTTTTGCACGTTTTTACAGTTTCATTGTAAGTACCAAAATGTGTTAAAATACCAATTTAAAAAATCGAGTGAAATTTAAAATTGCGCCATCTATTGGAATAAATTTTATATGATCCGTTTAAAATATGAATTTAAAGCCCAATACTACATAATTTTGTGCTTAGGAGAGTTGATTAAACAAGAACATACAATTTTTATGATCAATTCTATAAAATTTTAATTTTACACACAATTCAATAACAAATCGATGCATATGCATGCGCCATCTAGTGATATTAGTTGAACTAAATTTTCTTTGTAAGCATTGGGACCCTGTGGAAAAACAAAAATGTTTTGTTACTTTAGGACCTACATACATAAACTCACGCCTTTTTCCCAATGGGAGTATGCAGAAACTACAGAACGCCACCTGCCACGATCCTTACATACTTTTGCTTCACTCACATTCATACATCTAGTCATACACACACGCCGGTTATGAGTACTGCGCACCTGGCCTTTCTGAAGAATATCATCTTTAGGACCTACCTACTGCAAATAACCCCAACTATCGCCGTTACGTTTGATACATGATTTTTTGCTTACACCGTATACAGCACCGGACGTTGATACAATGAAATTTATGTTCTAAAAGACAGAACATTTTTTTTAATTTTATGTGCTATATTTGCGACCGGGTGCTGTACTTTTTGAATGCTCCGTAGTTGATATGATTATTTTTCTCAATTATAGTTCATGTTCCCATTAGAATATGATCATGATTTTGTTCACCTAAAAAAACGATTTATTTCTTTTCTGGCTTAGAAAGCTTGAAAAATTGTGTATGTCATGAATATGGGCCGGTTAGTTTATTGTTATTATTAGTATGACTTTTACTTTTTGTATACCCCGTAGTATAACTCTTCAACTAGTGTTTATGTGTCCAAGTAGTGGGTATTTTCATTATTTTGACGGAGACAGACCAGCACCCTAATTGCGTATCTTTTTTTGACAGCACGAATCACGCGCGTTCTTTTTCATTTTTAACCGACTTACCAAAAAGGAGGAGGTTCTATGTTCGACTTCTTGTATGTTATTTTTTTTTTATGTATTTTCACCGATATCTCCGTCAATTGTGGACCGATTTTGAAAATTATTTTTTTTGTTTGAAAGAGTATATTCCGAAATTGATCCCATTTTAATTTGGTAAAGATCTGATGAAGAACTTCGGAGATATACAACATAACTCTTCAATAAATAACGGCAAATCTCTTGGGATTGCTGCAATCGCATGTTTGTTCATTGTTTATACCATTTCATAACATAACATCACGCCAGTACGCTCTAAAGGGGTACGCAGATGTGTACAGTTCACCTTGGTACACTCTCATTTGGTGAAATGAGAGTGTACCAAGGTGAACTGTGGCAGAACATAACCGGTGGGTTATGTTCAGTTTCCATGATATTCGGGTAATCTATCTTGGCATTTTAGGTACCTTACGTAACTACTTGAAGGTACAACTAGAAAGTGAAAAATAAAAAACTTTTTCACAAAAAATTACTACCGACTGCCAAATAACAAAACTACAAAGTGAAAAAATAACTTTATGTTTGGAAGTCGGTGTCCATAACGCAAAAAATTGGTACCCAACTAAGACACCGACTTCCAAAAATAAAGTTATTTTCACTTTGTAGTTTTGTTATTTGGCAGTCGGTAGTATTTTTTTGTAAAAAAGTTTTTTATGACAACTCAACATTATTCATTGCGTGTTTTAACGTTGTCGAGTAGACGTGTTTTTTAACATACATATGAAGCAATGAATGCAAACAAAGCATGAGAGCGCCATTCTTTGAACTTATGCAATTAGGGTGTTTGCAAAAGGGTCTTATTAAATTATTAGATTTTTATAGTTGCCAAAATTCCTAGTTATTTTATTAGAGCATGTTTTGTTTTACGCCCATGTTGATATGCATTGATGTTTGTTGCGCATGTATTTCGTAGTTCGACCGGCAGAGCTCTATACGCTACAGTTCCAGGCGCGCGCGCACGTTGGAGTCTCTGGCGTCACTATACGAGGTAAGTTTGTATGTGAATTTGTTTTTTTTTTTTCTTTTAAGGGCAATATTATATTTATGAAAGGAGGTGACATAGATGTGTGTTGAAGAAGAAGATTTAAACTGTGTTCATAATTTTGCTCTTGATTCATACAATAATAGAGACAGTTGATTGTTGCCCATATTTATTATTGTTAATTTTTTTCTTTTGCAAGAGCCAAACGATAGCAATAATTTCTCTTCCATACAGAAGTTTTAAAATTGTCGGCGGTTTTTTTTTTAAATAAGTGCTTTTGATAAATAGCGAGCGATTAGCAAACGATTGTGTAGGACCTACCATACCTACACTGCAGGTAATGCCGACTTTTATGACATAAAGCGTTTGATCGCTATCGTTTTGCTCTTGCAAAAGATACGTACAATAAGCCTGCGGGTCACAAATAAATATTTTTTCTTTCTTTCTTGCTCTCTTTCTATATTTTAATAAATTGAAGCCCGGTTTCTCGACGCTAAATTATCGCAAAATTTATGTCACAAATTTTCAAGCACGCGTTATCTGATGTGATTGGTTGAATGAATTATCAACAGCCAATCACAGCAGATAACCGGCGATTATTCGTTGATTACGTTAACAGCTCTTTAATCGAGTTTTGAGAAACCGGGGGTGAAGGCCCTATGCACACGGCGTTTTTTACCTTGCATATAGCATAGAACGCGAACAAAAACGCCGCGTGGCATGTATTGCGCTGAATTTTTCAATGTTACTCATTAAAAATAATATCCCCACAGGAAGAAGATATGAAACAAACTCTGGAAGACAGCGCCCGCATCCAGCGACAACACGAGAAATACATAGATCTCTGTATCACAAACAATAATGCCGATACGACTTACTCTAAGATCAAAGACGCTTTGCATTCTCTGTCGACCGACCACCAGTGGGTCCCGGTCAGTTGGATTTACTAGCATTGCTATGACGTGATAAGGTCGTTTGTTCACGAGGTACGGCACAACACGACTTGCGGACACGATTTTTAACACACGATACACTGCAGACGGTCTGTCGTCCGTTCGTTTGTTCACCAGTCTGCAACGACACTGCTGTGCACTTGTATTGTTCTATAAGCGCGTGAGTGACGTAACACGCGTGATCCGTGCGTTGTGTCGTCAACAAGCTCATACGTGTTGTTTTGCACTGGACACAAGTAAAATGCCAAAATTTAAAAAACCCCCGACACATTTATCTTGCGAAAACACCCCGATTCAAACAGTAAAACGCCCGTAACTTTTGAACGGCTGAACTGATTTTATTCAAACATAGCTAAGAACACTCTCGACAAAATCACCTTTCAAACAAAAAAAAAACTAAATCAAAATCGGTTCATCCGTTTAGGCGCTATGATGCCACAGACAGATACACAGCAACACACGAGAAACTTATAACATCCCTCTTTTTCCGGCGGGGCTTAAAAAGTCACGACGACATTGCTGAAAAACCGTTTGAAAATCGTGTCGCTTGTATGCGGTGTCGTGCAATAAACAAACGGTCCATACAAATATATGGCACTATAAACCATGACCACATTTTGTCGTGTCGTGTGGCTTGTCGTGAACAACGCCTAAGGTGACAAACACATGCCTGTAACTTGCATAAAAATATGCATGTGTATAGTCTCCTTTGGAGCTATCTTGTGAGAGAGACAGAGCTATGCAAGACGAATGACACTATCTCTTTGTCACAACGAAATCATGATGGCATTAAAACGTCTTAGTACGGCCCCTGAAGTTCGCATTCCACTTTGCGCTTGCGGCTTCGCTATTGGCATAGTACATGTCTTAGTACGTGTCTTCCCGCACTGACTTTAGCATCTAGCATAAATATTCTAACATATCTAAGATTTTCAACTTTAATAGTCGAATTCCGGTAATTGTGTCATAAAACGTGGACCTTATAAATAAATCATGTATAATAGTCGATGAGACAATAAGGAAATGTATTAGCAGTTTACAGTCGGGTGCAAACAAAACTCAGGCAAAAAAGCTTTATCAAAACACTACATCACTTTCTCCAATTATGCATTTAAAATGGCGTTGCTCCAATTGTTTGATAAACCTTTTAAATAATAAGAGTAAACAAACATCACATGGTTGTATTAAAAAGCTTAATAAATTAATAATTTGATCTAAAAATGTTATGTAAATGAATTTAGCCTAAATATAAGTGCGGTTGTATTTAAATGGAATATGTTGAAACAATGTGCCACATTATGAACTTTGCTAAAAAACAAGGTTGCTATTTATTTAATTCATTCCAGTTACTTTAAATACGCTATTTTGTTACCATTGGTGTATAAATGGCAAATAAATAATTTCATCAGAATGTATAGAATCTGTGTTCAAATTGCTCCACCAATATTTTCGTTTCTTCAAATGTAACTCACGAGTAAGGGACTTTGAATGCAAAATAGTATCATACATTTTATTTTGTAATAAAGAAATGATTCAATTATATTCCCACCTGAGGTATCAAGCATTGTATTATGGTATTAGTATAAGTTTAAAATATTAGTGCAGCTGTATGGCCTAAATTATAAGTATTAAGTATATTTTGTACGAATTGAACACTTCTCGCTTTTAGTTAGTGTAAGTTAGATGCATTTCTCTTATACTGTATCACACTGCCGATTAAAAGAAGCATGAATTTATTATCACATTCTTTCAAAAACTTTAATAACGCTGGCAATAATAGCATCACACGAAGACGCATCACATTTCGAACTCAAGTATTATAAATTTATATTATTAAAAGAACTTTTACCAATTCTGTTATGTTATTTTTACAGACAGAGTTTATTAACTAGTGAAATTATTGTCTAATTAGTAGTTTCTAATATTAAGAAACACGAAAATCAATTTACGTTAATAATAAAATTGTAACAACTGATAGAGATAGATTTAAATTAGTTTTAAGATTTATTTTTTTAATGTCAACTGTATGTATATTTCTGTGAAGTAGGAAACAAGATAGCTGGTACAGAAGTATTATAACTTAATAATATTATGGTGCCGAAACATGGCAGCTTCAGTATGCTTACATAGTATTGTATCAATTATTTAAGCTACATTTTTGTCGTGAACCTAGCTTGTACTTCATTAAGAATCTCACATTCCGTCCATTTTGTTTTGTTATTTAGCTGTAAATTTTATTTCAATATACATTATGTAACTAAATTGCTTCATTTTATTTCTATGCTCTAATATTTCAATAAAAACTCTGCGTATGGACTTTTGAATATTTTATTAGTTCTTCAGTTTCTACAAGGTTTCTACTCATTCAATTTAACAACGTTTTGCCGCGTAGTGCTTTTGTGATGGCGCGCTGAAGTCTTGAAAATATTAGGATCAATATGATTTAATCCAGTTTCGTTTGCCGCCGTTGCATTGTTGGGCTCCATATCCGTTTTCTCCAACAAGTGTGGTGCAAGTAACAGGAACAGCTGCTGTAAAAATAAAACAAATAGGTGTACATTACAGTTTTCTTTAAAATCAATTCTTAAAACTTTCCAAAAAATCTCTTACTTCAGCCCAAGGTATCAGTGGTAGATTCGCAAAAGCTGCTTGCCATCCAGGAAGGCCTAAATGCACGAGGGCCATTCTAAAATAGTGCGTAAAGGTATCCGCCAGCCAACCCCACGCGCCTTCTCGTGTTGCCAACCACACTGACCAATTTCCTCCTGTGTGCACCAGGCATATCTATAAAAAACAATAATATTATTATATGTCTAGCGCCTAACTGTGTCAGTTCCTGAGGTATGGGAGCGGTACGGGAGGGGTGTCAAGTGACGTGACATGACGTATCCTAACTGTCTCGCTATACACGTGATACATTTTAATGCAGATATCTCTTACGATATGCTTATGATATTTACGAGAGTGTACCTAAGTCAAATTGATAAATATTTCGACGTGTGACAATAAAAAAAAACCGGCCAAGTGCGAGTCGGACTCGCGCACGAAGGGTTCCGTACCATTTTCGTAAAAAACGGCAAAAAAATCACGTTTGTTGTATGGGAGCCCCCCTTAAATATTTATTTTTAGTATTTGTTGTTATAGCGGCAACAGATATACACCACCTGTGCAAATTTCAACTGTCTAGCTATCACGGTTCATGAGATACAGCCTGGTGACAGACAGACGGACCGCGGAGTCTCATTAAAGGGTCCCGTTTTTACCCTTTGGGTACGGAACCCTAAAAAAACCGGTCGAGTGCGAGTCGGACTCGCCTACCAAGGGTACAAATTTGTAGGTAAATATTATAAATAGGTAGTTCAGGAATCGAGAGATGTCATCTTTAAACTCAGCAGAATTGGGATCATTTTTTTTTGTTTTAAAATATTCGTACACTTTATAAACAACTTGTTTAGTTTAAGACCTTATTGGAGGACTCGTCTTTGGTTGCGAATACCGTGTGCGTTTTACTTGAAGCGACCTGTCCAATTAACACGTGTTGACGACAGCAAGCCTGACGCCCACCTGAAGTTACGTGTCGTTTGACGTTTCGTAAACTCTCCCCTCCCGTACCGCTCCCATACCTCAGGAACTGACACAGTTAGGCGCTAGACCTGTAGTGCACGTATTAAATAGTCCCATGTTGGGCACCAGTAACTTACGAAAAGTTGTAAAATAAATACCTTTCCAATAGTCCTGCATGAATCCAACTCAAATACTTTACTCTTAGTATTAAGCAAGGGTCGAGGACCATTGAGGGGTCGCGTGAGTGAAAAATCCAACAAGTCCTTCAAAGCCGGTGAAAGACACAATTCATTCAAAGTATTCACTCGGATTGAACCAACTGCTAAAATTTCATCGGCTGTAAATATGAAAATACATTTGTAATAATAACCACTGTATATAATATACGACCAAATCCAACTTTTTGTATTAATTAGGTTCCTCAAAATTTCAAACTCAAAAGAGAAAAACCAGAAAT